>CAWUFW010012972.1:0-506209 GCA_963921515.1 Calotriton arnoldi | reverse complement strand
TTGATGTTGAAGCAAAAATGTACGCGGCAAACCTGTTGAAAGATCTAGAGGACTGGGTTAATGGCACAAACAGGCTTTCGAGCCGGAATGGGCACTCTAACGAATTGATCTGCTGTCACACTTCTGGCCAGTCAAGCTATAGTTAATTCAAAAGTTTTGTACACCTGTTTTGTAGACCTCAAAGCAGCGTTGGACAAGGTCCCTAGGTCCACGTTATGGGCTAAAATGAAATCTTGGGGAGCCCCCATAAAATTGTTAGACGCAATTATAAAACTTTACTCAAAAACATGGGTCCAAATAAAAATGGGGGACGGTCGAAGTCTAACAAACAAAATCACGACCGTAAACGGCTTCAAACAGGGGTGCGTTTTGGCCCCCTGTTTATTTAACATCTACAAAGCTGACCTATACAACAACCTCTGTCTAACACAAGGGGATCCTCCAAAATTGGGCAATGTCCGAACATCAAGCCTGCAATATGCCAACGACATCGTGTTGCTTTCTCAAATGCCTCGAGGCCTACAGCGATTGATAAATCAACTAGCGCTATACCCAGCATCTGCCCAACTAGTCATAAATTTTCAAAAATCCAAGGTTATGTGTTTATCCAGCTCACAAAAAAAACAACCGAAATGTACCTGGACGATTAACAGCAACCCCCTGGACCAGGTGGGAACATATAAATATCTGGGTGTACTCCTAGACCAACATCTTAATTATCAGCAATATCTAGAACTACGGAAAGTCAAAGCAAAACAGCTCCTATTTGCATTTAAAATCTTGCAAAAAAAACTGAGTGACAGTTTAACAACCCATTTACTTACGGTCGTGGCTGCAAAATGCTTGCCATCAATCACGTGTAGATCGGAACTCCTAAACACAAAGGACTCAATAGCCTTAAACACCGCGCAAACCAGCCTCTTCAAGAATCTATATTTAACTCCGCGCCATATCTCACAAGCTCTGATCAGACTTGAATTCGGGTTAAAAAACTAGATCCCGACAAGACAAGGGGCCCTTGCCAAATATTATTGGAGAATGAGGGCAGCGGAGGAAGACTCTTTAGCACACTACTACTGGCTGGAGGTTGAAAAGCAATCCAGATTGACCAACTCAGTCTACCTATCTTTAAAACAATCTATTGCAGCTTTAAAATTCGAGGATGCTTGGCACACAATATCGTCTTATCCAGAGTTTAAACAAATAGTCAATAAAACCATCAAGCAACAATCCCAGGTAATAGACAAAGCTTCTTTGATCTAAAAAACCAACGTATGGATGGTGCTGCCAACATATAAAATGCTAAAACCTCAATCATATCTGATAGAACATTTCGCAAATCAAAAAAAGCTGAAACTGATTTTACTAAGAATGGGTGTTTACCCATCGAAAGATATGATCACAAAATGGAAATGGGTATGGCATACAATGGATTGCCGCCTTTGTGGACCAGGAGATGAGTCATTACTCCATCTACTATGTATTTGTCCGGCACTACTACCCATACGGAAAGTCCGCCTACGGTCATTATTGAAAAAAGAACAAATAAGGACTTGTAGATCTGCCGTAATAAAATGCCTAGGAGGATCGACAGTACAACTGGCATGCAAGGCAATACAGTTTCTGAGCATAGCGGCAAACGAACTAGAACAGAGCGATAGACAATCTGTACAGGCTGGGCATGCAAGGTGATAGAGTGCAATTGAATACTCTGCAGTCCATTTGTTTACAGCACTACGCACTTTACTTTAGAGAAATAACAGGAAATTACCCATGGCACCAGACTTCATCTTAGATCGCCAAGTTGATTCTATTATTAGCGACTGAACTTTATAAAAGGAACATAATTTGTCCCTGTTTTATGATCCATCTATTTATTGAATGAACTCTGTCAATCATATTTGTCTACCGCTCTAGGGCTTCTTTTAGAAATTTTGCACATTGCAAACTGGTTGACAGCTCAAGCTGAATTCCATAAAAAGCCCGCTTTTTATAGCATGGCTGGCTACCAATAAGTCTGTAGGAAATGAGTGTATACTCTCCTAACCTGTTTTATTGCAAATTTTAATGAGATTCAAGCTAATTAATGAATTAAAATAATTGCTTATGAATTTTCTGTATACTGGTAGATGCGTCGCCTTTTATGATTTAAACCAAATCAAATAAAAGTAATTTTTCATTAAAAAAAACAAAATCATGAAGACAATGGGGGCACCCAGGAGATCCAAACCCCATTCATTGCACCAGCCCAGCCAACAGCGCCAAGCAAAGGTGTAACATTTGTGGGTGGCATCTGACCATGAGCGAAGAAAGAAGACTTCAGCTTGTTAGGAAAGGACAGGCAAGAGCCAAAATTCCCAGAAATGCGTTACAGCACTAGAAGGAGAAGGCCCTGTGTCATCAAAGGATGTTGAAGGCTCAACGGGTCCAGAAGAAGGTCGGGGAAGTGGGAAATCCGGGACAGACAATCACAGGATATCTCCATGAGAACAGGGAACAACGACAGGATCTCCATAAAGGATGAAGGCAACTGTGGGCTGACACCCTCTGTATCAAATGGAAGGGAGAGAAAGCATAATGGAGAGGACTGTGCCAGTCTTGGAGAAAGGTGTCCATGGCAGCAGCCATAAGATCTGGATGCCAGGAGAAGAACTTTGGAAGTTGATTGGATAGGCGAGAGGAAAATAGGTCTGTGTCACAGGGACCCCACCGTTTTCTGGAGAAGAAGTTAGATGGAAGGATGAAGCTTCCACTCGCTGGAGTCCAGAAGATGTCGGGAGTTCCAGTCCACCACAGTATTCTTGCATCCTGAGAGATACTCCACAATGACTGTTATGCGGTGCTGAGAGCATTAGTGCCAAAATTCCTTGCCTCTCTCCACCAGAATTTTGGATTTGGTTCCACCCAGCCTGTTGATGTACTGGGTGCTGAGATGTTGTCCATCCTCAGAAGTACGCAACAACTGGAGGTGTGAGGTGCTAGATTCTTGATGGCAAAAGAGCCTGCCGACAGTTCCAAGCAATTTATGTGGAGAAGGATTCCTCTGGTTTCCAATGTCCACCAGTGGGGATACTTCCACATCTGGCTCCTCAGCCCCATAAGCAGGTGTCAGATTCGATGACCACATCTGGTCAGAAGCCAAAAATGGCCCTGCCATTTCAGGCCGTCTTGTGTTCGAGCCAAAACTGCAGTTCTGCCCTGGTGTCCGAAGTGCGAGAGATTGTCTCTGAATTAGCAAGATCGCACTGTAAATGGTAGATCTTGAGCCGCTGGAGGGCTCGATAGTGCAAGGGTGCTGGAAATATGGACTGCATCAAAAAAGCCAGAAGGCCTACAATCCTGGCAAGGACTCACAAATAAGCCTGGGCAGAGTTCGCGGAGTTTCACTCCGTGGAACTCTGTGAAGTGGCAGAAGTCCGCCGCACTCCGCGGACTTCTGCCAGCGGCGGAGTCTATTAAGTCACGTTGCTCGCACTGATTTTTAATGCCAGGAGTTTGTCCCGTGCTCTAAAATCAGTGTGAATGGCACTACACGTCGCGCCAGAGGGTGCTGCTGTTTTCTGCCGCTTGAGTAGACATTCTACTCGAGCAGCAACTTCCTCAACGCGAGTGGCAGACTTCTCAAAGAAAGCGTTTGCGACCTGCCGCCACTGCCCGCGATAAGAAATCTCGCCAGGAGGAGGTCTAGCGCATTATTTTTTTAATGAAGCGCTCGCCAACTTACTGTTGGTGAGCCACTCGAGAGAAAAAACTCAGTCCGTGTCACTTTGCGGAGTTTTTCGGAACTCCGCACAGAGCGCGGAGTGGTGAAAACGCTGCGAAATCCGCCGGCAGAGGGGAATTCTGCACCCAACCTTACTCGCAATGAGACCCTGTCTTTGGAGAGGGTGGCCCGAATTTCTTTCTGGACCATTTTTAGTTTAGGTCATGGCAGAGAAAGTAGGGCCGATATCGAGTCGATTTGAAACCCAAGAAATTCCATACATTGGGAGGGACACAGTATGGATTTTTTCTGATTGACCAGAAACCCCAGATCCTGGAGCAACTGAATGGTCCAGGAGAGGTGAGTTAACAGCATCTGATTGTCCTGCACAATCAAAAGAATGCTGTCTAGATAGATAATAAGATGGACTCCTCCGATGTGAAGTTGTTCCACGACAGGTTGCATCACTTTGGTGAAACACCATGGAGCGGAGGATACACCGAAAGGAAGGACCTTGAAGTGAAACCATTGACCCTCCCATTGGAACTGGAGGAATTTGCAATGAGGGGGAAAGATAGAAATGGAGAGATAATGGTCCTTCAGGTCAAGGCGGACCATCCAATCCCCCTCCTGAAAGAGATCTCTAACGAGATGAATTCCCTCAATTTTGAAGTGTTGATATAAGGTCCAAGAATGTAATTCTTTTAGGTTGATGACCATGCGAGATACTTTGCCTTTTTTGGGGGCCATGAAAATATTGCTTCAAAATCCTGATGAGTCGGGAAGACAGGGAGTGATTATCCGTTTTTGGAGTAGTTGGGCTAATTTGTGCCGAATAAAACTTTGATCTGGTAGGGAAAAAGGAAGGGGCGAGGGAGGGAGGGTTGTTGTGGCATCTCAAAAAATTCTATCTTTAATCCCGAGACGGTGTCCAAAACCTGCATGTCTTGTGTAATGGACTCCCAATTGTGGAGGAAGAGTAGTGTCCTGCCCAGTGCTTAATTTGTGCCGGTGCTTTCCGGTGCTTAGCACCGGCACTTATTTCTTAGGGCCGGGTCTATACACGATAACGGTCTCTCCAGTGAATAGATGATATTGCATCAGCAGCACTGCTCGTGGTTTACCTTCAGTGGGGCCTTTCCGGCAAGACTAGTCGCGATACGAAATTGCTACTTTACAACCTGTTCGGAAAATACCTAGTGCATTTGTAACTGTCCCCAAAATATTCCAAGGATGGAGTTGGAATAGTTAAAAATCCTCCTGCTCTGCATATACCTACTGCCCTCACATTCAAAGGGGGCAAGCTCTGAGGAAGTTACACTTTAACTTGTTCTTCTGGGCAGGTGTGCGTTTATTATTTTTTACGTCACGTTCATCCTTCATGAAAGGACTGCAGCGTTTATTATTGACAAGCGATGTGCAGCTCGCGCTCTCTGCGTGAAAGGCGCGCGGGTCGTATTTTCATGAAAGAGGCGGGCCTTCGAATCTTGCTGGAGCTGCATGCCACGGTAAGGGGTAAATAAATCAATTTTTTTCAAGGAGTAGTAACTCCGTGCTTTGTTACTTACAGCATGTGTTACGCCGGGTTTAATTATTTTAACATACCCAGCTGTGGGACATGTTTTTTAGGACTTATTCCCAGGGGATGCCAATGAGACAGTTAATTTACCTTATTAGGTTCCCGTGATTATAAAACGGATGGCTCTCGAAAGAAACTGCTCTATGAAAAGCACGCGCTTGTCCAGGGAAGCACTTGTTCTTTGACTTTGTTAATTTGTAAATAAATCCATGGCTGCCTGGATTCGGTCAGTGGTGCTTGATTGAGCGTGCCGTGCTGTAAAATATTTAAATTTGGATGCGGGGCCTCCCGCCTTCTCATGAGGAACACGGACGGCACACACACACACACACACACACAGAAACTGCCTGGGCGTGGTGATGTCAGCCCCGTCCTCCCTCCTTAGCGTTAAATCATCAAGTGCTTCCTCCCAAGTTGTATGGACAAATGCAGATCAGGGTTTCCACTTTTCACATGCCCCAGCGTACTGCGCAGCTGCAGTGCTAGTCATCGAAGGAAGCAAATAGGAGGCCTATAAATAAAACTGAAAAAAGGCAGTAAGGAATGATTTCGTTTTTGTTTTTTAACATACGCTACTGAAGCAAGTATGTCTTGATTAATGGTTTGGTGCGTGCGTGGAAAAGTGCAAACCCTATTTTCATTCTAGCGCTTGTTTATATGCAAAGGTAGCGACATTACATGTGGCGGCAGTCTCACATTAGAGCGCAGGGTGATGTCAGTACTAGACTCTGCCTGGATCTTAATCTCATCGGCTATGCCAGGTTGGGGTTTCCTGAGTCACAATCAGGTTTTGGGGGCATCTGCCAAGTGTGCTAAAAATCGTAACCTTTGTCGGGCTTGCTTTTGCAGTCTTAGGCAGCCTTCGGTGTCACTGCTGTCACCCGCGCCAAACCTAAGACCTTATCTCAGTCCGGTGAGCCTGTCACCAGTATCTCTTCTGTGTCATGGGCGGGACGTGGAAGGCCTCTGTGAGGCCCTCTAGTGTGTCGGATTCACCCACAGGCCTCAGCAGAGTTGTGGCATATGCATATCTGGAGTGCACAGGCACACACTCCACACCCTCCCACCCACACTCACCCACCCCTGTGTCAGATCTGGGCAGAACTTCCAGTACCTCAAGCCGCATTGCCAGAACAATTTCTCTTACTCCTGTAGAAAGCCTGAGCATGCGAGGCAGGCCCTCGCAAGCGGGAGGGAGGAGGCAGGTGGACAGACCGACCAGCAGAGAATAAACAGGTGACACCGAAAAACATAAAAATACCTAGCATAAAAACTGAATCACTTTCCAGAATGTCTGACAGCGAGACCCACACACATCAAGCCACCCTTGAAGCACCAGAAGCTTAGAGGGTAGAGCTCAAGGTCGCCATGGAAAAATGGTGAGTGTCCCTAAAATGTGATGTTTGCTTTTGCCTACAAGAATGTACCCCATAATACTACTGAGCACAGCCTATACAGTGCGCACCACAAACTGAGTTGTTATTGGCTGCTATTAATGTTAAATGGAATTACCCATCTGTGGGGTTTCCGTTTTATTGACCTTTGGAAATGGAAAGGCTGACTTGCCCTTGCCGGAATCCAAATCTGAAAACTGCTGAACTGTACACCAGGTGGGGAGAGCCTTGTAAACTAGCTTACAAAAAACCACAACCGCAACCCATGACCCGCAGGTAACACTGAGATCTCTGCAGTGCGCACATTAGCCAACCAAGCTATCTTACTAGGAATGGAACCTGTGACCTGTAAGTGGCACAAACATCTCCTACTTTAGAAGTTAACCGGCTATAGGAGGTCACCAGGGAGCGTGAATGGGATGTACTTGAAGGACATACTCTAATTCGGATGCCTTGGGTTTTGTTTTTCGCCAGCAAATTAAACTGGTTTTGTTCCGTGGCGAACAAAGAATACAGATTTTGCTTGTTCCACTTTTATGGCAGACTTCTGCGGCTTCACCTGGCTGCTGGAGAGAGATGAAGTTTTGTCTGGTGGCAGTTTCGACTCATCTAAGGTAGCGCAGAGCAGGCGCAGAGGGTTAATAAGAGCAGAACAGCCCCGCACACTACTAGAAGTTAAATACATATATGTCATTGTTAGACCATGTTCACAACGGAATAGATTTGCATTCAGTAGTTGTTTTCCCAAGAGAAAAAGTCAAACATATCTTCAGTTGTTAAAATTCATTCTTTATTCATTTTCTTTAAAAATTTCGAAACCGCCAACGCGTTTCGTCCTCACTCGGACTTCTTCAGGGCTAAAAAGGTACATAAACAAACACTATTTACAACATTGAACACAAACTTTTAAAACATGAGAACCAGATCATTATTAACATAGTTGTGGAGAACCTTTAGTCACATTGGGAAAACACTTTTTCATAATGCATGTTCAAGAGATAATCATTAAAATTGTGTATCGTCTAACTTATACTAAGGTATATACAGATACTGTGCAAAAACTCAATTCCCTGCACAATTAACCAAAAGCGGAGGAGACATCGAACATACAATTTACATTTTACCGGACACATTTATTCAAGTGTATTACATCTTAAGTTCGTCAATTTAAAAAAAATACACATACCCTGAGATGTAAAAGGATATTCATTCATAGAATTGTGATCAAAGTATATAACCCAAAAACAATCTATAGAAAAAGTGAAAAATACACATATTTATATCCACAGTTTGTTATATGGCCTATACGCCATTCTGAGTTAATTAGACAAATGTCCAATCACAAAGTACACATCGAAAAACTTACTTGCAAACTATGTATATTCAAGTATGGGTATCATATCAGTCAAAAGGACTCATGATTTTAAATAGATGTATCCTAAAAAGAAAAGGAAAAGTGTGGAAAAAGATAATATGAGAGACATCACCGTCCCAAAATTAATACACCACACAATTTAGTTATTAATCTATTTTTCTATCATAAATAGATATAGCCTCTTTTAAAAGACAATCATAGTCACAAAGAACATTACTGCAAATAAGCAGAATGGGATATCTCAGAGTATACATCCATGGGTCCTACCTATAGATAATTCCAAACGGCCAAAATGGCGGCCATTTTTTAAAACTCACCAGATTCTAACACGGTGCCGTATATTGTATATTGTAAATTAAAAGACTTGATATATTTTCATCCTGTTCTGTTAGTGATCAGATTAAAGAATTCCAAAGAAAACGGCAAAAATGGTGGCCATTTTTAAAACTCGCCAGACTCTAGCACAGGGCCACGCATTATATACTTTTTGTAGAAAAACTTAATATAAGTAATTCTGCACTACTCGTGGTCAAATTAAAAGTTATAGTATACCGCACAGTTCCTTCATCACAACCCTCGTTACGTATACATACACACGAATCCAAAGTACTCACAGCAAGTGTAGCTGTAGTCTCCATGCGGTCATCTGGTTCGAAAAGGTCTTCAGAGAGATACAGCGAAACCGCGCGCTTTTATATGTTTAGAAAATTGGTAAATTGACCAATTATTTGCAATTAGTCCCACATTAGTGCTAAAGTCGCGCCGGAAATGACGAATATATGGTGCCAAAAACAGCACCATCTTTGAATGGTTCAAATAGCGTCTTCAATTGTATATTACAATTGCATGATGTAGGTATTAGAACATATAAAAACCTACAAGAATAATGAAAAACGCAGTGTATCAGTATTTTCTAATGATGATCTGAGTACGATTGTTTCTTATCTGCTGTTCATTCGGCAATCATAAAGCCTACTTATCAATCCGATTTACACAATTCACCCGTCATGTTTAGACACGAATGTATGGTGCCAAAGACAGCGCCATCTTTAAATGGTTCAATAGCGTCTTCAATTGTATATAACAAATGCATAATGTAGGTATTAGAACATATAAACTGCTTACAAGAATAATAAAAGACGCAGTGTATCAATGTTTTCTAATGGTGATCCAAACACGATTGCTTCTCATCTGCTATTCCTTCGGCGATCATAAAGCCTACTTGTCAGTCCAATTTACACAATTCACCCACCATGTTTAGATACGGGTTGTTTCCTAAAAAGAATATATGAGAAATTTGTTAATCCCTTAATATCATTATTTCGCAATTTCTTTCTTATCGATCGTTTCCAAAAGTTGTATATTTATTTTAAACCGATATTTTAAAAAAATTACAGGAGAGAATGTATATAGTCAATCTATATCAAGTATAAACAATAATGGAACTTTAAAATTGGCCAGTCACACATAGCCAAAGAGTACAGAGACATAATATGATACATGTATACAGTTCAAAATACGTACTTCATTTAACATGATGACAACTCATGTTTTTCATCTTATAATGATCTTACAGCATTATAAGTAACATCACAGGTCCCTGTGAGTTTTTGAAATGGAAATTCAGTATTAGCTGAAGGCATCAGGACACAATAAACCAAGAGTAATTAATGATCTTATAAAAAATAATGAAATTCATTATTAATATTTAAACCCAAGGTTACAGATCTAAGTCTACAGATCTAACGTGCTTCTATCTGTCTAAGTTGTAAGGTCCTATCGCCTCCTCTAGCGTTGACACTAACACTATCTATTGCATGAAATGTAATCTCATTATTGTTTGGATGAGTTTCACTAATGTGTTGTGCCACTGGATTCCTCACATCCCCATTTTTTATACATCTGACATGTTCCTGAATCCGGGTTTTTAAACTTCTTATGCTACTTCCTACATAGATTTTTTCACACCAGCAGTTAATCACATACACAACATGTGTGGTATTGCAGTTGATAAATGATAATATTTCATAGTTCTTAGGTCCATTGTATTTAAAGAACCTTTTCTTATTTAAACCAAACTTGCAGATTGAACAACCACCACATGTGTAGAAACCTTGTGGTTTTTCAGGCAACCATGTGAATAGAGATGTCTTAGGTGCCTTAACATAACTAGGGCAAATCATGTTTTTTATCGTAGAGCCCTTCCGATAAATCACTCTAGGTTTTTTCGGAACAAAATCTAGCGGGAGCGTGTCAGACTTGAGTAAGTGCCAATTTTTTCTTAGTATATTAAAAATATGGTTACTGTGTGTCCCATACTCAGTTATAAATGAGCACTGGCCCAAAGTAGTCTTATCAGGAGCACGTGATCGGTGGACTAAAGTATCACTTCTCTTGCATTTCCTGATCCTACTTTCAGCTTTCTTAAGACAGTCGCCAGTATAACCTCTTGCATTGAACTCACTTATAACCTTGCTAATATTTTTCTCAAAATTGCAATCCTCGCTGCAATTTCGGCGGACTCGCACCATCTCGCCATATGGTATGGCCGAGATGGTGGATTTAGGGTGACAGCTTGCTGCATGTAACACACTGTTACAAGATGTAGGTTTCCTATGCATGTCAATATGAATAACATGACCCTTTGTATACAACCTAAGGTCCAGAAATGTAATCTCATATTTTGAGCTACTAATAGTTAACTTGATGTTATATTCGTTATCGTTTAGATAAAGGAAATATCTATTAAGTTCTTCAGGGCTGTCTTTCCATATCAGAAAGATGTCATCTATGTAACGTACATAGAAGAGGATACTATCCATCCAGTTTTTAGCGCCAGGTCCCCAGGCATGCTCCATCTCATACAACCCCATAAAGAGGTTAGCATAAGATGGAGCAAACCTGGAGCCCATGGCTGTTCCTTGTTTTTGAAGGAACCAGTCATCCCCATGCATAAATGCATTCTGTGTGAGAATCATTTCTGACATCATTAATAGCATCTGAGTATGTTCTAAATGACATGCATTACGCTCGAATAAAAATATTTCAATGCTCTCAGTCCACTGTCTAGTCCTATACACGTATACAAACTCTCTACGTCCAAAGTTACAAACGTGAAGATATCTTCTTCCCAGCCAAAATATTCTAGCTTACAGAGAAGTTCCCTGCTGTCTTTAAGATAGGACGGGAGATTCTGTACGAGGGGCTGAAGAAAAGTGTCCACATATTCAGCCAGATGTTCAGTCGGACTACCAATGCCTGATATTATGGGCCTGCCCGGGGGAAAGAACCCCCTTGTGGATTTTAGGAAGCACGTAAATGCAAGGATGCCTGGAATTATTTGCTAATAGATATTTATATTCTAGGTCTGTTATTAAACAGGACTCATGCCAGTCAGTTAACCTTTCATTAATGTTCCTATCAATCGTTTTTGTTGGATTTGACTGCAATTTCGTGTAACATTCTGTCTGACTCAGTTGTCTATTTATCTCAGCAGTGTAATCATCATAGTTCATTATAACGATATTGCCTCCTTTATCTGCCTCACGGATTACCAAGTGTAAATCGTCACGTATAGACCGCAGAAAGGCTCTATCCTCTTTGCTGATATTATGGGGATGTACACACTTTGTATTAGTAGTATGGCTGTCCTCCAAGTTATACAAATCTTGTGTAACTCTAAGAGCAAATTCATCGATTACCGTTTTGGCACAATAGGGAGGCATGAACTTTGAGGTATTCCTAAGCCCACTGTCTACAGTTGTATCTTCAATTATGTCAAGATAACGCGCATGTTCTACTAACTCCCCTATATCTTCTTGGTCTTGCAATTACATAAGAGGTGTTTATATCAGATATTGAGAGTTCAGAATCACATGGTTTGTTCAATATCGGAGGACAGACATACGGATGTTCCAAAAAATATTTTTTTATTTCAATTTTCACACAAAACGAAATAAATCCAAATGTACATTATCCAATGCATGTTTCCCAGTCAGACAGTAATTTAGACCTTTACACAAAATTTCAGTTTCATGATCGTTAAATTTTCTAGATGAAAGATTTACAATATTTACAGTATTCATTTCAAGATCACCTTCTGCACTGCCCACATCATGGTGCACATTCTCATCTATTATCATTGTTTGTTGTTTCCCATTCTTGCCTTTGTGACGGATCTGGTGTTTCTTGCCACCCCTCCTTGTTCGTCGCCAAAGACTTTCTTTTGTTGCCTAGGCGGTACCTCTGAACTTCGCGTAAAAAACTGACGTCAAACTAGGATTAGGGGTGGCAGTACTTGTGCCTTCACCAGGATCACTATCAACTGAGGAAATAGAAGAGATAGAGGTGCTACTTGATGAAATAGTAGCGGGGGCCTTGATCTCATTTGGGGGTACAGATACAGTTTTGGCCAATTCATCATCATACATGCGCGCAAACGTAAAGATGCGGCCTCGTTCATAATCATTTTGGTCCCTTTCTATTTTTTGCTGCTTCTTCCCCTTCAAATAAAGTTGGTACGTAGCTAATTCCTTCTTTAAGATTACATAGTTTTTTTGTATTGCCTCAGGTAGGTTGATCTCATTTATTTCCTTCTCTAGGGTCATTATTTCTTCTCTAATTTTCTTCACTCTTCATTCTGAATTTCGTATCAGAATGTCCATCATTTTGTATGAGGCCATATACAATCCTTCCTCCCACTCACCCAAGAGGTCAGGGTCTAAATCCTCATAATTCGGAAAAATGAGAATAAGCAAACCTCTAGGGATGCGCTTGTTTTCTAGATATTTCTTAAGTGTGGCGCCATCCCACCATTTGGCGTGCTCTAACTTCATGAGCTTTTCTAAGCGTACAAACTTGTTTTTTAATCCATCATTCTTTGTTAATACCGATGGAACATGTGTAGTACTGTTGTCCTTTGCATTAAATAAATCTCCTAAGAGCTCCTCCCTATTATCTTCAAAATTCATAATTATTCTTATAGGACCAAGGTCAAAAGAAAAAACGGAAAATATAGTTTAGACTGTGCTAGGAAGCTCAAAAATTATGGCACAACAAGTGGGGATCAAAGCATCGACACCCGCACCAGTCCTAACGTCCCTGATAGTTATCACAAATAAGAGGAGGTGCGACGGGCTTGGGACACAATCCCCTAGGTCCCAAGTTAGAGAAACAAGAAAAAATTTTCTAGTCACTCTAATACACTAAGGGGTCGATTCCGATTCGGGCCGGAAATTTCTCCGACCGAGCCGGATCCGGAGAGATTTCCGACCGAATCGGACCCGTGCAGTCCGACCGAACGAGTACGATGCGTCCGTATGTTATCGGACTCGAAGTCGGTCGGACTCCCATTGATGTCAATGGGAGCCGGTCATACAACGCGTACGCGGGCTCCCATTGACTCAATGGGTGCGAGTCGGACAAGGGCGCCCCCTACAGCGGGTACGCGGCGGAGCGATTCGCGCCGTACACGCACAGGTAGGGGGACCCATGGGTCCCCCTGTGTGCGACTCGCGCGGCTACGCGTACTGGGGGTCCGACACGGACCCCCAAAGTACGGCTCCGACAGCTCTTACGAGCCGGAGTGCGCGGCTCGGTCGGACTGCTCGCGGCGCGCATCGTACTTACCCGGCCGGGAAACGTCTCCATTGCGCGGTGCGAGTCGAGTCCGAGCGAGTCGGTCGGAGCGGTTCGAGCTGGGAGCGAGTCGGTCGGAGCGGTCGGGACGCCCGGACGAGTCGGTCGGCGATTTCGCATCGTACTCGCTCTCCCGGACCCGCGTACGGTTCGGTCGGGAAACAGGGCTCCGAATCGGATCCGGTAAAGCCGAATCCGATTCGGAGCCCTACCGGCCGAGATCGGAATCGGCCCCTGAGAGCAGAATAGCCCCGCACACTACTAGAAGTTAAATACATATATAAGTCATTGTTAGACCATGTTCATAACGGAATAGATTTGCATTCAGTAGTTGTTTTCCCAAGCGAAAAAGTCAAACATATCTTCAGTTGTTAAAATTCATTCTTTATTCATTTTCTTTAAAAATTTCGAAATTGCCAACGCGTTTCGTCCTCACTCGGACTTCTTCAGGGCTAAAAAGGTACATAAACAAACACTATTTACAACATTGAACACAAACTTTTAAAACATGAGAACCAGATCATTATTAACATAGTTGTGGAGAACCTTTAGTTACATTGGGAAAACACTTTTTCATAACGCATGTTCAAGAGATAATCATTAAAATTGTGTATCGTCTAACTTATACTAAGGTATATACAGATACTGTGCAAAAACTCAATTCCCTGCACAATTAACCAAAAGCGGAGGAGACATCGAACATACAATTTACATTTTACCGGACCCATTTATTCAAGTGTATTACATCTTAAGTTTGTCAATTTCAAAAAAATACACATACCTTGAGATGTAAAAGGATATTCATTCATAGAATTGTGATCAAAGTATATAACCCAAAAACAATCTATAGAAAAAGTGAAAAATACACATTTATATCCACAGTTTGTTATATGGCCTATACGCCATTCTGAGTTAATTAGACAAATGTCCAATCACAAAGTACACATCGAAAAACTTACTTGCAAACTATGTATATTCAAGTATGGGTATCATATCAGTCAAAAGGACTCATGATTTTAAATAGATGTATCCTAAAAGAAAAGGAAAAGTGTGGAAAAAGCTTATATGAGAGACATCACCGTCCCAAAATTAATACACCACACAATTTAGTTATTAATCTATTTTTCTATCATAAATAGATATAGCCTCTTTTAAAAGACAATCATAGTCACAAAGAACATTACTGCAAATAAGCAGAATGGGATATCTCAGAGTATACATCCATGGGTCCTACCTATAGATAATTCCAAACGGCCAAAATGGCGGCCATTTTTAAAACTCGCCAGATTCTAACACAGGGCCGTATATTGTATATTGTAAATTAAAAGACTTGATATATTTTCATCCTGTTCTGTTAGTGATCAGATTAAAGAATTCCAAAGAAAACGGCAAAAATGGCGGCCATTTTTAAAACTCGCCAGACTCTAGCACAGGGCCACGCATTATATACTTTTTGTAGAAAAACTTAATATAAGTAATTCTGCACTACTCGTGGTCAAATTAAAAGTTATAGTATACCGCACAGTTAATATGCCTGCTGCAAAGAACTTGTACTATGCAGATTACAGAACAGTATTTCATGTGCAATGCTCAGAGGGATGCTGCTTTTTTCAGAGATCCTTTTGTTACTGTGCACTTCATAAGTTACAATCATGATCTAGCACAGTGAGCTGTGAACTGCCATCAAAGCACTAGATGCAAACAGTATGGTACAGGTTAGAAAGTTGTTTTTTTCCCAGTCTTTGACTATCCTAATTTTACTAAAAAGGATTAGTTTAGGTAGAAATAAATTGTTAATTGTAAAGTCAACTCTAACCACTGTGTTACGTTGCAAAATTTGCATTAGTGGCAATAATCATTTTGACCAATTTATTCCAAAATTGTGTTTTAAATGTTCTTTTGCTTGAATTTTTTCAAAATTTTTGGGTGGCGGGGGGAACCTCCTATCAAAACCTTACCTGAGGAAGTCTCTCTTGCTGAAATTCAGATTGGGCATTACATCTGGCTTTCAGCAGTGTCAGTTGAGGATATGGGTGAAGCCAATAGAGTAAGTGGGTGGCACCAGTGGAGGAAGTGGGTGGGGCCGGGAGAAATGGGTGTGGCCTCCTAAACAAAATTGAGCACCTGGACTTCATATTTTACAAATTAAGCACTGGTCCTGTCCCTCAACTGAACTGAGGAAGGAGAAATAAGGCTTACCTTAAAAACTTGAAGAGGTGTTGTTACTTCCTTGTCCTCGTGGAGGACCTCGGTTGTATCAGTTGCACCCTTCGCGACCTCTGGAGGGGTAGAAGGAGGAGTGGGACTCCAAATTGTAGAAGCGATTTCCACCCTGGTAAGCTCTGGCCAGTCGACTACCCTCTGTATTAGCCGGCCCACCCAAAAAGGTGCTGATTGCGCAATATTTTTTGTAGGGATGACTGCACTGTATCTAGTGAGGTGAAAGTCTGCACAAAATTGCAGATGTCTCTTACGAATTTCTCTCCCAAGAGAAGACCATTAGCCTTTGGGCACGGTTCGGCATTAGCCAATTCTGCCAGCTTGGGGGTGATGCGTATTAATATTGACCTGCGGCGCTCCGTCAAGATGGCACAGTTAGCATTTCCCAGAAGGAACAGGGCACTCTGGGTCCACCCTGCAAGGGCGTCTGGGTCGATGGGAGAATTTTATCATGGTAGATCTTCCAGGATCTGTTGATTCCTTTCGTGGGTTTTTTGGATGATCTCTTCAGGAATGTCTATGTTCAGGTCCAGCTCTGGGGTCTCCGTGACTTTGTCCATAATGTTGGGTTGAGGGCACTCGGACAGTAGCCTATTGCGGACATCCTTATCATATCCTTTATGGATAGGGCCATAGACATAGTCAGCCACTGGTGGGAGGGGTATCCACGCCGAGGAGCACGAGTGGAGTCTGGGTCAAAATCAGGGGGAGTTGAAGGAGGGGAGCAGAATGGGAGGGGAGGGACTGGAACCATCTCATTCGGCTCTAGGGTATTTTGGAGGGGGGAATTAGATTCATCCATGTTAGGGGGAGGAGGGAGGATCCGAGTTGGGATCGTGGGAGGTGGATGGTATGGGTGTCATGTCCGATGGAGGCAATGTTTGAGAGGATTATGAGTGGTCTGAGGCAAAAGACTGTGATATAAGCGTCATGATGTAGATATGGGGCCAGTCTCTAGAAGGTGGGTTATTAAATGTCTGAAAGGAGACAGGTGAGGGAACAGAGTTGAGAACGTAGCGTTATAGGGGGCTTGTGAAGGGTTGGAGGGTGTTGCCTAGAGCCGGGTTAACAGAGTGAGTCACAGAAGCATATTGGGCCTCCACCAAACTTTCCTCCAAGAGGGTTTACTCTTCAGCCCCCTCTTAGTATTGGTAATTAGCCAAGAATTGGTGCCCTTCCACATCTGTAAAAAGAACAATTGATGGACAGAATGTTGAACAATGTCAAACATTCACCCCAGTACAGAGATCTGGGCCTAAATCCATCGTCTTTTTGCTCTCCATGCCATTACAGTTTGAACAAAGCCATATGCAAATCAGTCTTGACCCTGTTCCCCATGAGAACAGTCCAGCCCGAACTGCCAGGCCTGGTCCTCCCTTGACAGGGAACACGCATCCTGAGACCGGTTTCGGGGTTTCACCCCTCATCAGCTAGGCTAGCTTGACTACAGTGGCATGAAGAGCATGGACCCATGTCTGGGCATACCCTTCCCACTTAAGGCAGCAAAAGCAAAAGGAACAATTTTGGACTGAATGCTGAACAATACAAACATTCATCCCAGTACAGAGATCTGGGCCTAAATCCATTGTTTTTTTGATTTCTGTGTAAGAGCTGCCATTAAATACCTGTGTGTCTTGGAACAATTATCATCAAACCATCTTTTTTTACATTGGTCTTGCCAAACGAGGTCAAATTATCAACAATCTGCTTACTTATTTTTTTAAGGCATCTAATATTGGCCTGTCCTGTGTTCCACTTCAATCTATGGGCTTGGTCCCTTGCACTGATAACAATGTTTGAGACATTTTTACCCTCTTTCTTTAGTGCGTCTAAATACCAGGACAGTTCCATCGTTGGAGAAAATCTCAGGGCATAAACTGCAGGGACCAGAGGCACAGATATCATGATAAAATCAATAGTAGAAGAACAACCCCTACCAGAAAAGGAAGGAAAAGTATCACCCACCCCCGACTGTTCGAGACAATGCAAGTTATTAGCCGCAAGCAGCTCTTCCATTAGAAGACCTTGTTTGGTATTCTCGAAGTGAATGCCCGAACATATTGCATCCAAAGAGGGATTAGCACTAGGGTGCACACTAGTTTACAATGATGTATAGAATTATAATCTGATAAGAATAGGTCCTCATTTCTCCATACTGTTCCAGGAATCCCTCCAGTGCAAAAATGTGTTCAATGTCTGAACTTCTTCGGAAAGAGTTATAAAAGTTCACTTTCAACAGAGGGGGATTATTTTTGGATACCAGCTATATTGCCAGGATGTTAGGTGAATCACTTTCCACCATGCTCGCTTTACAAGTAAGACCAAAACAAGAAGCCTTCCTTTGGCACGTACTGCCAAAGAGGGGGTCACAACCTTAAAAGATGAAGAAAAGCCATCCATATAAAAATAATTACTAGTGTCCCTGGTTTCCTGCAACAACTATATAAAAACCCCTAAAGGTTTCCAACAGCTTTACATCATTTTTTTAGCCCTTAATCCAGAAATGTTCCAGGTCATGACCTTCATAAAGGAAGAGGCAAGAGTGTTGGGGGGCACATAATGCAAAAAGATAGGCACAGTGTCTACAGGACCCACAGACCTAGGACTCGACAACATGTCCTGTTGGGACACCTGTCAATCATTTTCATCTATACCTAGCAAGGGTGCAAACATATTACCAAGTGGTATATGAGACCTAGCAGTTTCACCCTGGGACAGCATGGTGGGCATGGGGGCAGGCCTGCCACTTCCAAACAGCAAGAAGGAATTGGTAGGATAAAAATAATGAAGAGGAACAATCCTAATCAATGTACTCTTGTCCTGTGAAATATTGCTCTGAACCAGGGCTTTTGTGAATCTGGGGTGTCTTAGGTTAACTATGACACAATCCCCCTAAATGTTTTTCTTTTTCTTGGAACCCACTCAGCCCACTCTTCTTGCCATTATAATGTATGGGAACAGAAGATGCCCTTTCACTATAGTGCTGTCACACCAATGTTTGAATTGGTTCATAATGGTTCTCATGCCTTGCCTAGTGGGTGGGATTCCTGTCAAAACGGCAACCAGAGGAGCTGACTCTGGGAGCAAATCTAGGAAGGTGGATGCGCCTGTTCATGCTGTGTAAGGCCTACTCAGGAAGGGTGTGTTAACTCTACCCCCATTTTGCTGATGTACACCTCCACGGAGGTCTGCCTGTTTAGAAACTATGGTCTTGCTAACACAATTAGACACTGCCCCACAAACACTCCTTTGGATGGATATCATACCTCTCTGAACTCTGGATGGTATGCGACTATGCTCACATGGGGCCCTCCTTAACCCCTTCGCTGCTAGGCCTTTTCCCCCCTGTGCTAAGCCTTTTTTGTCTATTTGGGGTAGTTCGCGCTTTGGCCCCTGTAACTTTTTGACCACATAAGGTATCCACGCTAAATTTGCGTCCTTTTTTTTCCAACATCATGGGGATTCTAAAGGTACCCAGGTTTTGTGGATTCCCCTGGAGGGGACCCAGAAATTAGCCAAAATACAGCTAAATGTTGGTTTTTTGGGGAAAAATGCAAAAAAAGGGCTACAGATAAAAGCGTCTGGTTTTTTCCCTGCAAATGGTATCAAAAAGGGGTTGTGGTGCTGAAATCACCATCTGCCCAGCTTTCAGGGACAAGCAGACTTTTGTCAGAAAACCAAAATCTTTTACACAGTTTTGTCATTTTTCTGGGACATTGCCTATTTTTGCTATTTTTTGTGCTTTCAACCTCCTTCCAGTTAATGGTAGAAATGGGTATGAAAGCAATAATGGATCCTGAAAAGCTATACATTTTGGAAAAGTAGACAAAATTCTGAATTCAGCAAGGGGTCATTTGTGTAGATCCTTCAAGGTTTCTTTATAGAAACTAACAGTTAAATATAGGAAAAATTGAAAATTAGTTGAAAAAACAGCCTTTTGTGTCAACGTTTTCACCTGTAACTTCCTCTAATTATGACAGCTCTTTGAAAGCAATATACTGTTACATCCGCTGGACCTTACTGGTTGTGGGGATATATAGGACTTGTAGGTTCACCAAGAACCCGACGAACCCAGAGCCAAAAACTGAGCAGCGACTTGCAATGTTTTTTTATTATGTACCGGGTATATAGCAATTATTCTGGGAAAATGTATACATGGAAAAATCGGTATGAAAGACACCCGTGTATTTCTGAAATGGGAACAAAATATAGAGTTTAGAAACAGTAGATATTTGCACATTTCCAAAATTGAGACTACTCATACTAGCATGAGAATTATCGATCATTTTTCAAAATTACTTCTTTTTACACATTGTCTTTCATTTGGAAGGCAGAAATGCATCGAAATTCAGAAGGTAATAACAGTTGCTTTACAAATCTGAATTACCCTAAGTCTCCCGATAAAAATGGTACCTCACTTGTGTGGGTAGGCATAGTGCCCATGACAGGAAACGGCTCACAACGCAACGTGACCACACCACATTTTCACAATGAAAACTTACCCTTTTTTTGCAAAGTGCCTAGCTGTAGATTTTGAACCCTAGCTCTGCCGGCACCTAGGGAAACCTAGCAAACCTATACATTTTTGAAACCTAGACACCCAGGGGAATCCAGGATGGGGAGACTTGACTGGGTCACACCAGGTTCTGTTACCCAGAATCCCTTGCAAACCTAACAAATTGTCAAAAAAAACACATTTTCCTCACATTTCTGTGGTGGAAAGTTCTGGAATCTGCGTGGCTCCACAAATTTCCACCCACCCCGCGTTCCCCAAAGTCTTCCGAGAAAAATGGTACCTCACTTGTGTGGGTAGGTCTAGTGGCCGCAACAGGAAATGGCGCAAAACGCAACGTGGACACACCACAATTTCACAGTGAAAAATGACCCTTTTTTGGCAAAGTACCTAGCTGTAGTTTTTGAACCCTAGCTCTGCCGGCACCTAGGAAAACCTAGCAAACCTATACATTTTTGAAAACTAGACACCAAGGGGAATCCAGGATGGGGTGACTTGACTGCCTCTCTCCAGGTTCTGTTACCCAGAATCCCTTGCAAACCTAAAAAATTGTCAAAAAAAACACATTTTCCTCACATTTCTGTGGTGGAAAGCTCTGGAATCTGCGTGGATCCACACATTTCCACCCACCCCGCGTTTCCCAAAGTCTTTCGAGAAAAACGGTACCTCACTTGTGTGGGTAGGCCTAGTGCCCGCGACAGGAAACGGCGCAAAACGCAACGTGGACACACCACAATTTCACGTGAAAAATGACCCTTTTTTGGCAAAGTGCCTAGCTGTAGTTTTTGAACCCTAGCTCTGCCGGCACTTAAGGAAACCTAGCAAACCTATACATTTTTGAAAACTAGACACCCAGCAGAATCCAGGATGGGGTGACTTGACTGCCTCTCACCAGGTTCTGTTACCCAGAATCCCTTGCAAACCTAAAACATTGTCAAAAAAACCACATTTTCCTCACATTTCTGTGGTGGAAAGTTCTGGAATCTGCGTGGATCCACAAATTTCCACCCACCCCGCGTTCCCCAAAATCTTCCGAGAAAAACGATACCTCACTTGTGTGGGTAGGCCTAGTGCCCGCGACAGGAAACGGCGCAAAACGCAACGTGGACACACCACAATTTCACAGTGAAAAATTACCCTTTTTTGGCAAAGTGCCTAGCTGTAGTTTTTGAACCCTAGCTCTGCCGGCACCTAGGGAAACCTAGCAAACCTATACATTTTTGAAAACTAGACACTCAGGGGAATCCAGGATGGGGTGACGACTGCCTCTCACCAGGTTCTGTTACCCAGAATCCCTTGCAAACCTAACAAATTGTCAAAAAACCCACATTTTCCTCACATTTCTGTGGTGGAAAGTTCTGGAATCTGCGTGGATCCACAAATTTCCACCCACCCCCGTTCCCCAAAGTCTTACGAGAAAAACGGTACCTCACTTGTGTGGGTAGGCCTAGTGCACGCGACAGGAAACGGCGCAAATCGAGAGGCAAGATGGCGGCTGAGTGAAATCCTCTGACACTCACCCCCGTATATCTCCCGAAGATTTCCCGTGACCGAGTGATTCTTTTCCCAGGCGGCGCGGGCTATGCACGGAGACAGCAGCGGTTGGCCTCTGCTGAGTGGATGGTGCAGAGGCTGCCGCAAATTGGCTAATCGACGATCCCTGGTGAGGTGCGTGCGGGACGAGAGCCGGTATAGACGCTGGGAGTTTCTTGCGCGGCTCCTTCTGACGGCGGCCGCCGCTAGCTGTATGAGCACGGACGTAGGAGCGGCATTGCTTAGTAACACAGACGCCGGAAGACACGGAGCTCAGCGAGGAGATCAGATGGCGGCTCGTAGTGCACGGAGCAAGGTGCGCTCAACGGTACCGGTGGCTGCATCTACACAACCTGAGCAGAACAAGAAAATAGACAAAGACCGGAAAAAACAAGAACTGTTTTCGGGTGAGGATGGGAAACAACTTACCAGCAAAAATACATTGCTAAAAGGTGCTGTAATCGGGGACCAGCATAAAAAACAGTTAGCTATAACGAGTTTGTTTCCAACTAAAGGAGTAATGGAACTTGAAAAGGGACAAGAGCATCAAAAGGACATCAGCGGTATAAGCGATATCCCAATGGGAACCATTACTGGTGTCGAACCATCGGTTATAGCCAGTCTTGGCTCCAATACCACCCTTGACACAATGACGGATAATAATAATGGGCGGCTATCGTGGGGATCTAGTATTGAGACAACCCTATTAGCCACGCCTGAATTACCTTTAAAGGAACACCCAGGAGGGGCGGAAGCTCTAGTCAAAGGCAATACCCCAGATACAGCCCTCTTAACTGTAATATCAAGCATAGCCAAAGCAAGCTCAAATGGTCTAGAGATGACTCTTGATAAAAACTTAACCCTTCCCATTCTTTTTACTGAAGAGGAAAGGGAGAGGGAAATACAAAGGGGGAAAAACAGAGGGAAAATAATTACGAGACGGGTTCTTTGTCTCCAGATCCCTTGGAAAATTTTTATTCATTGAATGAGGAATCTGGGGAATCAGAAAACCTAGCCTCAAGCTCAAGCAGTGTTGAGGAACGTAGTGAGGATACATCCACTAGCTATTGTAGTCAACCAGGAGGGGAAAAAAAAAGGTTACCCAGGAAAACTAAAAGACTATCGGATGGAAAAAGGGTTTATCAGAGACGGAAAGCGACAGAGGAAGCGGGAGAACTAGGTTGGGATTACTCGGACACTCAGACACTATTAGGAACTGAGGTACCTGAGATCGTGCAATCACCTAATGAACAATTAGCAAGTCCACCGAGACAGAAAGACTCAGGTTTACTCGAAGAACCATCCTTATCCTTGATTCTACAGTCTCTCAGGTCATTTCAAGACGAAGTCAAGCTAGAGAATCGACAAGCCCGACTAACCTCTAAAAAATACAGGGCTCAATCAGAGTAGTTGGGAAAACATGTACTGAGATTGTGGAAAGATTAAGTACATTAGGAAATCGAACTGAACAGATAGAGACTACGGTGGATACTTTGAAAAAAACAACAATGGCTCAAGAAAGTAGCCTGAAAGATGTAATGTGGAAGTTGGAGGAAGCGGAAAATCGGCAACGCCGCAACAATTTAAGGCTTTTAGGGATACCTGAAAACAGTGAGGGTGAGGACATCAGGAAGTTCACAATTAATCTGCTAAAAAATTCTCTCCCTGAATTGGCACAATGGAACTGGGATACAGAAATCCAGCGGGTGCATAGATTTCCGCTAAATACATCAAAAAGACGATCGAATGACCAACAATATCCTAGAGCAATCTTAATTTTCTTTGGAAATTTTCTTCTTCGACAATCTGTATTTGAACTGGCGAGACCTGATAAGAAAAGGAATTGGGAGAACTTTTCGTACTTTGTCCGTCCAGACTTAGCCCATGCTACGGTGGAGAGGAGATGGCGACTAAGACAGATGATTGCGCCATTTCAGAAAGCGGGTGCTATTGTTTATTTACAAAACCCTGCTAAATTGAAAATTAATTTCCAAGGACAGTATTTCTATTTTACATCCGAAATACAAGCGCAAAAAATGTTAGAGGAAATTACTACAGGGAAAAAGGCGCAAGAAGAATAATAATTAGAGACTGGATCGGAAATAAGGCTGCTATCCCTTATAGATTCTGGGGCAGATTTACAAGCCCCCTGCGCCACCAGTACGTCACTTTTCGTGACGTACTGGTGGCGCAGGGGGCTCCTCGATATTTACAAGGAGAGGAAAAGCCACCATGCGTGACTTTTCCTCTCCTTGTAAATACCGTCCCTTCACACGCAGCACTTTGCGCTGAAGGGGCATTCCATGGGTGTTGCTGTGGGTGTTCCCACGCAACACCCATGGAACAAGACACATCTCCAGAATTACGAGAAATCGTAACTCTGGAGATGCGTCTGAAAGCTACGCCACCCTAGAGGTGGCGTAGCGAGGCGCACCGAGGAGAAATGTTTTCATTTCTCCTCGTTTTTCTCTTTCAATGCGTGCTGCATTCTGCAGCACGCATTGAAAGAGGAAAAGCCTGTACTGATTGTTTTTGTGCAGAAAGGTGCCCCTTCCTGCACAGAAACAATCTCCCCATGGCGCAGGCATCCTTGCACCATGGTGCAAGGGTGCCTGCGCCGGTGCTTGGCAGCTGTTTGTGCGCCAGCGCAGGGGAGAGCACAGGAATGCGACATATTCTTGTAAATATGTCGCATTCCTGTGCTCTGAAAGTGCCGCAGCGTGGCGCAGCCAAAGGGCTTGCAGCGCCACGCTGCGGCACTTTCTTGTAGATCTGCCCCTTAATACTTAGTAATCACTGCTGATCTGCATTATATGTTTTTTTTTTTTTTTTTCTTTCTCTCTTCTTAGTAGTTCTGGTCAGTAACAGTTGGTAATGATCATTGATCTGGAGGCGGGGGGGGTTTCTCTCTTTTTTTTTTTTTTTTTCTTTTTTCTCTTTTTCTTTTTTTCCTCTCTCCCAAAAAAAAACAACAAAAAAACAAAAACAAATAATAAGATAATAATTTTTCTCGGGAAATGTGCCCAAAATTTTTTTTTTAGATAGAAACTGGTTATTTTTTCTTGGAGAAAGCTGCGGGGGGGCTAAGGAGCAAAGGAAAGGGTTGTGAAGAGGAAAGGAAAAGAAAACACCAAGAATCGGGGGGGTAACGGGGGTGAGGTGAGGACGAGACAGACGCCATCAAAACAGGCTCAGGACTGAGCCTGATTGCCCACATACTGGTGGGGGGTTGAAGAAAGGGGTGGGGGAGGGGGCTCAGAAGCTCAGGCCTGGGGTAATGATGATTTCTAATAACTTTAAGTCTAATATAGAAAGAAATAATAAGGAGAGAAAATATTTCAATAGAATAAATACAGAGAAGACAAGCAAATATATATTGGGGATTGATAAATACCAGCATGGATAAATTAATAATTTTGACTATTAATATTTGTGGCCTTAACGATGAAAAAAAAATGCAAAGAGTGGCTACTGGATTACAATTGATTGGAGCTAATATTCTTTGTATACAAGAAACACATATTGAGGGATCTCAAATATATTTACTTAACAAACTGGGTTTCAAGGTGGTCACTGCCACAACACAAGGGGTAAGGACAAAAGGTGTAGCCATATTGGGGAAAGCAAGCGGGACACAATTCATTCGTTCTATGTCGGATAAAAATGGACGATGGGCTATTACTGAGTGTCAGCAAAATAATGGGGTTAAAATGACTGTTTGTACAATATATAGTAATATTAGTGACGACCCAGCAGTTTTAGACTATATATCGAATGAGCTTGTCCATTGGCCACTTCCAGTAATTATCTGTGGAGATTTTAATTTGAATTTACCTAGCAATTGGTCAGAGGATTTGGGCTTTCAATATAAGGGTAGGAAGCCAAGAGTCTTTCAAGCTTTTAAAAATCTATGTCAAACTCATGGTTTGATAGACAGTTGGCAATTGATGTATCCAAAGAACCCCGGCTTCACTTATTATTCCTACCCACATGCACGACATGCAAGATTAGATTATTTTTTGGTCTCTAAAACATTAGTCACTATGTACACTATTGAAAGATTACCAAGGGTGCTCTCTGACCATAATCCGCTTCTTTTAACCATCGAATGTGGGTCAGGGATCATTAGGAAAACATGGACGTTCGAAAGGGCATTATTAATCAACGAGAAATACTGTGATTCTATGCGACAGTGGATTCCTAGATTTATAGAAGAGAATATAGATAGTGCAACAATTGATATTGTTTGGGATGCCCTAAAGGCGGGTATTAGAGGTGAAACACTTCGATTCTCATTGAATACTAACAAAAAAGCAAAACAAGATATGAAATCACTTCAGAATAACGTAATTATTGCAGAAGAAGGTTTAATAAAAGCTATACAAGAGAGAAGGGACATCGATAATGAACTTAGACAGATTGCGATTGCAAAAAAAAAAAAGAAATTGTATTATAGAAGTATTAATGGTTAAAGCTATCGATAAAGCTACAATATATAAGGAAAATGTATATGAATTAAATGAACAGGTGGGACATCAGCTGGCGATACGAACTCGAGAACAAAATACTGCTAATTTTATTAAGGAGATTCGGGATCCAGAAGCTGGGTTAAAGACAGATCCTGACGCAATTAGAACTGCATTTCATAATTATTATCAGGATCTGTATAAGGAGACTAATATATCACAGGAAACAATTAAGGAATATATTGATCAAGAGAAATTTATTAGACTAGAAAGTAATGACATAGAAAATATGGATGCTATTCCGCAATGGGAAGAAATTTCCCTTGCATTAAATAGCCTAGCTCCAGGTAAAGCGGCTGGATTGGATGGGATTCCCGTCGAATTTTACATCAAATTTTCCCCACAAATAAAAAATATACTGGCTGGGCTAGTCGCACATATATTTCAGGGGGGACGACCTCCGGGATCTTGGTCCATGGCCAAAATTGTGGTTTTTTGGAAAAAACATAAAGATTCTACGGAACTCGGGTCGTATCGCCCTATCACATTAATAACCGGTGATTCTAAAATTTATTCCAAGTTATTGGCTACACGATTAGCTCAGCATATACACAAAATTGTATCGGTACGGCAGCATGGGTTTATTCCTGGCAGGACAACTACCGATCATATCCAGAGGGTAATCTCATTGTTTGACTGGTCTGAGATTGCAGGAGACCCTATGGCACTTATACTGTTAGACGCTGAAAAAGCTTTTGATAGGGTCATCCGGAAATATCTCTGGACAGTCATGGCAAGATACGGTATAGGGGAACCCTTTATCAAAGCAGTACAGATGCTGTATTGGGAACCATCCGCTGTTATTATGGTGAATGGAATATTATCAAAACCATTTCCTATTACTAGAGGTACAAGGCAGGGATGCCCGTGCTCGCCTCTTCTATTTGCTATATACATCGACCTATTTATCCGGAGATTGGATAATAATGTATTGATTCCACCTGTTTGGGTAAGAGACCAAGCGACAAAAATACTTGCATACGCAGATGATATCGCGTTGGTCACTAGCGACCCAGAGAATGCAATCGGGGTAATTGAAGAAGAAGCTAGGATCTTTGGTGAGATATCCGGCTACAAATTAAATCAAACCAAAACTCAAATTATTCTGAATAGTAAACTCGAGATGATCGATAGCCGAGTTACAGAGAAAGCTATATATCTTGGCGTTAGCATAACCGCCAAAATAGAGAATTTAGTTAATGATAATATCGCTCCACTAATGCAACGTACAAAAAAAGATATGATTCGCTGTAATAATCTCCATCTATCTATCGGAGGGCGGTGCAATTTGATTAAAATGCTTTTTTTGCCCAGATTTTTATATTTTTTTAGATCAATTTGTCTGGAATTCCCACCACAATTATTTAAAGACATGGATAGTATGTTTTCTAGATTTGTATGGGGATATAAGAAACCGCGAAGAGCACTACGAAACATTACTTTACCTAAAGACAGAGGAGGAATGGCATTGCCCAATTTTAAACTATATTATTGGGCTACCATACTGAAATATTGTATTAATTTACTATTTAAGACTGATGTCAGTAGTGTAGGAATATTCTAACACCGCAAGAGCTGCTATTAGGAAATGAGTCGAGAGAATGTCTATGGCGCCATGTGAACGATAGTTATTTTTAAAAAGTCAGATTTAAGTCTATATTTGGTATTTATAAGGCTTGGAATTTTATCCGTAAATTAGTCGGTATCGGACGATTATCCTATTATACCCCAATTTATAATAATAGTAATCTTCCCGGGATTTTTAACGACATATGTATGGAAAGATGGATATCGAACGGTATTACACAACTTGGATGTTTTTATACGACTTTAGGACTGAAATCCTTCGGGAATTACAATTGGAATACAATCTAGATCATCGGGATTTCTTTAAATTCCTTCAAATTCGGGATTTTCTCATGAAGAAAGGTGGGGGGAACTTAAATTCCAAATAGCTCAGATTATGGAGAATTTGTCTAAAAAGACCGATATAAAAATAGGAGAAATTTACGAATCATTGAACATCTGTAATTCAGATGATTTGGATAAATACATTAGGAAATGGCAGGATAAACTTGGCTAAAACAGTTCACCATTCCTTTGTAAAATATCAGTCCTGTTTAATGTCTATCAAGCTACAGGCTCAATATTATAAAACCTTTTTTTTCCTATATTATACCCCCTATAAAATTGCTAAATGGGGGACGGGGAAAGGAACTAGTTGTCCTAGATGTGCATTACCTGAAGCTGATAGTATACATATATTTGCTACCTGTACAGTATTAACAAAAGTATTGAATGATATTTCAGACTTTTTATCTGAAATATTTAACGAAAGAATAGAAATTCTAAACGATGAGATTATGCTAGGTGTAGCTAATATCGACCGACCAAAATATATGCGTGGGCTGATATTTGTTGCTATGGCGGTCTATAGACTATGTATCGCGTCAGCATGGCAGGACACAAACCCACCTGTTTTTCAGCAGTGGAGATCCCGATTATTGGCTACCTGTAGTCTAGAAGTTGCAATATATAAGAGAAAGGGGCGTGGTAAACGTAAAAAAGGACTGGCAATATGGGATCCGCTTTTACAATGGTCACAATTACAAAGACCAATGGACAATAATTAAATTAATCCATGATAAATTTCCAATATAGACTGGAACTGCTTAGGCTTGCATATTAAGCAAAATTCTGTTTTTTTGGTTTTTCTTTGTTTCTGTTTTTATACCATAATATTAGCGATAATATGGAATGAAATGAAATATTATTTGTTTTTGGTAATATTTGGCATGTCTGAGCTTTGGTCGGGGTGGAGGGTAAGATATCAGTGAGAAGAAAAAAAAAAAAGGAAACGGCGCAAAACGCAACATGGACACACCACAATTTCACAGTGAAAAATGACCCTTTTTTGGCAAAGTGCCTAGCTGTAGTTTTTTAACCCTAGCTCTTCCGGCTCCTAGGGAAGCCTAGCAAACCTATACATTTTTGAAAACTAGACACCCAGGGGAATCCAGGATGGGGTGACTTGACTGCCTCTCACCAGGTTCTGTTACCCAGAATCCCTTGCAAACCTAAAAAATTGTCCAAAAAAACACATTTTCCTCACATTTCTGTGGTGGAAAGTTCTGGAATCTGCGTGGATCCACAAATATACACCCACCCCGCCTAAAGGCTCATTTCAGTTTCGGTTTCTGTGCAATGACGACAGCGCGACGTGCGCGCTGATCGTCATTGCACAGAAACCAGGGAGGGGGGCTCGGGAGCTGGGGAAGCTCTTCCCCAGCTCCCGAGGCTTTGGGGGAGAGAAGGAAATCCCTCTGCTGTCTGCAGCAGAGGAATTTCGTGCCCCTGTCCTCATGACGGAATGGTTCTAGCTAGAGAAATGTATTTATTTTTAATGTATTTTTAATATATTTTTAAATAGGTTTACGGCCATATACCACAATAGTTTCACAAACATTTGTGAAATTTTGCAAAAGTACTGCAGTGATAGATATCACTAAGTTTAAATGCCTAATAACTTTAAAAATATTTACTACTTAACTACAGTATCCAGAAATCATCATCTCTGCACCTTAATGTATAATCCTGCCAAATTTCATGTAAATCCATTCACCCATTTTCGTGCTACGTCAAATACAATAGTATATGGAAAATGCATTTGTAGAAAAAGGCATTTTGTAACCCCTTTTATCTTTCCATCCCGTAACAATTCATCACAAAAATTTACATCATCTCAAAATGTAGAAAATGCTATAAGTATGGAAAGTTTTGTGGTGATGCGTCAAACGGGTGAAAAGTTATTAGGTAGCTAATATCCAAAGAATTCCTATCTTTGGGAATACTAACTATAACTACAGGGTGGCAGTCAGATTTAATGTGATTTCTTTCTTTTTATATATTGTATTTGGAAGGTATTTGCTTATAGGTTTCTATTAGCTTCTGACCATAAACGGGTCTTTCAGTTGTTCACGTTAGTAATTTTGAACTTTGCATATGCATTCTAGTTTATTCTTTGGGCTCCCTTGCGACTTTTAGTAGTATTGTGCTACAAGATATCACTAAGATGTTGGCACTAATAACTTCATAACCACTTCATAACATCACTTGCAATAGCAAAAAGAATCGTCTACATAGCCTAATATACTTTGCTGTGAAATTTCATTGTAATTTGTTCTGCCATTTTGCAGCTACGTGAAATACAAAGTCTATGTAAAATGTATTGGATTTCAAGCATGTTTTGGTACCTCCCTTTTTTTGCACACCCTTGACCAAACACCGCAGAACTTCCTATCTTCTGACAACAGGTTTGCAAAGTTTCATGGAGATTCGTCAAACGGGTGCAAAGTTATTAATGGACAAATATCCAAGAAATCCGTGTCTTTAGTAACCCTAACTATAACTGCAGTGTGGCTACCGCATATATATTTGAAAAAGTAGGGGTTTCGCTTACCTAATATATTTACACCTTTCAAGGTAAAGGCATGTGTGGTAAAGGTATATGCATGGGAAAGACATGCACGGTAAAGGTAATTTGTGATAAAGGCATTGTGTGGTAACGGATGTGTGGTAAAGGCATGCATTGTAATATACAACCTTCACAAGCATGTATTTCTAAATGCACAAAAAAGTACTCCAAGGAAAAAACAGGCCAGCTCCAGCAACTGTAGTAGTGTTAGCTGCCTCATCATTACTAAACAGGGCAGACTTGCTTCAAAATATATAAAAAGAAGTTGCAGCACACGCGTGGATGGAGCCCTGATAAAGCACAGCCTCAGGCCAATAATGCCCCCTTTGCTCCTGCCTTCTGAAGGCACTGGTGTTATCACCCAGTGATGTTGTAAATCCAGCACAGGCATCTAAAGTCAGAGTGTTAATGTGATCCAATGTAGCCGACCATCTGGCGTTGGTCGGCTACGTTGGATTACATTAACAAGCTGACTATTTCTTTCTATGAGTCTTCTGCCTGCAGGGCTGTAGAAAAAATGTCATAAACAACAATGGAAAGAATACAGTGGCAAACCTGAAGAGTGGATGCTGAGTGCTGCCAATTATAGAGAAATAATGAAAATGGGTAAACAAAAATTAGACTGTAAAAAAAGAAACCAGAATGAACGGGTGAATTAGGGAAGGGTAAGAAAGAGAAAAAGAAGGAGGGAGAAAACAACATAGGAAGAAAGAAAGGGGAAAAAGGAGAGAAGGAAGAAGAAAGGATAAAAGGACAGATGAAAGGAAGAAAGGTACAATAAAAGGAAAGGAAGCGTGAATGGGCGAGTGGGTGAAATACAAGAGTGTACAGGAAGAAGGTAAGGTGTAAGGAGGAGGAGTGAAAAGAAGTATCAGTGGCGAACTGAAGGAAATAATTGTGAAAGGAAAGGTAATAGGAGAAAGGAGGGTGAATAGAAGAAAGGATGAAGAATAGATAGAGGAATGATGAAATGATGGATAGATGGGTGGATACATTAATGGATGAAAGCGTGAAAGGAAGGGTGAGAGGCTGGATAGGTGAAGGATGGATGGACGGTTGAAAGGATGGATGAGTGGATGACTTGATAGGAAAATGGACGGTAGATGGATGAAAGTTGAAAAATTGGATGGATGGAAAATTGGAAAGAAGGATAATAGGATGGTCTGGTGAGCAAATACATAAATGTGTGAAAGGATGTATAAATTCATGATTGGAAGGATAGATGGACAAAAGAGTGGAAGAAGGGTGGATGGATGGAAGGAATTGTGAAAGGATGTAACAAGAGATGGATTGATTAAAGGATAGATGGATTGATGGGCAGTTAAAAGAGTGAAAGGGTAGACAGGTTAATAGATGGCAAGTTATACCTTCAGAATTATCTAGGGGATTTGAATGGTCTAAATGCTAAACTGAAGCTTATGAGACTCCGGCTTGGCAATTCCCAATTTCGCCATGACACACCAGATTGGAAAAAGAAAAGTAGTGAAACGTCATGCCGCCTCTGCAACTACAAGAGAGAAGATATTTGCCATATGGTTTGTAGTTGCCCAGCTTTATCAGCCGGATGTAGAAGTCTATTAAAGCAGGACTTTAATCGCCAAGCTATACGATCATGCCGCCAAGCAGTAATAGTCTGCTTGCAGGGAGAAGTTTTACAATGTACTGGAAGATTTTTGAAGTTCGTAGACATAGCAGAAAGGAAACTGGTTAATAGTGCCCAGTAAAGAGCTTTTATTGTAATTATTCTATTAAATCATGAAAAAAACACCTAGAAGGGCAGATAGATAAATTAATTAGAAGGGCAGGTAAAACTTAAATGAGTGAAGCAAAGTTTTTAATACACGAGTAAATGGAACACCGTGAAATAATTAGGGCTTCGCATTGGCAAGCGTTGCAAGGATTTCTTAAAATAGGCACTTTGTACCTTAAAGCTTGCTAGTGGTAAGCTCGCTCGGTAAAACCAGGTGTTTATAATAAACGGACTGGGACTCTGTATGCTACACATTATGAATGGTAAGATCTACTCATAGTGCGTTGCAAGTTAGTGACAAACAGAATAAACGAGGTACCAAAGGTAGAGGAAACATTAGGCGGATTGTGTCATCAGTAACTGCACTCTACGTGTAGGTTTTTTACACATTTTATGTAGATGAATTGCGTGTTTTTACTGTGGGACTAACCCTTATTTTAAATGAGTTTTAAAAAAAAAGGTTTAATAATGGTAATATGGTATGAAATGTGTACAAATGTGTTATATTGTAAGTTTTTAACAACTGAACAATAACTTTTTTCATTCATTCATTCATTCATTCAATAGATGGAAAGATGCAAGAATCGATGGAAGGTGGATGGGTGGATAGATGGATGGGTGGGTGGATGGATGGATGGATGGAGGTTGGAAGGGGGAAAGCAACTGATCTAATGAGAGTCAGGGCTTCGCTCACATGGTGCCATTTGAGTTATGGTTCAATGTGTGGCGTGTCTTAATTTTGATGCTGTTCCTTGTTATCAGCACCTCTTATACTATGTATATGTAGTTTGGCTAAGTGCTACCTCAGGACAGCTTCCTTATTCCCACTTGATGCAGAACTGATATTTGTATCTTTGTGGAGGCTAAAACATATTTTTCTCTAAACAGGCATTGAGGAGCACATCACCTTAAAGACCAGGGGGCCGATTCCGATCTCGGCCGGTAGGGCACCGAATCGGATTCGGCTGAACCGGATCCGATCTGGAGCCCTTTTTCCCGACCGATTCGTACGTGCGTCCGGCCGAGCGAGTACGATGCGAGCGCGTGCGAATTCGCCGACCGACTCGTTCGCGGGTCCCAACCGCTCCGACCAACTCGCACGGATGCGCCTCGCACCGCGCAATGGAGACATTCCCCGACCGGGCAAGTACGATGCGCGCCGCGAGCAGTCCGACCGACTCGCACCGTCCGGCTCCAAGAAGCAGTCGGAGCCGTACTTTGGGGGTCCGTGTCGGACCCCCTGTACGCGTAGCCACGCGAGTCGCACACAGGGGGGACCCATGGATCCCCCCTACCTGTGCATGTATGCCGCGAGACGCTTCGAGGCGTACCCGCTGTAGGGGGCGCCCTTGTTTGCCTCGCACCTATTGAGTCAATGCGAGCCCACGTACGCGTTGTACGACCGGCTCCCATTGACTTCAATGGGAGTACCACCGACTCGAGTCCGATAGCATACGTGCGCATCGTACTCGTTCGGTTGGGCTGCTAGGGTCCAATTCGGTCGGAAATCTCTCCGGGTCCGGCTCGGTCGGAGAGATTTCCGGCCCGAATCGGAATCGGCCCCCAAGGCTACTAAATCACATTCCCGAATTGAAATGTCCATGCTTTCTTCCTCCTCACCTACTTATTGCTGTAGTTCCTGTTCCCATATATCACTCCTCTTATTCTCACAGGAATGTAATAGTCAACAAACAACAATGTTGAGTTTGCAACTCACTTTTATCATTTTCAAGTTTATGTGGGTCATTTTCCCATTCAGGACTACTTTCCCACGTACAAACTACATTTCTAACCTGCTAATATATAAATGTTATTCCTTTGTTAACTATGGCCCATGTAGAAGTTGAAACATCCATATAACGAAAAGAAAACATTTAGCACAGCAACCATTCATACTCTTTAGAATTACTGCATCTTCATGGGTGAACAACTTCATCACCTCACTAAATGACAAAAACTAATCATGAGTTAACAGTGATCTTTGAGTAAGTAGAAACATGATCCAAAGTTAAATGAATAAATGTGTGTAACTATTATTTCTTTAAAAAAATCAAGTCCATGAAAAGGTCAAGAAATAAGCATCTTATGGACACCTAAACATCTCTATTCATGTCAGCTTTTAAAGCAATGTTGCTTCAGCTATTGGAGGCCTAGTACAAGTAAATATGGTTGCCTAATACAATTTTTGTATTTAAACGCATTCTACTTTTCATTAAAGCCTACCCATTAATTTTGTACATTTATTATACACTATATGATTGTTTTGATATTATTAAAACATCTGCACACTGTCACTGCTAGCCGCTAAATAGATTGAGAAGAGATAGGAAGAAGGGTACCTGTCTGTGCCTTGCTAAAACAGTGGAATGACATTCAAATGTAGGAACCATTCACCCATTTACATGAAAATTCAGGGGGCTGGACTAGCCTGCATATCACCTTTCTTGAATGCAGATATGGTAACTTAAGCCAGCAATTGCCCAACTACTGGCCAAACGTTCCCAACTTATGTTTGTTGCAGGGGGGTTTGATGAGGAAAAATAACCATATATTACGCAAGTTTCACAATCAGAATAGTTTTTGGTACGTATCCACCATAATGCTACTAATTATATAGAAATCACAAAAATGCAAGTTTGAATTAGTCCTCCAAAGATTTTAATGTGTGCTTTGCTGGTTAAATACAGAAATTTGCAGCTGGCACATAATTCATGGAGCAAGATTTTAACTTGCCACCTGTAGGTTATGCTTGGACTAGAGCAATAAAGACATAAGCACATTGAGCTACCTTTACAGGATTACAGAGTGTGGAATCCAGCTTTCAAATAGTGCTTTGCAACAGGCAAGTTAACCATCTGGGCTATTTTATGATGATGTAAATCTGGGATACATAACATAACATACAAAAAGTGATAGATGGAATGCTTGAATTAATCTTAGCTACTAGTAATTTCTCGGGACGCATCCTAATCCATCGTTATTTTGCACACCATGCCACCTCAGTTTGGACCCAGCTATATGAAATCAGTCTTGACGCTGCTCCAATGGGAACAATCCAGCCTGAACTGCCAAGCCAGGTCGTTTCTGAAATGGAACACAGCCAACCCAGGACCGGTTTTACCCTTGTTATGGGCTCTTCAGCCGGGTGGCATGGTGTGCCAAATAAAAATGGATTGGGATGCGGCCTGAGTGATTTCCAGTGGTTGAGATTAATTCAAGCATTCCATCCATAACTGTTTTGTATATTTATTTTGTCACCTGAAGTGCGATGCAGCTCTGCCAAGTTTGCCAGGTCCATGTGTGATGCTCTGCGCCAGTCCAGGTTTTTTCTTTGAATTCTGGGACTTGTAGGCTTGTTTACTCCATTATAAAACTGGACTACAATTCCCAGAATTCAAAGGAAAAAACCTGGATTGGAGCAGCACATCACGAATAGACCTGGGCAACTTGGCAGCTATGAATCCAGAATGGGATTGCCCAGATGTGGATGCTGCACAGTCTGGAACCAAGCTGTACCTGGGCCAAACCGGTACAGGTTGCTTTTGTTCCAGAAGGCCTCAATTGGGTACCGAGTAACAATCTGCACATTGTCTGCTTTTGGTGTGCCAATCTGGAAGAATTGCCAGCCATATTAGTGTCAGGTTGCGCTCTGCTTGTGTACAGTTTCTGGAATTAAACATTTAAAATTAAGGGGCATATTAGCAAGACCCACGTTAAAATTATCGCCGTTTTAGCGGCAGGAAACTGCCGCTAAAACGGTGATAATGGGCTTGCTAATATGCGTTATGGAATTCCAATAGAAGCCCAGGTTAGATGTCCTGCACATCTAACCTGGGCTTCTATTGAATTCTATAACGCATATTAGCAAGCCAATTATCGCCGTTTTAGCGGCAGTTTCCTGCCGCTAAAACGGCGATAATTTTAACGTGGGTCTTGCTAATATGCCCCTAAATGTTTCTGTATTGTTACTCTACGAATATTACTTTTTCCTGTTTTAATTGTACAGTGTGAAAAAAACATCAAGTTCCGAGTGACGTTCGTACATCAATGTAATCACTTGGACAATAAATAGTTTATTTTCTTCCTCAACATAATAAATGCACTAACGCTGTCAACTTATAAAAAATAAATTTCAGATTTCCATCATTGTTTACAAAAAGCTATCCACTTTACTCGGTTTCCTGTTATTTCCTTGAACTAGCATCATTCCAAAATGGCGCAACTTTTATTAGACTATGACGCACCCTCTGTCTTCAGTCGCCCCAAGGAAAAGGCTCCCCAGCCTGCAAGGGAAGGCTGGCTTAAAGGCGGCTGAGCTGAGATTGCATGGAAATTGGGAAACACTTCTTCCTTCATTCCCACACCTCACGGCTCGTCACCCATAGTGAGCTATGCTGCATAATCCTTATTAATAAACGACACATAACACATTAAAGCCCCACTCTCTCAAGTACTTCATCATCTTAAATGTTTATCATGCCAAGGAATGAGCGTCATAAAATTTCAGTGGTATCCTAAATAAAATTTATAAGACTGTGCTAGCGGGCTGCTTTATCAGAAATGAAAACTTCCAGGAACTGAAATGCATCCATCAATACATTACAACATTAACAGAAAAAATCTCTTAGGGAAATCATTTAATTACCAGTGTTTATTTTCAGTAAATAAATGTACTTGTTGTGAAGAAGTAAAACACTCTTGTGCATTTATTTTATAGTTGCTCCCTCCAACTTCCATTGAGTTATTACATTGATTCAGAAGGAGCGACAATTTTTCCTAGAAATGATTAATTACAACACTGTATTTCACAGCAATCTTCAACCTGCCTTTGTAGTAGTCCTCTAGGCAAAGTAATTCAGATGAAAGACAGTTGCCTGTACAATAAGCTAATAAACCAAACGCATTCATGGATACTCAGGCATGACATGACCGCTGCATTTGGTCAAGAACTGTGTGGACTTTAATTGCGTTACTTTAATTCAGGCTTTCATTATAAAGACATTTTCTTGCTATTATGTTTTTAAGTATTGCACTATACTCCTACTAGAATTGGACTTGACGTTCTTTCATTCACTCACTCATCCATGCACTCATTAATCTATGTACTAGATCACTCTCCCATTCACTCTTTTATCCATGACACTTACTCACTGATTCATCCTCTATTTTTGCTCTTGCTGAGCCATTCAGCCTTCTTAAACTATACCTCACATTGACCCACTCACCAGTCTACACAACCATAGTACTAAATCGCAGTCAGCGAACAATCTCTTTCACTTAAAGAATGGCCAGATGTAATGCTTGTGCCAATGCTCATATGTACTTGCTGCCGAGTTGTGGCCACTGTTGTTCAGCACGGAGGGCTCACTGTAGGGCTCCCCAGCTCTCACATATCACACAGTCATTTTTCGTTTCCTAAATGAGCACATTCTACCAGTGATTCTATCTCAGAGACATGCTGTATTTGGGAAATATTTAAGTGGGTGTGGTAGGATTTTGCAAGGACCGTTTCCGACATTATATGCCCAAGAATGTGCCATTTACTGCAAATTGATATTACATGATGTTAAACTACTGATTTGACACAGTCAGTGCCTTGGGAAGATACAAGTGTCACTATCCAGTATTGGATGTCATGAGTGACACTTTTTGGTAATGAATGTTAAGGATGCTTCAAGTGCGGCTTTTTCACATTTGGTATTTTGGGATGTTGTAAATGCCACTTTCTGACATTAGATGTTGAGGATGTTGCCAGTACCCATTTCTGACACTGGGGGATTTTGAATGTTAGCAGTTCCTCTATTTTAGTGAGTTATTATGTTGCCAATGGATGTCTTGTAATATTAACATTTCCGCTATCAGACGGTTGGGTTTTTTGGCATGTTGCTAGTGCTACTTTTTGGCTTTGGGTGTTGTGATGTTACAAATGCTAATTTCTGATAGTGTGTAACCTGGGATATTACCGGAGCTGGTTTCAGACAGAGAGGGTCTTGGGATATTATTAGTGCCAGTTTCTGACAGTGGATGTCTTAGTGTGTTATGAGTTCAACCTACAGACATTGAATCGGAATATTATATGTGTTACTTTCAGACTATGAATGCCTTGGGATGCACACATGTTCACTTACTAGTAATGTATATCTGGGGACATTACATGTGCCACTTCCTGCCAGGTGTGCCTTTGGACAAGTGCCCTTTGACAGTGAGGTCTTGAGATGCTATAATTGCCACTGGGTGTCTGAGATTACCAGAAGTGACACTTTCTGACAGGGGCTGCTGGGATGTCACAATTGCAACTTTCTGTATCTAGGTGTCTTATAATGTTACGAGAGCCACTTTCTGTCACTAGGTGTCTTGGAATGCTACAAGTGCCACTTTCTGAAACTGAGGCCTTGGAGTGCTATCATTGCCACTGGGTGTCTGTGAATGATAAAGTGCCGCTTTCTGACATTGGATGTTGAAATGTTGCAAGTGCCACTTTCGCTCACTGTGTGTCTTGGAATCCTACTAATTACAGTTTCTGCCAATGAGTGTCTTGGGCTAATGCAAGTTATACTTTCTGACTGTGAATTTCTTAGTGTATTACCAGTGCCACTTTCTGTAATTATGTGTCTAGATATTCTAGTGGCAGCACCTTTTGACAATGGATGCTTTAGGTTGTCACAAGTGGTATTGTCATCAATTCGTACAGTGCTTTATTTATACTTGATAGCGTGGAAATTATGAAAAATGTATAAACAGTTCAACCCTTAACTTACAACAGAGATCTCCAACTCCACGCCAATTCCATCTCTCGGTTGACAGATCTTTGCCACCTTGTTAGAATGGAGCACAAATAGCATTTTCATCAACTTACAGCATTTAGAGTTCAGACAATGATGAGAGGTTTAGTAAGATTTTAAAAGCTTTATTTCTAATTAAGAGATTAATAATTGTTTTTGTTTCTTTTTATTCAGGTTAGTCAGATAAGTCTGTTTACAGAAATATCAAGAGAATTTTAGTTAGAGTCAACATGCAAAAATAACAGTGTGTTGCATAAAGGAAAGATTCCCTATCTTGATCTAAAGGACCTATCATATCCTAAGAAGAACCCATAAAGAGTTCCATTTGGAAAAGTACAAGATTTCTTGGAGCAACAAGTTAAAAGTTACAAAGGATCGAACTCCCCATAAAGAGTAGTTCTGGAAACTCAGCCGAGTGCCCCAATAGTCGCAGTAGCAACTGTTAAATCAGGTAAAAGGAAATATTCACAGCAGTAGCTATGATCAGCATAGAGAAAGAGGGAGAGTCTCCTAACAAAAGCTAGGAAACAGAAAATCAAGGTTAACAGTAGCTTACAGCGATTCGGGCATGGCAGGGAAAGGTGCACAGAATGCCTTAACTTTCTAGCTAGGAACATGTACTCTATAGAAACAAGAAAACATGTTTCAAACTCTGGGGTTTTGGTCATCTTCAGCCAATGGTTAAGAATCTTTCCCCTTCAATTCCCGTGGTAAACGCTCGAGTAGACATGGTGTTAATGGTAGTTTGCTAACATGTTATACAATTGTTATAATAGAGAATGATCTCACTAGAACCTTTGCAAACCCTACTTTGTTAGATGTTCAGTATTCCATTGTGTGTTCAATGGAATTGTCTATTAGATGAAACATTTTCTATCTGCAATATCCTGGTTAAGTCATGAGAACTAAAAAACACAAAGCGAATGCATTTGTCTAAAATGATAAAATTATATGGTGTGAGGAAGAAAGGAATACATTTTCTTTACTACAGCACTTTTCAGAGCAATGACGAGTTCTGCAGTCAAACACTATTTTCAAAAAGCATTCTTTTTATTTAAAGAGGAAAGGTAAGAAAATATGAAAAATAATTAGGTCTTGTAGTGAAAGGTCAGTAGAAATGAGAGATTTCTGCAACATTTTATGTTGAACAGTAATAGTTTTCACATTTAAAAAAGGCACATTTTCCACAGTTCACTTTGTTATGCATTTTCAATGTTAATTTAGGGTTATTGTGGCCTAAAATTTTCCGCTTTACCAATTCCCTCTTCTGATGATTTTTAAATGATCACATAACTATGTTTCTCATGTAATTCTGGTTCAGAGTGTACTTTCATCGTCAGCCGATTCTCACCTTTTTCTTTTCTGAGCCCTGAATTTCAGAGATTTCATGTAATCATCATTCATAATGCCACTCAGTCCCATGTCCTTCCCATATAATTTCTTTTTGCAGTCTTTCCTTTCTTCTGCACAAAAGATATTTACAACTTAGAAATAGAGCATATAGAAAAATTAAGCAAAGCCCCACTATTATTATTGGCACTAAAACAGCCTTCAGTATACCCTTTCCTGCTGTTGTAAACCAATTTCCAATCGTAGCTATCCCTTTCCCAAAATTTTCAAAAAACTTGGGGGCATATTAGCAAGACCCACGTTAAAATTATCGCCGCTTTAGCGGCAGGAAACTGCCGCTAAAACGGCGATAATGGGCTTGCTAATATGCGTTATAGAATTCCAATAGAAGCCCAGGTTAGATGTGCAGGACATCTAACCTGGGCTTCTATTGGAATTCCATAACGCATATTAGCAAGCCCATTATCGCCGTTTTAGCGGCAGTTTCCTGCCGCTAAAACGGCGATAATTTTAACGTGGGTCTTGCTAATATGCCCCTTGGTGTTTCCAATTCACACAATTCAGGCTCTAAACCTGAAGTGTTCTTTGCAAATCTGTCTATTTGCTTACTCTCGTCAGGTATGTATGAACAAGAATGGGTTCATTTAAGCATTTTACAGACTCCGCCTTCCTCTGCAAGTAATATGTCTAAAGCAAGTCGGTCCTGTAAGACCATGGACCGTATAGCTACTAATTCTGTGTTAATTGCAAGCAAAGCTCCTGATGTGCTAGTAGCATTTTGTCAACAACTGTTGCAATCTTTCTAATCTTTTTGTCAGTTAAGATGACTCCCACAGGTGGATCAATTGGTCCAAATATATCCCCAACTAATCCGGCTACTGTCTCTGTGCTACATTTAGGTCTGTGTGCTGGTGTTAGTGTTAATGTGTCTAAGCTATTCACATGGTACATCTTTGGAATTAGTATGCCTAAGTAACAAGTACCCTCATAACCAGTTGGCAGTGAAAAGTAAGTGTTCTCTCCACAAATGTAATAATTCCCTGGAATCGCATTTTCATCCCCTTGTAAAATTTGCCAAGCTCCCCCTGTCATTACGGATGTGTGTTCACAGCTACTAATCCCTACATGTGTAGTCCTTTTAGGTGTTCGTCTTTTGTATATGCAAATTTTTCCTTTGCGTCAACTGTCTAGTCTTAATTTAGGCTAAACCACTTTCTTTCTAAATTAATTTTCTCCCTTCTTCAATGCAATTTCTAAAACATTGCTCTTTTTGTTGGTGGTCTGTGTGATGGTAGTGTATCTTTCTTCTAAAGTCATTATGTATGTTTTTTCTATTGGCTGCATTAAACAACTTAAATTGTTTTTGTAAGCTTTTACACTACCTATAGGTCTATATGGAAAGAAATAATACCAGGATGTGTCCATTTCTTTTGCTTACGGGTGTAAATTCATATTTTCTATTAAAGGCTGCTAGAAAAGATTAAATCATTATTAAATCATTATTAAATCATAATTGGAATAAAAATACTCTAGTGTACTCATTTATAAACTAATGAGAGTAGAATCCTTCAAGAAAAAAGCATAGGATAAAGGCATGTGTAATAGGTAACTTCCTCAGAAACTGAAGTGGGTAAGTGTGCACACACATAACAATCCTTTGTGCCCATAGCATTAGTGTATTCTTGAACTAATCTAGAATAAACATTAGTTGAATAGTCATCTTTCTTGCAGCTTACAAAGGAATAACTAAATGGGTTCTCTCTAAGATTGTAAGTATGTAAATCAGTAATGTTTCAGTAATGTTTCTTGCATTGGGCTCTGTCTTTGGCATTAAGTAAAACCCTATCAGTAGTATAGTGATTATTATTACTGTTATTATGACAACTAAAACCATAATATATACTTATTTCTAATGCACCACATTCTATTAGAGTCAGATCCAGACACTTAAGTTCAGTATCTTGTGGTAAGTTTTATCACGTAGCTTCTTGATTGCATTTAAATCTTCTTTCAGCAGTTAGTTTTCTAGATAGACTATCCCTTACCCTACTCCGTGTTCTTCTAAAACGTTGTCCCTATTCTTCAGTAGCTTTTGATCAGCCCTAAATTGATCCTCTGTAAAACAAAGAACTAAAATAATAAATGTCTAACAGGCACAGTTCAGAGATTTTTCTTCAATTTTTCGTCGTGGCTTTAAGTTTTTTCCCAGAATTTTTACCAACAGTCTCGATACCTTTATTTTCAAGGAGGTTCAAATATTTCAAGATTCACGTTGCACAAATCTTCCAATGTGATATTCAATACAGTGTTCACATAATATGACCTTTCAGGTGTGGAGTATCTTTGACAGGGCACCCATGCTCTTTTTGATCTTCTCGGGATTTGATCATTTAGATCTATACCGCTTTTGTCACTAGATTCAAGCTCCTCAGATATAGTCTCTGGGATTCAAGCTGTTAAAGAACTTCTCAAATTCTTATGTTCATAACTTTGTGGCCATTCTGTTTGTCGATTCCCTCTTCTTGTTCCAGTGCTAGTTCCCTCTTCTTGTTCCAGTGTTAGTTCCTTCGCCTGGATCTTCTTCTTGTCTCGGTATTGCTTCAGTGACATTCCGCTTTGTGATTCAATCTCTGCTTCTTTTTTGTTAGAGATCTCAATGCTACTCTGAGTCACTTTGGGTACTTGCACTTGTCTTTCCATTTGCTGATCTTCAACCCTTTTTTCCTCCTGATGTTGGACTGGCAACAGTGCACCTGGCCTAGGAGGTCTCTCGACTAGTGGTGAAACCACCAAAGCTCTTCTTTCAGGATCATAGATCAAAATTGCCTCTTCTGGTTTGCTCACTCTTTTGGTGTGTGAAGCATGAATCCAATTTGGAACTCCAGCGCACTTAACAGCAGTGTTTGTAGTCAGGATTACCTGGAAGGGACCTTTCCATCTGGGTTTGAGACAAGTCTTCAGAACGTGCTTCTTGATCACGACCCAACCACCAGGATTGAGGTTGTGGCACTGTTCTTGATGCAGATCTCGTGTGGCAGCTGAAACCTGATGAGAATCAGAATGAACCACATCAGCCAATCCTTTGCAATAATCAAATATTATATTGTCTGTGATATTCAAAAAGGCATTTGCAGGAACGGCAGGTAGTCTCATTGCCCTGCCCTTCAGTATTTCATGGGGTTATAACCCCGTCTTCCTGTCAGGAATACTTTGAATGTTAATCAAAACCAAGGGTAAAGCATCTGGCCACTTCAGGAAAGTTGAAGTACAAACTTTTGCCAATCTAGATTTGATGGTACCATTCATTTTTTAAACTATACCAGAGGCCTCTGGTCTGTAACTGTATTGTAATCTTTGTTTAATCCGCAAGGCTGTACATATCATCTTATCACTTCGTTGTTGAAGAGTGTTCCTCTATCTGACTCAAGAGAAATCAGCATGCTGAACCTGGGCATTAATTTACATAATAACAGGTTTGCTACAGTTAAAATGTTGTTCCTTCTAGTTGGGTAAGCTTCCTCCCACCTTGAGAAGATACACACAGTCACCGGGATATATCTCAACCTGTTATTTACAGGCATCTCGAGAAACTCCATCTGGATCCTGTTGAACAGACCACCTGATCTCCCTATGTGTGTTAATGTGACGTGTGTTCTCTTTCCTGAATTCAATTGCTGACATGTTATACACCTATGGCAAATCTCCTCTGCCAACATTCGAAATCTGGGGTACCAACTCTGCTTGTAAAGTCTCACCATTGTTTCCCTTCCCATGTGTGTATATTCATTGGAATATTGTATCATTGGAAACAACAAGCTGTCTGGCAATACTGGTCTCCCATCAGCTGACATCCAAATGTCCTTTGCATTTTTCTTGCATCCTTCTTTTATCCAACTGCTTTGTTCTGCTTCTGACACATTTTCTTGCAAACATTTCAGTTCATTCCATGTGTTAGTGACTTTCATCAACATTGTGAAAGAAATGTCATCATCGGATTCACATGTGAAACTCCCATTAAATGTACAGGCTAACAATGCACAATATCTAGGAACTTAGTCAGCGTATCGGTTGCGCATTGCAACATATCCACTTCCACTTTGATGAGCCCAGCATTTTACCTCAGCAATTTCTTTGGGTAGCTGAAGAGCTTCCAACAGGTCCTTGACATAAGTTTGTTCTTGTTTGGGGTACCTGAGGAAGTCCTCTCTGGGACCACAATTGGCCAAAATCATGGACAACACCAAACCCGTATTAGCTATCAGAGAATATGGTGACTCTCATTTGTGCAGTTAAACTGCAAGCTCTTGTAAGAGCAATGAATTTGGCAACTTCGGCAGATAAAACTTTCTGAAGCCTCAACAACATCGTTTATAATGCACACGGCATATGCTGCTCTTAGTGTGCCATCATTTCCTCTCAAACATGAGCCATCCACAAACAATACTTGATCGGGCTCAATCAGGGGTTCATCCTTAATATCAGTTTGGCGTTTGGTGCATATCATGTTCCATTTCATAACAATTATCATCATAATATACAGGTAATAGTGTTGAAGGGTTCAGTACAGTACATCTTTTCAAGGCCATATTATCTGAAGAAAGCCTGGTTTGCTCGTATTTGGCCAATCTGCTGTGGGTCAAATACTTGTTCTTGTTAGTAATAGATCCACAGAGTGTGGTACTGTGAAAGTTTAAGGATATTTCTTAACTATGTTCTCACTCTTTTCCAAACTAGTACTTACTGCGGCTACCGGTTTAAGGCAACCAGGAAGACCTGCAGCCACAGAGTCAAGGGTAGCAGAAAAATAAGCAATGGGCTTTCAAACCCCTCCATGCATCTATGTCACTCTCCCACGTTTTCTATATACTCTCGGAATGCTTCCTCTTCATATTCCACTATCTACTTTATGTCTCATAGACTCTAAGATAAAATCTTTTATATGGGGCTCCATCAAACCCCGTTTAGCCATAAGCAAGCTTAATGCCCATCACTCTAATTGAGGTCTGAGTCTTCCCTTGATAGAACATTATTCAATTGCATTACAATTATCCCAACTTACATACATGCTCCAAGATAACTTCAACACACCACAATGGGTACATATTGAAAGATTCCTCTTGTCTACTGAATTGGGTCTCTCAGCCCTATATGGGTCAGGTACAAGTCGTCTAGATCCCTGCAATCCTATATTATCTGCAATGCGTAAAACATGGCAAAGGACACACCGTATTTTAGGCTTTAATCCACGTTTACATGTAAAAGCCCCAATATGGAATAACTCCGGAATACGCATTAAAGGGAAAACTCTCTTCTGGCCCCAATGGAAATCAGCTGGCATCCTTAACTTAGATCAGATTCTTCATAATGGAGATCTCAAACCTTTTTCACAATTGGTGGATGAGTTTAATCTTCCCCTACGACAAACAGATAATTATTTACAGCTCAATAACTCTCTTACTAAAGCTTTAGGCCCAAAACCCTGGATACTGCAAATCTCACCAATAGTATTTTATCTCCACACCTGGGGGAGACATAAAGGGGTTATATGCGGTTTGTATAAAACGCTCACTACACAATTATTTTCTCATCCTCTATCCCGTGATCTTCGTTCTAAGTGGCAATCACGTCTAGGGCTTTCCTATGAAGATGAACAATGGGTGACTTTATTGGAAAACTTAGATAAAGGTGCCCGGGAGGCTCGTTTAAAATTTTGTTTATTTAAAATACTTCATGACTGGCATTGGTCACCGGTAAAATTACATAAAGCGGGCCTATTATCGCATACTAACTGTTGGAGATGTAATGCCTCTGGTTGTGACATAGTCCACATCATATGTAAATGCCCCATGGTTAAACATTATTGGTCCTATATAGGTCAAGTTTTGCATAACACCGTTCCTTTACATTTACCACTCTCGCCAGCAACTATTTTACTGCATGATTTACGAGACTCCCCTACCCTTTCCAAACCGCAATGTCGTCTTGTACATACCGCATTGGCTACTGCTAAAATTTGTATATTAAGACAATGGAAATCCCCGTCTCCGCCATCCCAAGAGAATTGGTTAGCATCAATGATCCAAACTGCCTCACATGAGAGAGTCATATATAACATTCAAGACCAAACTGAATTGTTCTTACAAGTATGGGATCCTTTCTTACATGTAGAAGATGTCTCTGCAACTACTTCCACTTCTTAAGTTACTTTGGACATTTCAACGAATTGATACTTAATTCTTTTCTTTTTCTTTCATTACTCTGCTTAGTTATGGCATCCTTATAGTTCATAGACTGGTACTTTTAATAAATTGTATTCAGTTAGAAAATATATTTATGTTATACTCATACCCATCACTGGAGTGATCCTGTATTCTCAGTAGTGCATTACCTTTTAGTATTTCAAATGAATTTACTTAATGAAATGTGTAATTAATGTTTTACCAAATTAATATTTTATTACCTTCAGCTTTTAATGATTTTCGACAATTTTTTGGCTTAACACTTTAGTATTTCATATCCAATATTCAATGTTTAATGGTGATTGTATTAATTTTACTTGTTATAATATGTTCTACCCCTAATTACCCCCTTTTCTGCTATTCTATGGATTTTGATGTATTTACTTTTCTATTTATAACTATATTCATCAATATTTCTCTATTACAAAATGTTTTAGAACTTGCAATTTTATCATATATTTCCTGTGTTGTATTTATGAAATGCTAATAAAAAAATTATAACACAAAAGAACTGAGAGAGCACACCCATCTCTGTCACTGCAAAACAATATGAATTCTTTTGTATAATCAGGCATCCCTAGCACTGGGGCATTGCACAATTTCTCTTTCAGCTCTAGGAATGCCTTTGTACATTCGTTGTCCCATGGAATCAGATCAGACAGATCTTTGTGTGTCAACCTTAGTAGATATTTGACTGTCAAGGAAATGTTTGGTATCCACTGTCTGCAGTAGCCAACCATTCCCAAAAACATGCTGGCTTCCTTTTGAGTTCTTAGTGGATTCATCTGTAAGATCGCTTCCACTATTTATGGAGACACCTTCCTAGCTCCCTTCACAATGATGTGTCCCAGATATTTAACCTCTTTTTGACGGTACAGTAGTTTCCCTGGAGACACTTTGTGTCCAATCTCAGCCAGGTGATTCAAGAGTGCAATGGTGTCATGTTTACACTTAAAGGAGCCTGACAAACATGTTCTAGATCAGCTCTAGAACCTCGAGTCAATGGTACTTTTTCTCAGCATGAAAGCGTGGGGGGGGAGAAATTGGTAACAATGTCAATCAATCCAATTGCAGTTCTCTAGGGCCATTAAGAATCACAGACTACTGAATAAAGTTAGTTAATTTATTACAAACCCCAAAACAACTGGCTATGCAGACACCTCAAAATGAGGGTGAGAAATAAATCAGGACTAATACAAAGTCAAATCTACGAATAAAGTTAAGGCGATGCAGACGATTAATTTAAGTATCAGGATACAAAAGATTAAGGAACAAGTATCCAGGTTCCCCTACATCGAAGGTTTGTGGAAATAAAGCATTAATCTGTTCCTACACTAGCACTAACGTGACATCCCTAGTTAAAAGTTTTGCGGGGTAGAATCAGTTAAGGTGTCAGCATGTGGAGTCTTCCTTAGAAGTCTCTCCACTTCTATTGGGTCACGTAGCATGAAACTACTGAGACAGAGCTTGTTCTAAGACTCTCTATCTCCAAGGGGCAGAGAAGAAGTGGGGCTCTTTCACTCCTCACAATATTCCCAATATCTTAGGTATCTTCCCAAAATACGTTTCAGGTCATGCCATCCGATCAGGCCACATTCTCGAAGGTAGTTTCCATGAGATGACGACTTAGCATTATGACCTTGATTCCCAGCCCCTCTCAGGTGAGAAAGTACAACAAATACATTATTCTACCTAATAAGGGCGCTTCTTCCACCTGCAACATAAATGTGAGAAAGATCAGAATCTAATAGGCACATGGAATTCAACTATTATTTTCTAATGCGAGAGCCTCCAGGGGAAATACATTTCAGGCCTACAATATTGAGCTAACTTAAGAGAAATGAACATGAACTTTACGAAGTTACATAGAAATTAAGGCATGAGCAGTTAATATTGCATCTGCATATAAAATGACACAATTAATAAACACATTCAATAATAAAATGATTGTCAGTGGCACAACACAAGTGCTTTCGGTTAGTGTTCTCTGCTGGTTGTTTTTCAATGTCTACAGAATTCTTCATATATTCTACATTTTGGCCTACACACGTCACATTCATATTATTACATTACATTACTAGATCAGTTAGGTTAACATAACAGAAGATTATATGCGGATGCATGCTACGCATGTGATTATAGTGCATCCCTACAATGAAAATCGGATTTTGCGCTACATCAGTCCCCCCCTCTGATGACCTGTGTCATCACAACATTTTCTAACTCCATGCAGAGCAGACCGACCTAAACTGATGTCATAGCTAATCTCCTCTGTCGAAATTCTTCTAAACGCTTAAGATTTTCATATTTAATGTCCTGCAATCTTTCCATTCTACTCGCTCTCTCTCTCGGATGGAATTTTCTAATTGTTTCCACTTGTGCCATTTGTATGCCATCACTATGCCCAACAAGGTAATAGCACAAACCACAACAATTACTATCAGCTTCAAAATATATACAAGAATTTCCTTTCCAAGGTTTGCAAACCAACTTCCTACTTTTCTAAATCCTTTCCCAAACTTATCCCAAATTCCCTCAGTTGCCAGATCCTGTATCTCATGGTGTATCTCAGTGATGTCACTTATATATTTCCTCAGATCCTTACTGTTATCGGGTATGTAGGTGCAACACTGTTGGTTCTTCAAAATTTTACAGACTCCGCCCTCTTTTGCTAGTAAAACATCTAAAGCAAGACGGTTTAGCATCGCCATAGCTCTTATCGAAACCATCTCTCCAATTACAAGCAATAGTGACTGAGCTGTATTAACTGACAACTTATCCACGATAGTCGATAACCTCCTAATCTTGATGTCATTCAAGATCCACTCACAAACTAGGTATCATTGCTCCAAATATATCCCCCACTATTTCACCAGCACTTGTTCCACGTTTTTCTCTGTGAGCTGACTTTCCTTCCAAACACTCCAAATCCTCCACATGGTATATCTTTGGAAACACAACAGCCACATAGCAAGTACCATACCATTTGTTTGGAAGCCTAACATATGCATTTCTCCCACACACAAAGTACACACTTGGCATCACTTAAACAGCATCCTGCAAGAATTTCTCAAAGAAGCATCAATCAGAAATGTGTGTTCGCACATACTCTGTCCTACAATAATGGTGTCATAACGTGTCTGTACTTCTTGAATGCAAAGCTTGCCTCGTTATTCCCAATCTAGAGCTATAGGTCCATAACTTCCCTTAGCCTTGTGAGCTAATTCTTCGTTAGTCCATTCAAAAGTGTTCTCCCTACTATTAAGCTTAACTGTTAGTCCCCTGTGTCTATCTTCTACTTGATCTACAAACTTTTACTCTAGATCTGTTAGTGTACAAGTTAAATTGTGTCTATGCGCATTAGCTGTATCTAATGTGACTTTGGGTACAAAATACTTTCCCATTCTCTCTTCTTGCTTGTAATAATCATTTTTGTTCAGATGTTTGTAAACTGGAACCTCTGAAAGCACCAACTCATAATTTGAGAAATATTACTCATAGTGATCCTTTCCATAAAACATGCTAAGAAGCAAACTGCAACTAATTCCATACGTAAAGGGTAGGTGGTGATACCTTATACCCTCCTCAACTGAAGCAGGCAATTGCATACACACATAACTGTCTCTCACATCCATAGTGTCCACATACTCATACAAAAATTTTGCATAGGCATTCAGCATATAATCGCCCTTAGATAAATCTACATGTAGCAAGCGACTAGTTTGCTCTATTAAACCTCTGTCAGATCCTAATGTATCATCTTTTGTGGTGTATAGGTAGGTGTTGATGTCCCATGTACACCCACTCCCTTAACCTCATATTTATGTGCATTTAGAATGGACTCAGCAATGACTACAGCTATCTCTAAAATTAATCCTACAATAAGTGTGCCTATTTTACATTTGTGCCTATGGTTCAAATTTGTAGACTCCATTTTCAAATTGGCTCAGATTGGAGCTGTAAGAGGATCAACACAATGGGGCCGATTCACAGAACTAATCTGAGATAAAATCCTAAACTAACTACTTTTGGTATTCACAGAAGGCATTTAGTAGTAGTAAAGTTAGGACTCCTAACTTTACTACTACTAAACTGAGACAAAATCCTAACTTTACGACTTTCGGTATTCACAAAAGGCATTTAGTAGTAGTAAAGTTAGGAGTCCTAACTTTACTACTACTAAATCCCTTCTGTGAATACCAAAAGTAGTAAGTTTAGGATTTTTCTCAGATTAGTTCTGTGAATCGGCCCCAATGTCTTTTTCTTTTGCCTCTTATTTCTGTACAACAAAGTCCTTGAACGACTTCTTTGAGATCGTGGAAATTCTTTAACAGTCTCTGGCACAATATTTACACAGCCTTGAAGATTTCCCAAGCCCTCTTTTTCTTCTTAAAGAAAATACCTATTTTTATTCTTCTTCCACTTGGGCCTAGGTTATCTTCTTTCAAGCGAGAATTTTTATTTACAGTTCAAAGTTCAGTATACATTCCTTATGAGATCAGAGCCAATTTTGTTGATGACTCGCTGTAACAGTTCAGCTCGAAATGTTGTGATCTCCTTAAGCGGTGGCTGATTTCCAAAGCTCGGGAATTCGATGTCTTCCAGAATCAGAGTCCGTAAGCCACTCAACGTCGCAGATAAGGCACAGTCAATGACAAAATTGCATTAGCCTCTATTCCAGGAACTCTCAGCTGAATCTCGATAATCTGTATTGATGTCTCGGACCTCACTCTCTCCGGCATTTGTAGCTAGATAAGTCCACTCAGGAGAGGTGTATCTCTGGCACAGCACTTTTGCTCTCCTTGATCTCCTCGATCTCCTCAGGCTCCCTTGAGCTTGCTCTGTCTCGCTTTGATCAGATTCAGATGATTCAATTATTGGTGCAAGATCTTTCTCAGATGCAAGTCTCAGATTTTTGTCTTTTCTGTCTCATTGGCCATGATTTGTTGCGACCTCTTTCTTCCTTGGCAGTACATGACCAATTTCCACACCAGTCTCTTCTGCTGAGTCGGACTCTATACCACTTGCAACGTTACCATCTCCCTTAGAGTCTATGCCTGGGCCTTGTGTAGCTTGACGCCCCTCAGCTTGACTTGGTGATTATCCAGCATTTTCAGGTACCCTCACAGCTTGGCTTTTCCTCTATGGTGATCTTGCAACCTCGGCTGGAGTTACTCCTGGGAGAGGAGCTGTTTCTTACGAGGGCCCTTAGACTCGGCAAGTGTGCAAGGCATGTATCCAGTTCGGCAGGCCTCCACACTTCACAGCAGTATTCGTCACCAAGATTACCTGGTACCAGCCATGCCACCATGAGTCAAGACAGTTCTTTCTTACTTGCGTGCTTTCGGACCAGCACCGAATCTCCAGGGGCCTAAGTCATGGCAGAGTTCTTTCGAGGGACCAAATCATCTGTGATGTTAATTAATGCTGTGGACTGTACTGCAGGCAAGCACATCACTCTTCCCATCAGGATCTCATGCGGAGATAGCCAAGTTCTCCTATCAGGAATGCTGCGTAAACTCATCAGAACCAAAGGCAACACATCAGGCCATTTCAAAGATTTCAAAATTCACACTTTTGCTATTCTCTTCTTTAGCGTCCCATTTATCTGTTTTACCATTCCTGATGCCTCTGGCCTGTAGCTACAATGCAGTCTCTGATCCACGTTTAATGCAGGACACAGCAGCTAAATGATCTCGCTGTGAAAGTGAGTTCCTCTATCCGACTCCAATGTAGTTGGAAATCAAAAAGCGCAGGATAGGCTCCCTCAACAACAGTTTAGCTACTGTGAGGCTATCACACCTTCTAGTCGGATAAGCTTCCACCCACCGTGAAAAAATGCACACAACAACCAAGATGTATCTCAATCCATTACACACAGGAATTTCAACAAAGTCCAACTGAATTTGGTTGAAAGGACTACCAATCTCCCAATGTGACTCAGGGCAACCACAGTTTCTTTCCAGCATTCATTTGTTGACACGTGACACACCGATGACACACTGCGGCAGCAATCACACAGAACCTCAGGTTGAACCAAGTCGGCGTGAATAAACTCACCATTGCGTCTCTCCCTATGTGAGCTGCTCCATGAATCTGTCTCGCTATTGGAATCAATAAACAATCCGGTAGCACTGCTCAACAATCAGTTGAAACCCAAATGTCATCTTCCCTCTTTTCACAGTGTGCTCTTATTCAACTGGCTTGTTCCGGATCTGTTGCTTCCAGAACACAGAACATCGCTTCAAGGTGACATTTTCCGCTACCAACAAAATCTGTTCATACCTTGTCAACCTGTTATTCGTAAAATGTTGCGTTTTGGTTCTCGTCATCAGAAGCTCAAATAAGTGTGGAACATATACAGTAAATGGATGACCCATCACGATGCTTTCACATCTTTCAGTGCTGACACCTGTTGCAGCAATGGATTTAAGACATCCGGGCAACGCTGAAGCTACAGGATCTAATGTGGCTGAGAAATAGGCCACTGCTCTACGGACACCCCCGTGTGTCTTGGTGAGTACAGAAAGAGCACAACCCTCCCATTCACAGCAGAACAGCAACACCGCTTTGTAGTACTCAGGCATTCCTAAAGCTGTAACGGGACAAAGACATTCTCTCAGCTCCAAGAAGTCAATCAAGCAGTCATTATCCTAGGGTATCAGATCACTCACATCCTTATAGGTTACCATCTGCAAGGGCTTTGCCCTCAAGGAGAAGTTCGTGATCCATTGTCGACAATAGCCAACCATTCCCAAAAACATCCCGACTTCCTTTTGTGTGGTAGCCGGATTCATTTTCATGATCGCCTCTGTTCGCTCTGGTGACACCTTCCTCTTGCCCTTCTCAATGCAATGACCCAAATACTGAACTTCAGTTAAACAGTACAGAATTTTTTTCTGCGACACCTCGTGTCCATTTTCAGCCAAATGATTCAGTAAGGCAATAGTATCGTCCCTGAAAGCCTCTCGTGTCTCCGATGCAATTAGGAGATCATCGTTATACTGAACACAGAATTCTGGGGCAGAATCAATCTCTCCAGGTTCTTTTTCAAAACTTGATTAAAGCTAGATGGACTTTCAGTATACCCTTGAGGGATAGTGTCTTTCCTCATGCTATGGAATGGAGATGAATGCTTGACACAAATCAATCACAGTAAACCAAATAGTTTTGCAAGGGATCTGAAACAGGATCACAGATGGATTTGGTACCACGGGAAAACATGGAATCGCAATGGCATTTATTTTCCTAAGATCCTGTGCACTACTGGAGGGTCATCTAGCCGGAACAATCGAGTAAACCTAAAGCTCTCCTGCGGATAGCATTGGACTTTACATCGCACCACCTCCTATGCAGTGACCACATAGCACAATAACACCAGACAAAATGGCCACGCCCGTAAAAGATGCAAAGAAAATGAATTCAAAATCACAAGTTGAAATGAAAATGTACAACAACCTATTTTAGCTATTCTTTTTTTATATAACTTTTACAAAGTTTTAAGGATGTGTCTTGATGCAATGGTTTCAAGTAACTCTGCCAATAAAATTAAAAACTAAAACTGCCACCGTCTCTGGAGTCAGGTTGTACTGAGGCGTTCTTGGAAATTCTGCATTTGGCTTAATTTGTATACAGACTGGCTCAACTCCTCGAATCAGTCCTATCTCTTCCCCTGTGAAGCCCCACACCATTGGAGAGACAGTATCTCTCAAGTCCAGCGGCATGTCTTCCACTGTCAGCAAAGCAAACATGTCTATGTAATAGTTCTGATTAGCTATTTTGAATGCGATGTCATCATCAATAGTCTGCAGCTCAATTCCCTTTGGCGTACAATTGATGGTACAGCTCAGTTTACACAAGAGATCACACCCTATCAAACAGACTGGGCTTGAATCACTCACCACAAACTGGTGATGATCCTGAAAAGTTCCGATTTTTCCCCGCACCTCTTCTCTCAAAGGGTTTGCTTTCCCAAGAGGGGTAGGTTTGAGACTACTCCAGATCTCACAGTAGGACAGGTAGCACCAGTATAAATCAAGAATGTATTGGGATGACCACCTGCATATGCCTCCACATATGGTCCTCTCTGGTCTACCTCTAAGACTGCTCCAAAGGTGCAGTCTTCCTCCCCTCTCAGGCACCGTCATTGGGACGGGACCTGATTGAATCCATCTAGCGCTTCCATAAGGAGCATCTGATGGTATGTTCGATTATTTTACGGAATCCTCGGAGGCTGTGGCACTTGCACTAATTAATTTTAATTCCCCCCCTTGTAAGATATTGGCCTTGTCACAGTATTTATCACATCTGGCACTTGCACCAAATCTTCCTCCTGTATTTGATTCGCTGGATTCAATCGACATTCGTGCTTCCAATGCCCGATCTTGTGGCAAAAATGGCAAGTGGTTGTCTTTTTCAACTTGGCGATGTCTATTCCTGTTTTGGGATCTATAGGGACACCTCTACCTCTTCCCTGTCCAGCTGTACCTGGAGTGTTCTAGACCCCTCCTTGGGCATTCCCCTGATTGCGACCCAATGTTCCTCCATTTGACTGAACCTGGTCTACCCTCATTTGAACTAGCATCAACTTGTCCTTTATCCTCCTATGCTTGGAATCCACCTGTTAGAAATGGGATTTCTGGTTGGCTAGGGCAAGCGCCTAAGCCAGGCAGAAACCACCACTCCAGTCAGGGCAAGGGAGTTACACACTGAAGATAACCCCTGCTCACCCCGTGGTAGCTTGGCACGAGCAGTCAGGCTTATCCCAGAGGCAATGTGTAAAGCGTTTGTGCAACACACACACACAGCAGCAACATGCTAGGCACACTACAAAAGAAACTCCACACAAGGTTATATAAAAATAGCCTTTGTATTATCCAAAACACATTAGAATCATAATCACACAATATACACTGTGTCAACTGGCACTGGGCAATGTTCACAGGGGATTATATACACATGACAGGGCCACTGTCAGAACCATCACAAAGCACAAGTAGCAAATGTAAAACACAACCAGTAACTACTGGTACAATAATGACCTCAGCATTGTCACATTAGTATTTGGGCATATTCATCAGCATAAACACATTATTCATGAACCTCATAAGCATAAACACATTATGCATAAACACCATAGGCAATCACAGTAGGCATAAACACATTATGCATAAACATCCCAACCATAACATTAGCATAAAACCCAGTATGCAACAATCATATTAGGTATCACCATCAAAAATGACCCCAGGCCAACTGGCCTTTCACTGGGGCACAACTGCCCTTTTGTCCAGAATGTCAGGGCGTAAACTGTGGGCCTTTCAAGTAGCCCTAGGGCTGCAAAAGCAGCGAAAGCAAAGTGCGCGATGCGCTGGGGCAGAGGAGTGTATCTCACTCCATCATCAGAAAAGGAAAAAGATGCCCCACGTTGCAGCTGACGCTAACTGGCGGTGCAGCTGAGGAGAAATGACCACTGGCACCAACTGTGCCTGGCGAGCCCCACTCGGGGACTCTATCAACAACAAATTGCCCCCAACGTTGCAGCTGCCCTCCCACAGGCGGGTCAGCTGTGAAAATGTAGCCTCAGCACCAACCGTGCCTGAGGCGCGCCAACACTGCTCCACACTTGGCACCAATGTGCCGTGGAATTACTCAAGGCAGCTGCCCACTACCATCCGGGGCAGCTGCTACTGCGGGGGAATGGAGCCGCACTACCCCCACCTCTCCCACGGCCTCTCACCTGGGGGGGCAGCGCTTTCTTCGTGGCAGGGACATGGCCCGCCTCTCCGTTCTCTGCTTCCTTTGCCGGGGAGCACGGAGTCTCCTGGTGTGGGGCAACGGCCCAACACGGGTGAGCCGGGACTTCAAGAACGGCTCCTCGTACTGGCCAGAAAAACGCCTCACAGGGCACGGAGCAAAGTCTCCGTCGGCCCCGCCCACCACGAGGCTTCCTGCTGCCTGCGGGCACGTCGGCTTCCCCGGCAACGGACCCTGCCCACAGTCAGGCTACTGTGCCTGACTTCCGTGTCGCACTCGAGGTGCGGCGCGTCTTCTTCTCTGTGCAGATGCGGGGTGGGCTCCCACTCCTTGCAGCTGCAATTGCGGGGTGGGCTCCCGCTGTTAAAATAACCACAATAGCAGGGTGGGCTCCCACTCTTCAATTTCCTCCGGGAGACACCACAACGTGGGGTAGGCTCCCGCTATTAAAAGTACAAACGCGGGGTGCTCTCCCGCTAAAGGAGCACAAACGCGGGGTGGGCTCCCGCTGAAGGCATCCATGCAGGGTGGGCTCCCACTTCTATTAGCAGCGGCAGTGCGGGGTGGGCTCCCGCTCTGCTGTAGAAGCACCCACAATGCGGGGGAATCCCCACGTCACAGCCCAGTGCTGTAAATTAAAACAGAAGCGCTCTTCTCGTCCTGGAGCAAAGAAACAAAGATGCAGCGCTCACGAGGCGCTGGGACCCCACAGGTCAAGGGGAAAAGGCTGGGCCCAGGCAGGCCAGCTCACAGGGCCCTCCAGCAGGAAGGCAGTCCCTCATGGCGGTTCCTCCTGGGGTCCAGCAGCAACAAGTCACCAGGAAGCACAAAAGCACAACATTTTCATGGGGACACAGCCCCAATATTTATACACCACTTTCTTTGTCTGCCCTTGGCACAGGGCTTGGGGGAACCAGCCTGAACTGGTTCTGGGGGTTTTTGGAGCACTCTGTTCACAGGGCTCCTCTTCCCCATTGTCAGGTGGGGGCTCTTCATCAGACACACCACAGGGGGGCGGAGCCAGCATTCACCCAGGCAGGCACAGACCTATTCAGGGTCAGGGGACTACTCCTCGGACTACTCCAAATGCAGATCTCCCATTCAGCCTAGCGCTGACTCAACCTGCCCTCCCTCGAGCCACACACACCTCACCAGCCCCTGTCACTCCAAAGCCAGACATGCAATCCACATCAGGCAGGCAGACACATAGCACACAGAAATGCCAACTTCTAAAAGTGGCACTTCTAAAATAGGTATAATAAATCTGCGCACACCATTGCATAGCATTTATTATTCCTATTCCAACCATACCAAACTGGACCACGCTGCTCCTCTCATATCAGGAATTACCACTGAAACACTTATCAGGGAATCCCCAATGCATTCCTATGAGAGGGCAGCCTCACAGCAGTGAGAAACCAAAATGGCTGTTTGTCACTACCAGGACATGTCACGCACTTGAGGTACATGTCCTACCTTTTATCTACAATGCACTCTGCCCATAGGGCTAGCTAGGGCCTACCTTAGGGGTGACTGACATGCAGAAAAAGGGGAGGTCACAGACATGGCACACACTTTAGGTGTCACGTCACAGCGGCAGTAACACTGCGCGCACAGGCCCTGCAATGGCAGAGGCCTGAGATAGGTTTGAAAGGCTACTTTGGTGGGTGGCGCAATCAGCGCTGCAAGCACACCAGTAGCATTTAATTTACTGGCCCTGGGTATTTGATATACCACTTTACAAGGGACTGACAGGTAAATTAAATATGCCAAACAGGTGTAGACCAATCTTACCATGTTTACCACAGAGAGCAAACGCACTTTACACTGGACAGCAGTGCTAAAGTGCCCAGAGTCCTAGACCCACCAACACCATGTCAGAAAAAAGGCTAGGAGGAAGGCAAAAAGTTCAGGGATGACCCTGCAAAAAGGGCCAAGTCCAACACCACCTCATCGCAGCAATATCTAGCATACCGTAGAATTTCATCCACTGACTTATTCTGCCAGCAGATCAAATGTTGCTGAATCATAAGGCTAATCTCTGACCTTAATCTCATCACAAATTTTGAAACAAATTGGCCCATGTCTTTAGGGTTGAGTGTATCCAGTCCACTGTGCTGCTTAAATGCTTACAGAAGCCTTTCGTAATAGGCATGTACTGATTCCTTAGGTTCCTGAGTCGTTCGATCTATCTTAACCGAATCGATCTGTTGGGGAGCTATTTTGGACTGCAAACATGTGATCACCTGTTTGTACTTTTTCATGACCAAGGGCGAAGGACCATGAGTTACAGGATCCCTCTCTGGCTCAGCAGCAGGCCACTTAATAGCAATTTTACATGCAGACCATAAATCACTAGGACCCACAACTTCAAACAGTGTATTCAGTTCAATCCACAACACCTTTGAGGTCTTAATAAAGCAATCAACTTGCTTATACCATTCATTTCATTTCATTCATTTTTCATTCATTTAAATCTTTATTCGGCTATCAAAGAAAACAGCCATAAAAGTACAAGCAGAATAGCACATCTAAAAAGACAATTAAAAAACATATAATTACAGTGACAATTATAAAAAAAAATCAGTTAATTTGTTACACTATAGCATAATACTTTTCCTCGCATTAATCGATTTCAATATAAACAAAGTGACATTATAACATATTGAAGAATCATCTAGTGCCACCAAAAATGTCATTGCTACTTTGTGTGACCTAATGTTCTGAGCATCAAACAATGGTTTAAGATAAGAGCACCTAAAATGATGATAACATTTACAAAACAATAGAAAGTGCAATGTGCTTTATTTACTTTTGTTGTCACAAAGACATGGTACCATATCAGGTGGGTGGGACTTCATTTTTGGGAATGCGACTAGGTAGTGAACAATGCCACACCTCAGTCAGCACAAAACGATGTTGTACATTAGTCACATGTATTTATTTCCTCCCTCTTCCAAATTAAAGGATTTATACAAGGCGACCGTTGGTTTATTCTGCTCGACCATTGATCTACGATCCAGTCTGTGTTGGAAAAAGAATTCTTTGATACCTTTCTTTGTAAGAGACAATACTTTTAAAGGATTCGACTCAATGGATATCTTAAACAGCCTTTCAAGGGAGGAGTTAATATACAATAACCGGGGAATACTTAATGCATCATTAAGGGTTAAACAGTCTAAAATAATTGATCTGGTGAAAGCCGTTTCTTCCCTGTCCCAAAGTGAAGCCCACAATAGCAGCGTTCTAACCAATAAAAGATCCTCTAAAAACTGTAGTCCCACCTCATGATGTACAATAGTGTTTGATGCAGAGGGGGGTAGGTATAGTAAACGTTTTAAAAAGCAGTTTTCTTCTATTTGCAGGGCTGTGCTATTTGCATAACCCCAGAGACCCACCCCATTAAGGGCTGTGCTCACTCCTTTTGCTTTATAAATGGCTACCATTTCGTTAATTGGTCGGTTTCCTAGTTTTGAAGAAAATTTAAAAATCCCTTGGGTTGCCCTACTCATTTTAGCTCTAGTATTTAAAATATGTTGTGACCATGAGCCATTACCCGAAAATAATATACCAAGATAGCAAAAGGAATTCACTGTATTAATTGGAATGCTGTCAATTAAAAAAGATTTGCAGGATTTGGGTTTAGGCCCTTAGACCATAATGAATGTTTTAGATTTATTAATTACCATTTTCTTTTGTGTCATAAAATCTGAAAAAGCATCCATCAGTCTCTGGAGGCCTACTGGAGCCCGTGCTAGTAGTACTGCGTCATCCGCATATAGTAGTACGGGTATAGGGGGGCCAGCCACCCAGGGAGCATCAGCCTGAATCGTCTGTAAGTGATCATCTACCCCATTAATAAAAAGAGAAAATAAAATTGGTGCTAACACACATCCTTGCCGTATACCTCGCCCTACTTTAAATTTAGGTGAGCATTCCCCCTGAGGGCCAAAGCGGACTTGGCCGGTTAGGTTCTCATACAAATGGGAGAGAAATCCAATGATCAACCTAGGTGCTCCCATAGAAATCAAGGTTGGCCAGAGTAAATTATGGTCGACCAGATCAAATGCACTACTTAAATCGGCAAAGCATAGATAAAGAGTACATGCCTTAGCCCTAGTATACTTGCCGATAAGTAACTCTAGGTTGATGCATTGCTCAATAGTCCCAAGTCATTTCCTGAACCCAAACTGCACCGGGGTTAAAATCAAATGCTCTTGCGCCCATTCCTCCAGTCTTAATAACAAAACCCTACTCATCACTTTCAGGGCAGTGTCTAGGAGCGAAATAGGGCAATAGTTTTTGGGATCTGTTTTGTCCCCTTTTTTAAATATAGGTACGATGATGGATTCTCCCCATGTCTGTGGGATCATATCTGTTACAGCTGAATTAAACACCCTGGTTAACATAGGTCCCCATAAGTCAGGGGCAGATTTAAAAACATCGACTGGGACACCAACCGGGCTTGGGGCCCGGCCCCCGGCACTCGCCTGAATAGCCCGAAGAACTTCTTCATTAGTGATGTTCAAAGGGAGGCGCCTCCCCTCACACAACTCTCAATCAGACCCTTTCATCGTCTCCCCACTGTTACAAAAAATTCCAGAGAAATGGGTCTCCCATGTATCAGAGGGAATAAAAGAACAAAACTCAGGGATATCGTCATTCTTTAAAAAGGGAGCATTTACTGTGTCCCAGAAAAGTTTGGTATTCCTGGTTTTTGCAGAAATGGCCAAGTTTTCCCATTGTTCGGTCTGAAGTGTCTTTTTCCGGGCCGCTATAGCTAATTTATACTCGCTCCGAAGGGATTTGATAGTTGGTGTGTCTCGCGGGGATTTACACAAGGCATACTTAAGTGACTGTAGTGCTTTAGTACAAGTACCATCAAACCATCCCTTTTTGTTGTTACCTGATGTACCTGGATACTTAATTAAAAGTGATTTGATGGAAATTGTAACATAGCAGAATTTTTTGATCACTATATTTGAGGCGATTTCATCCTGAAGACAGTAGGATATATCCCTACGGTAGACACTACTATTTTCGGCAGGGTCATACGTGGATCAACACCCATCCACTTGATTCTTACACAATTTATCCTAGTGGGGTCAATATTATTTATCAATCAATCAATCAGGGGTTTGTTAAAGCGCAACTACTCACCCGTAAGGGTCTCAAGGCACTAGGGGTGGGGGGGGAGGTGCAGGTTCCATTCCATCAAGGAGGGGGTCTGTCGAAGAGCCAGGTTTTGAGGTTTCTTGCGAAGATGGGGAGCGATGTTGTCTGTCTGAGGTGGAGCGGAAAGGCGTTCCATGCTTTGGCTGCGAGGAAGGAGAAGGAGCGGCCTCCCGATCTGGTCTTTCTGGTGCGGGGGACCACGGCGTAGGAGAGCTGGGCTGATCGTAGGGTCCTTTGGGGTGCATGGAAATTGAGTCGGCTGTTCAGGTATGCTGGTCCGGTGCCGTGGAGGGCCTTGTGTGCATGGGTGAGCATCTTGAAGGTGATTCTCGCCTCGACGGGGAGCCAGTGGAATGTGCGCAGGTGCTGGGAGATGTGGCAGTGTTTTGGCAGGTTGAGGACCAGTCTTGCGGCAGCGTTCTGGATGTTCTGTAGCTTGCGGGTGAGGTTTTTGTTTATTCCGGTGTAGAGTGCGTTGCCGTAGTCGAGTCTGATGGTGACCAGGGTGTGAATGACGGTCTTTCGGTGTTCGAGGGGGATCCATTTGAAGGTCTTACGAAGGAGGCGGAGGGTGTGAAAGCAGGAAGACGAGACGGAGTTGATCTGGCGGTCCATTTTGAGCTCGGAGTCCAGGATGATTCCCAGGTTGCGTGCGTGGTCCGTGGGGGTTGGCGGGTTTCCGAGGGCGGGGAGCCACAAGGTGTCGCTCCAGGCGTCTGGGTTTGGGCCCATGATGAGTACTTCTGTTTTGTTGGTGTTTAGTTGTAGGCAGCTGTTTTTCATCCATTTGGCGACGGCTTCCATGCCTTCTCGAAAGTTGCGTCTGGCGGTGTTGGGCTCGTTGGATAGGGAGAGGATGAGTTGGGTGTCGTCTGCGTATGACACGATGTTGAGTCCGTAGGTTCTGACGATGGGGGCGAGTGGAGCCATGTAGACGTTGAAGAGCGTCGGGCTGAGGGAGGAGCCCTGGGGGACTCCGCAGGTGGTAGGTGTGGGGTCCGAGAGGAAAGGGGGGAGTCTGACCCGCTGCGTTTGGCCGGAGAGGAAGGAGCGGATCCAGTCAAGGGCCTTGTCCTGGATTCCTGCATCGTAGAGTCTGCGTATTAGGGTGCGGTGGGAGACTGTGTTGAACGCAGCTGATAGGTCGAGGAGGATGAGGGCTACTGTTTCTCCTTTGTCCAGTAGGGTGCAGATGTCGTCTGTTGCGGCGAGGAGGGCGGTTTCCGTACTGTGGTTTTTTCTGAAGCCGGATTGGGAGGAGTCGAGGATGTTGTGTTCTTCAATGAATGTGGCGAGTTGGCTGTTGATGGCTTTCTCAATGACTTTCGCTGGGAACGGGAGCAGGGAGATGGGTCTGTAGTTTTTGAGGTCGGTGGGGTCCGCTGAGGGTTTCTTTAGGAGGGGGTTGACCTCAGCGTGTTTCCAGTCGTCGGTGAACGAGGCGGTCGCCAGGGAGCGGTTGATGGTGTGGCGGAGCATGGGTGCGATGGTGTCGGCGGCTCTGTTGAAGATGTGGTGGGGGCAGGGGTCCATGGGGGCCGCTTAGTGGATTGACTTCATTGTCTTCAGTGTGTCTTCGGTGGTGAGGGCTGTCCAGTCGTCAATCGCTGGTTTCCGGGTTTCGGGGCTGGTTGGTGAGGGTTCAGTGTGTTGGTTGTCTTCGTCAAAGTTGTCGTAGATGCTCTTGATTTTGTGATGGAAAAAGGTGCTGAGTTTGTCGCAGAGGTCTTGTGAGGGAGGGATGTCGGTAGACTCGCTGGTGGGTTGGGCAAACTCCTTGATGATGCTGAAGAGTTCCTTGCTGTTGTGCGCGTGGGTGGAGATTCTGTCTTCAATCGCTTTTTTCCTCGTTTCTCTGATGAGTGGGCGTTGGTGGCGACTTTGAAGTTGTTGTGGGCTTCTGCAGATTTGGTGTTCCTCCAGGCCTTTTCGAGGCAGCGGCATGTGCGTCTGGACTCTCGAAGTTTGGTGGTAAACCATCTGGCTTTCTTGGCACGGGTATTGTTGTTTTTCTTGAGGGGGGCTATGGTGTTGGTGCTGTCCGAGATTCATCTATGTAGGGTTCGGGCTGCGGTGTTGGAGTCATCGTTTTCCGCGATGGTTGGGGTGGAGTTGTTGAGTGAGGAGGTGAGCTGGTCGTCAGTGATTTTGGTCCAGTTTCTTCGTGGGAGCAGGTGCTGGTGTCTGTGGATGATGGGTGTTCTGAAGGTGAAGTGGACGCAACAATGGTCGATCCATGGGAGTTAGGTGGTGTGGCTGAAGGTGATGGAGTTTCCTGTAGTGAAGAGGGGGTTGAGGGTGTGTCCTGCTGAGTGCGTGGGCTCGGTCACGATCTGGCGGAGTCCAATGTTGTGGAGGTTGTCCAGGAGGGATGTGGTGTTGGGGTCCAGTTGGTTGTCGAGGTTGAAGTTGAGGTCTCCCAGCAGGGTGTAGTTGGTGGATGCAATGGCCTGTGGGGAGATAATGTCCGTGATGGAGTTGGTGAAGGGTCCAAGGGGTCCAAGGGGTCGGTAGATGAGGGTTCCTCGGAGGGTGGCGGTGGGGCTGGCCATTATCTTGAAGTGAAGGTGTTCCATCAGTTCTGTGGGCTCGTCGGGGAGTGTGCTCAGGCGGAGGCTGGATTTGTGGACGATGGCGATTCCTCCTCCTGGGTGGGTGGGGCGGTCCTTCCTGGAGATCTTGTATCCTTGGGGGATGGCGATGGCGATTTCCGGTCCCGAGGTGGTGTTGGTCCAGGTTTCGGTGAAGAACGCTACGTCCGGGGTGGTGCTGTCGAGGAGGTCCCAGATTTCGGTGGCGTGTTTGTGGAGGGATCGGACGTTGAGGAGGATGCATTGCAGGGTCTTCGGTTCGGTTGTGTTCTTGTGGGCGGGTTGTGCTGGATCCGTGTTCTTGGCGCCAGAAGAAAAACGATAGTGTAAGTAGATTGTGATCACTAAATATGGAGGGAGCGACACTAAGGTTACGACACATACCAATGGCAGAGGCAGACACCAATACAAGATCTATGATAGAATACAAATTTCTCCCAGTAAAGGTTGGGACTAGGTCTCCATTAGGACTACGGCCCTCTCTAAGTAATTGGAGATCATATTTAGTAATGATCCGGTTTTATGCTTCCCCATACTCGTTATGGCAAAAATGATTGTTTCCCTCTCCATCCTGGTAAATATGGCCGCATGCCTGGATGGTAGATACTCCGCATGCCTGGATATTAAAATCTCCTGCCCACACTAGTGCAAAATTTGTATTGATGGAAGCTAAAAAGGTTTCAAGGCCACAATCAAGGGCTGTTGCCACACTGCTACGTGTAGAATCAAAGATATTGTTATAGAGGTTTACAACTATCAGGTCTTTCCCTCCTTTTTTATTTAACCACAACAATTGTGCATAGGGGCTCACTGATGCAACCTTTTTAACATTAGTAGAGATTTTATTAGCAATAAGTATCTGCAGTCCCCCTTTAGCTCGCCCGGCGTGTGACCCTAGAGCTGCTAAAAAATGTGAGGAGTATCCTTTTACATGTACTGGACTTATGCACCAAGTTTCTTGTAAACATATAATGTCATAGCCAGATATGGTGCAAACCCAATCAGCATTCTTAACCTTATTCGATAGCCCATTCACATTCCATGTTGCCAACTTAAACCCTTCTTCAGAGGGATGACCTACAGGGGGAATGTTTGATGCACATATAGGTATATTGCAAGAGCTAAAATTATCTTTACCAGTTGCTTTAACGGCCTTGGCTGCAACCAGCCCACAAATGGCGGGTGCCCGAGTGCTTATACCATTCAGCAGGCTTCTCCCTCAATCTAGGAAAATCATTCGTAAATTCAGCTAGATCACCCCTACTCCAAGGAACATGCACATAACCTCCACTGGGCACTTTTCGCAATGGATAAGCCTCAACTCCCGATGTTCCCCCTCCTGGAGTTGGCGGTTCTTACATCACCCTCCTGACGCTTCATGCTCCAAGCCTGTATCCTTACCATCAATTCCCAGATGTGTGTTTTCAACCCCGTTACTCCCATCTCATCTAACTCCTGATCACTGTGGTTCAGTCTATGGTTTCCCTGAAACATTTTCGTTCGAGACAGGTTTACATCATATCTCTGAGCCTATTCTGACAACTTCTCATTTGTTCGTCTCGCTTTGCAGGTGACACCCTTTGCTACAAATTACACAGTTTGTCTGGCTCATAGGTCTCTATTCTTTCCAAAGGCAAGTTCCCACTAATTATTTTGTCTACCTCAGCCTCCAACCTCATTACATCCAACAACTTTGCCTTTACTGCAGCCTTGATCTTTCCCTGACTCAACGTACTGTTCTGTCCTTCCTAATTTTTATTTTGATCTCTCAGCCAAGTCTCTAAAACTGTGGCATCTAGGACATGTTCGGTTCTGGAGATTCCCTGACTGGTACTGCTCTGATGTCACAACCACTGGTCCCCTCACTGGAGTTTCCCACATCCTCAGGTCTGAGCTTGTGTTTACCATGGGTATGGAAAGTAAAGTACTAGAACCAACGCGTATTCCAGAAGGATCAGCAGTCGCTGTTAAAGGGGTACTAGACTCCACATGCATTAAGGACGGTCCATTTCCGTTCATGTTCCCAAACTCCTCCTAATCCAGTTCCCTCTGCCAACCCTGGCTGTCGCTGACTAGAGTTCCCCAATGAGCTCAGATCATACACAGAGACAACAGGACCAATGGTGACCAGTACTGTAGGAACTTCCGGTAACCGTGAAGCGGCGTTGACTTCACTTGTTTCTGCACCTCCCAAAAATGATACTCCTGTCCCTCCTACACCTGTTGAGTTCCTTCCCACTACCCCTGCCCTAGGACCGGTCTGGGATGCTGACACACTTACCATGTTCCCTACATTTGCCAATTCTTGCCTTCCCTCATCTGAATGTGGGTTGTAAGGTGGAGGACGCTCTGATAACAACCTATCCAACAAGCTGTCATCCGTGTCACTCCCATCATTTTCATTTTCCCTTCCGTTCCTATTTTGGGAATTTCCCTCTCTCACCAGCATTGGATACAACCTGTCTCCCTCAATGGTGTCTAATCTTCATCTCTTGAGTTGTGCATCCCATCGTGCTTCCTGATATGCCCTCTTAGCCTTCTGCATCTTTCCATGGAATCTCTCCCAGTTCTTTGTATGTGCTGCTCGCATCCATGCATTTAATGCCTCAAACTGTGCTGGTCTAGGCAAAGGCCGCAGCGCAAACATCACTCCTTTCAACTGATGCAACACCTCCAACCGAAATCAAACATGGCGTGGAAATGCCAAATCCCCTTCCTTTTCAGTGAGCTTATGTCAATATTGAAGCCAAATTATAGTATGGAGTCCTATTTTTGTCACCATATAATGTGCTGGAGTATCCTCGGGTGGCGCTTCTTCGCCCACTCGAGTGACAACTCCCTGATCTCCCCTGAACAGATTCCGCAATACCCTAGTGCAATACCGCAATTCCCATGATTTAATCAAAAATTTCCCTCTCGATGGACAAGATTTCCTTAATCACAACTTCCTGATGACTCCCAACCAATCCCAGTGCGGTGTTACACAAACCAATTTATTGCACAGCGCTGCACACTCTTACGTCACCTCCACTCCTCGCAGCGGCCCACTCTTCTTCACAATTTCTCCGTCCACGTTCACTCACACAGTCATCTAAAATTTCATAATTGTCTGCTATCTACAAGATCGATAGGATTCAATCATCCAGGAACATTAACACACGGCAACCCTCGACCTGCGTTGGTCACCCCAATCAGTATGGTTCACCCCTGTACACAAGGTTTACCAAACGATTCCCATACATCCCATTTAAGCAAAGTTCCCTATCTTAGGTGGAACTGCTGATGAAGTCTCACAACAACTCCTCAAATCTCTGGTCCGAAAATAACTCAATGTCTTCTACACCATTTAATATATCCCGGGATATTAGGCCACTCCGGGACCTGAAACTCAAATCTCAATCCTTGGACCATGTCTGGCCTGAAACCACATTCACTCAACTGTCACACAAACTCCACCAGACATCACACAATCACTTCATTCCGGCAATCTATCACACGATGCATTCCTATTGATACTCACTCCTCCTTTCGTCGCTGTTTTCACTGCACAATCAAGCTCCGTTGGTTTCTGCCAAAGTCCGTCGCTCTCCGTTCTCAACCATTGGGCTCTATTTTGGGGCTCTGCTGTTCTAAGTCTCTTTTCTGGATTCTCCCCCCTGCTTCATGGGAGAACCATCCTACTCTGCTACCAACTGAAGGAGATGGACGAACATGTTCTAGATCAGCTCTAGAACCTCGAGTCAATGGTACTTTTTCTCAGCATGAAAGCGTAGGGGAAGAATCATTAAAATGTCAATCAATCCAATTGCGGTTCTCTAGGGCCATTAAGAATCACAGACTACTGAATAATGTTAGTTAATTTATTACAAAGCCAAAAACTGCTGGATATGCAGACACCTCAAAATGAGGGTCTAGAAATACATTGGGACTAATACAAAGCTAAATCTACGAATAAAGTTAAGCTGATGCAGCATACACAAGACGATTAATTCAAGAATCTGGATAAAAAACATTAAGGAAAAAGTATCCAGGTTCCCCTGCATCGAAGGTTCATGGAAATAAAGCATTAATCTGTCCCTACTCTAGCACTAATGTGACATCCCTAGTTAAGAATTTTGCGGGCAGAATCAGTTAAGGTGTCAGCATGTGGAGTCTTCCTTAGAAGTCTCTTCACTTCTATTGGGTCACGTAGCATGAAGCTACTGAGACCGAGCTCATTCTAAGATACTCTTTTTCCAAAGGGCAGAGAAGAAGTTGGGCTCTTTCCCTACTAACAATATCCCTTATATATCAGGTATCTTCTCAATATGCTTTTCAGTTCATTCCATCCGATCAGGCCACATTCTCGTAGGTAGTTTCCATAAGACGATGACTTAGCATGATGACCTTGATTCCCAGCCCTCTCTGGAGAGAAAGTACAACAGTTCTCCTTATCGGTGTTAGCTCCCAATGTATCCTCTTCTCTCCTTGCCTAACTCCTATAACAAAGACATTATTCTAACTAACAAGGGTGCTTCTTCCACCTGCAACATAAACGTGAGAAAGAACAGAATTTAACATGCAGCCGAAATTCAACTATTATTTTCTATTGCGAGAGCCTCCAGGGGAAATACATTACAGGCCTACAATATTCAGCTAACATAGGAGAAATGAGCATGAACTTTACGAAGTTGCATTGAAATTAAGTCATGTGCAGTTAATATTGCATCTACATATAAAATGACATGATTAAGAAACACATTCAATAATAAAATGATTGTCAGTGGCACAATACAAGTGCTTTCGGTTAGTGTTCTCTGCTGGTTGTATTTGAATGTCTACAGAATTCTTCATATACTCTACGTTTTGGCCTACACACGTCACATTCATGTTACTACATTACAAGATCCTAACACTCAGGTTAAGACAATAAAAGATTATATGCGGATGCAGTCTACGCGTGTGATTATAGTGCACCCCTACAATGAAAATCGGATTTTGCGCTACATCACACTCATCTTGTATTTCCGATGCCACAAATAAGTCATCTATGTACTGAACAAGGACAGAATTGCATGGCATTTGCAGGGTTTCCAGATTTATTTTCAGAATCTGATTGAAAATAGACAGACTCTCTATATACCCTGGAGGGACACAACACTATGTTAATACCTTCTGCTCAAACACAAAGGGAAATAGAAACTGGCTTTCCTCATGCAATGGCACTGTGAAGAAAGCCTGGAACAAATCAATGACTGTAAACCACTCTACAATAAATGGGATTTGAAACAATATGGTGGCTGGTTTCTGTACCACGGGACAACAGGGCACTACTATTTCATTCAACTTTCTTAAATCCTGCATTATTCTAAATTTCCCACTGGGCTTCTGTAAGCCCATAATTGGAGAGTTACATGGACTTCCAATTAGATCTGTCAAGAACCCTTTCTGTAGCATATCATCTATTACTGGTTTTATTCCTGCAACCATTTCTGGGGTCAAATTATATGGTGGTGTTCTGGGATAAACTTAATTTGCTTTCACAGTGATTTTTACTGGTTTCTACGCATTTAATAAGTCTGATGTCTTTCCCTGTAAAACCGAAACGTCTGTGTTCACTGTTTCCCTCAAATCCTCAGGTAATTTGCTAATGGTTAGCAAAGGTAACATTCCTGTCTCAGCCTGTTTTTTGATCATTTTAAAATCCACATTCTCATCATGGGTCTGAAACGCTACACCATCCAGTGTACAATTGAAGTTACACAACAAATCTGGTCCCAATAGTTTTACAGGACTTGTATCACAAATGGCAAATTGGTATTTTTTCTTTGAACAAGCCATTTGTACTGGGACTTTCACTGAAACTGAATTTAGGATATGTTTATTTGTAATTCCAACAACTTCGATAGTTTTCCCCATGGGGAGGTAGGTCTGGGACTTCCACAGTACAACAGTGGACCGGGTAGCACCCGTATCTATAAGAAATGATACTGGATGGCCATAGACTTCAGCGTCAACATATGGGCCACTCTGGTCTAGCTCTAGGACTGGGCCAAGTACGCAATCTTCCTCCTCTCTCAGGCAATGTCTTTGAGAAGAATCTGAACCAAAACCATCATTCTCAAATAAAGGGAATTACTTCAACGCATTTTGGTTTGGATTTTGGAATTGTGACATAGCATTTTGAATTTGATTGGTATTCATTTTTGGCATTTGATTTGGATTGAACCTAGGATTTCCAATTTGTGCGGGTGCAACAGGCATCCTTGGAGCCTGTCCCTGCATCGGCATTTGTATCTGTTGTGCAGGCACATTTTGAATTTGCATCCCTTGCTGCATTTGTACATTTCTCCAGCATTAGCGGGATTCTGTCGACATTCCCTTTTCCAATGTCCAATTCTATGACAGATGTAACAAGCAGTAGTCTTTTTCATAGCAACAATGTCTGATCCAGAACCTGTACCCTCAGGAACACCTCTAGCTCGACTCCAAGGAACGTACACATATGTTCCTCCTGCTATTTCTCTGAGTGGGTAAACAAGCATTTCTCCCTCATCCTGCTTTCCTGCAATGGCTGTTTCCTTCTTTATCTTTTTCTGTTTCTTTGCCCATCTATTTTCTAGTTTCTCAGTATCTTTCCATCTGCAAATGCATTTAACTAATTCCCCAATGTGCAAACGCATTCCTGTAATCCTCATGTTTTCTGTAGCTGGTTTATCCAAATGAACCCTGTAGCTTTGGTGCAAATTTACATTATTAGTGAGATCTACTTCATATTTCAGTCAATCTGTTATGCACTAAAGCTGCTTTCTGCGTAATTTCCTTACACAGGTAGATTCATTTCTTTCTCTGATATTGTTCTAGTTGTTCGAGTTCCAAAGATCCCCTTATTATTTCCTCCAAGTCTACCTTCAAATTTGATATGTTTAAGAGTCTCTCCTTTTCTGTGCCTGCTTTCTCTTGTACCCCTGTGCTCTCTGCCATCTTATTTCCTGCTTTCTCCTCAAACCAAGTTGGTATATATCCTTCCTCAGTGACACTTATGTCACCAGCAGTCATCCTGGCTGTAAAGACTAAGGTCCCTCTGTTAGGTTTCAAATTCCCATCCCTGCAACGCACTCTTTTCACGTTATGTTAGGTTAGCAATGTGTGGCTAAATAGATGCCATTTGTATTCATGTTATGCAACCCACTGAGTTATCCCCATAATTTGCAGGTTTCAGTTAGCGAATGTGACTCCATTTTATTTTTCACAATCCTTATTAGGCTGCTTAGACTGTGCCTGAGTTAGGTCTCATGGCCCGTAGTGCTTGCCTCAGCAGAACACTGTATTTCGTTTTTTTTTTTTCTTTCTGTCCAAGGCTGTTTCCCGACTTGCTAATGAGGAGACCATTCTGCTCTCACATACCAATCCAAGTGTGTAGTTCTGCTCCCACGTTAGGAGACGCTGAGACCCAGCGCAGTGGCCTTGGGTTTCTGATAACATGTACCCATCTGGCAGGTGGTAGCTCATCTCCCAGTGCCTCCTTGGTTCATGTTCAGCCCTGGCCGGTAGTTTTCCATGGTGGGCGGGGTTGGAAGCTCTTGGGGAAGAATGATTACTCACTGTGGACCGTCGGGGAGTTAGTCCCTCGGCAGACATCTTAGGGTGCAGGTCATAATGGACTCCTCTGCAGAGCATTTCTAATAAGCATGTAAGTTTGTATTCTCTACTGTCTGACCGACTCTTCATTCTTGGGAAGGCATAGCAGGTGGTTGTGAGAAAACCCGAGTGGCCCTAGAGGGCCACTTCCTTCAGTTGGCGCCCGAACAGGTACCCCGCAAGGTGATCCGACTCGCCCGTAATCAGGTTGTAGGGTCGGGGGTGCGTTTGGTCGGTTGGGCGGATCAGGGTACCCCACACAAGACCGAGCTCGGTTCTCACAGCTGCCCCGCCCGGTTGATCGGGCGCCCCCTCGTCTAGTGGTCACCGGCTGGGGTCCTGAGAAGGCGAAACCTTGGAGTTGACCGTTTGGTCCGGAGAGTCGGCAGTGGAGAATAACTTGATTCGACCTGTGTGCACCAGGTGAGTGATTTGATTCTTGGAAAAATGGCGCCATTCTTGGACGGCATGAGCCTGTGGGTTGTGTCTTGATACAGTCTTTGGACTGTCTTGTTTGCAGTTTTTGAACTGCCTTGCATGAACGACACGAGTCGACGGGCTGTGTCTTGGTGAGGTCTCCGGACTGTCTTGTCTTGAACTTGGTGGGTCTGCGGACCCTTGGAAAAGGCACAGAGTGTTCGTGAGCAGTTCACTGGACCACCTGGAAATTTGGCCTGCGCTTGAAAAAGGCCCGGGACTGCCCGCGAAAATCTGCCAGACCAACTGGTAATTTGGCTAATGCTTGAAAAGGTCTGGGGCTGGAGCCTGTCTTCTTGAATTTGATACAGTCCCCGGACTGTAGGCAGTGGTCCCTGGACCGGTTTTGTTTGGCTTCGTGCCTAATATTTGTTACTTTATCTTGTCTTAGTTTGTTGCTTGTTGGTGTTCTACTTGTCCGTTAGGGACAGTGCATATGTCTTATATTAAGATGCTTTGTTTCAGCAAATTGGGGTGTTTTGGATGTCGATGTTGTTCTACTGATGCTCGATTGAAAGAGAGCCAGCCTGCACCTCCGGAGAGTTCTCCAAATGTTGACATATATGTTAAACATGGTATTGGCCCTGTTATGTTTAGCACATTGTGGCATAAATATACGAGGGACAATGCTGAGTTACATTGGCCACTTACTGGCTCGTTTGATGAACAGAAATTGAACTTCTTGCAGGACAAGATGTTCGCTAGGAGGAGCAGACAGTCGATGTTTGATTCTCTAAGAGTATGGCAGAAAGAAGCAAAGCAGGGACGACTGAGAGCAGAGAAAGTGGCCCGGAAGAGGCAGACACAAACTATAACACAGAAAGCAGTAGCCTATGAAAGAGGAAAGATAGAGAAGGGTATAGAATGTGCAGACAGAAAGTTTCGGTTACAGAGAGATAAGTGCTATGTTACTAGAGAGGAAGGTGATGATTTCGTCGAAGAGCTATTGGATTCTCGTCCTCCTCCTCCTTATGCCCCTGAAGGGATATACCCGGCAGTCCCGACCTCTCAGTCCTTGGCCTCTAGTGCCGCCCCTTCTAGCATTCCTGTTTCTGGCGCTACCGCTTCAGACCCGGCCCCTCTTGCTTCACTTCTACTCACACCAGTCACCGGGGCGGGTGCTGTTAGTTCCCCCGTCCAGTCTGTCAGCTCTGGATCGACCGCTACTCTCCCTTTCACCCCTATCACCCTGTCTCCCTACATGATGGTGCCTGTCTCTGCGTCTGCTCCTTCCCCCGTGAGTGTGACACACCAGGCACAGTTGAACACCGAAACTCCTGCACGTGGTGTGCATGATGTGAACTGGGCAGCAGCGCGAGATCGAATGGATAAAGTGTTGGTGCGTTCTGCAGTGGGTGATGAGGAAAAGAAAATGGTGGTGAATCAAGCAGCTCAGTGGGCTCGGCACCCGATCTATAGCGTGGAGGATGTGTGGAGTGTGATGAAAGATTATGAACCGTTTATACTGCAGCATGCCCTTAAACACATGTCAGCGATGCTGATAGAGTTGTGGGAACAGTGTTTTCAAGGTGTTGCACCGCAAATAATATATGACATACGGGATAGGGTATATGCTGCAGGTATGGCTCCCAATGAGGTTTTTAGCAATATAACGACACTGGTGGGTTACCGAGGTAGATTGCTCCAGAAGGTACTAACAATGGGGACACAGCATCCCATGAGGGAAGTTCATCCCATTTACCACCCTGAAATTCCAGAACTGCGCGATTCCACCAATGCTGTGATTAGACAACGGGTCGATGCTCGGTTTCAGGAGCAATGGATCTATACTCCTTGGAAGAGGAGTGAGGTCCTATCTTTAAAGAGCCAGCTGCCGGACCCCCTAAAAAACCCTACTGCATATTATAAAGAATTGACGGAGGCGGCCTCCTCCACAGTGATGACGCTAGCTGATATAGAGCTGTTTTTCAGCCTGTTGGTACCGGTGGATATATAGAGGCAGGTTCATACGCAGGATCACGCACTAGAGTTGGGGGGAACATGAGATGAGATCAGGGCTTGGGATAAGGAGCGTAAGCCCGGCGATAAGCCGAAAGCGGAGCTCCTCGCTTTGCCAGGGCGTATTATCACATACATGCACTCACTTATCCCGCCAAAGTGAGTGGATTGGGATAAATTGACTGCATGTCGCCAGAAGAAGGATGAAAGTGTGTCAGATTTCTTTACTAGATTTGAAGGGGTGTTTTTAGATTTTAGTGGACAGGACCTATCACAGGAGGGTGGCGTTCGTTTATTTGTCAACAGATTTGTCACTAACTTGCTTCCCGAGATTGCAACACGGTTGCAGGCTTCGGAAAAGTACTTGGACGACATCATCCCCGTCTGTGATTTTCAGTATGGCACAATATTACGAACATAGAGAGAATGAGGACAAGGAAAGGGTGGAGAAAAAGTCAAAGGATTTGAAGACGAGGGTATTGATGCAGCAAGGTGCAAGGGGAAATGGACGAGGTACAGGTTTGGGTTCGGCCCAACGGCCGCCCCGGTCTGGCAGAGGTGATGCTTCAAATGCACCCCTAGGGCTCAACCAATGTGCGTACTGCAAGCAGGAGGGACATTGGCGGAATGAGTGTCCGGAGATGTTACAGAAAGGTGAGGCCCCGAGGGGTAGGGGTTTTCGAGGACGCGGAACAGGAGGTAGAGGGGGGATGCAGTCAGAGGATACATCACACAATAGGCAGAGCGGGAATTATTTTGATGACCCCAGAGGACGGCAGTACTATCACGACGATTATGACATGGACGAAGTGACGGGATTGTCTCACAGCTAGGACAGCCGAGGACAGGGCGAGGGACCAGTTCCTGTGCCTATAGATCAGAATGGACCTTATGTCACTGCTGATTTACAAGGTACTACTGAAAAGTTTTTAGTTGATACAGGGGCTATGAATAGCTCTGTTTCCTGTTCACTGGTCCCGGGGGCAGCTCTGTCTGGCCAAAACAATGTGGCGGTGGGTTTCTCAGGCGTGCCGGTCATTAGCCCCATTTCCAAGCCTCTTGCTTTGACTATTGGCCCCTTTACGGTCGATTCACCATTTTTACTGACGTCAAATTATGGAGAAAATTTGTTAGGACTTTATTTGTTAAAAAGGTTGCATGCGACAATTTCTTGTTCTCCAGACGGTGTTTACATGACTATTGGACCACAGGTAGCCCATGCCAAACAGTGTTTTGCGAAGGATGCCCCCCTTCCAGGTGAGTTTAGAGATGTGCCACTTAAGTTATGGGCTACAGGAGACACAGATGTGGGGTTACTCCAGATCCCGCCAGTTTCTATACAGGTCAGGGACAATGCTAAATTGCCACGTATTCCCCAGTACAAGATATCCCAGGCAGGTGAAAAGGCCCTATTGCAAATAATACAGGATTTGACTGAGTCTTGTGTGGTTGAGAAGACTGCGGCGAATGTGTGTAATAGCCCTATTCTTCCTATTCTTAAAAAGGCACCCTTGGATTCTTCTGATGCCCACCCTGACGTTTACCATTTTGTGATAGACCTCAGAGAGGTTAAAAAGATCGTAGTTCCCCAATACCCTGTGGTTCCGGACATTACAGCGATCTTAACAATGATTCCCCCATCAGCAAAATTCTTCTCTGTAATGGACTTAAAAAATGCTTTCTTCAGCATACCAATCCATACAGATAGCAGATATCTGTTTGGATTCGCAATAGCCGGATGGAGCTTTAGATTCTGTCGTGCTCCACAAGGCTATACTGAAAGCCCCAGTATTTATAGCCAAGCCTTGAAAGCTCAATTGGATTCTTTGGAACTTTCCCCTGGTAATGTGCTGCTGCAGTATGTTGACTGCCTCCTTGTGCCCTCGGACAATGAGGATGGTTGCAAAGACGCCACAGTTAAATTATTATTGCATCTGGCACACCATGGACACAAGGTGTCACTTTTAAAATTTCAGTATTGTCAACAGGAGGTCACCTATTTAGGTCACCTACTGTCGAAGGAGGGTCGCAGACTAACACCTGAGCGCATAGCTGCCATTACTAACATGTCTGTCCCTAGAACCCAACGCGAGGTATGCGCGTTTATAGGGATAACATCGTATTGTCGGCATTGGATCCCTAACTACTCCCTATTAACAAAACCCCTTCTTTACCTGACCACCAAAGATGTGCATAAACCCCTGCCTTGGACACCTGCATGCCAGCAAGCTTTTGAGCAATTAAAGACTGCGCTTTGCTCTGCTCCTGTGCTTGGTACTCCTGATTATCAGAAGCCTTTTGTGCTCTACGTGCATGAGGTGGACAGTTGCGCGCTTTCTGTTCTAACACAGGGATTTGGTGGTAAGCAGAGACCCTGCGCCTACTTCTCTGCCATGCTTGATAATGTCGCCAGAGCGCTCCCGAGTTGTCTGAGAGCTGCCGCGGCAGTGGCAGTTTCTATCAGACAATCGGCAGGGCTCATTCTTGACACGGACCTCACAGTCATGGTACCTCATGCTGTGGATACACTATTGAATAAGACAAAGACGCAGCATCTTACTAGTGCGCATCTGACTGGCTACGAACTGACTCTGTTTGCTCCGCACATTACCATCAAAAGATGTGCTACTCTGAACCCAGCCACATTACTACCCCTCCCTTCGGAAGAAAAGGACAATGATGTCCATGATTGTTTATTTCGGACTGAGGAAGAAACGAAGGGACGGGTAGACCTGACTGACGTTCCCTTATCTGACCCCCAAGGGGAACTATATGTCGATGGCTCTTGTTTCAAATTACCAGATGGCACCACCACTGCAGCCTATGCAATCACAAGGTTACACACTGCAGTTGAGACATCCCGTATACTGCATTAATCGGCCCAACCGGCAGAGCTGGTTGCCCTCCTCAGGGCTTGTGAGTTGAGTGAGGGACTGGCTGTTAATATCTACAACGACAGCCAGTACGCCTTTGGGGTGGCCCATAATTTTAGGCGCCTCTGGGCGGACAGAGGGTTCTTGACTTTGCACGGACTGCGGATTCAGAACGAGCCATTGATACATAGATTGCTGTCAGCATTGACACTTCCCAGTAAGTTAGCAATAGTGAAATGTAGCGCTCATAAGGCTATTACAGATGATGTTGGGAGGGGAAATGCTTTCGCAGACCAGACAGCTAAGGAGACAGCTCAATGAAAGATGACAAAGATGTTGGTGGCAGGTCCCACTAGGTGGGTGTATACACTAGGGGGTAACTGTTCCTCAGGTCTCAGATAAGTAGTAACCAAATTATGGTTTGTGAGTGGAGAAAGTGCCAAGTGGTCAGACTCACGATAGGTTGGATCTAAAAATAGTGATGGGGGGAATCCCTCCTTTTGGATATAGTGCCCTCACACACCCTTGCGAGTGTCATGCTTCATCATCGGGCGTTGCTCTTCGTGGGGGTGGCGCTGCAGTCCCTCACGGGCCCCGCGAGAGGGCTCTTTAACGGAGATCTTTTAAGGAGACGCCGCAGTTGTGCATGTGGGTGTGTGGGCCTAGGAAGGTAGGTGAGTGAGTGAGTTAAAATTACCAAACAGTACCCAGAACCTGTGTTTATTCAGGGGTCCGAGTGGTAGATTAAAAGGGGGTGGATCCTGGAGCTCCTTCTAAAAAAACAAATACAGAGGGCGGATGTTTGACTAACCGCTGCTCTCAGGATAAGTGCCGTAGTGAATAAATCATACATAAAACAAGGTCAACATGTTTCGCGCTCTCAGGTGGTCCCTAAAGGATCTTTTGACGCTTCGTCAGGACTGATATGTAAGTGAAAAACAGACCACACGGAACAGGTCCCAGGAAAGAGAGAACCTGTGGACCTGTGATACCTTATTCTTAAGGTGTGTAAGCGTCTTTGCGCTGATAGGGACTCTCACTGTAGGTACCTATCCCCAACCTGGTAAGACAAAAAATAGAGAAAGACACACAAACATAAAGGATATGCTAATGGCATGTAGGGCAATCATAGTTTCAGTGGTGTGCTATGCCGCTCTCGCATGCACACGAAGTAAACATATTATAATATTGCCCGGGTATTATAATAACAGTATAAATAGGACACATCTCAGGGTGCAGCTGACCATGGTGCATAGGAGTGGAGTTTATAGGCTCAATCTAAAATAGGATCCCCTATAATTCCCACATGCACATTGCCTACTGTGATTGGTTCCACCAAGACGGAACCGGGTGAGGTTTGATGCAGATTCTCTAGAAATTGGCAAGAAATATTGGTGTGAATATGGGTATCGAGACAAAAGCCAAAGGTCACGTGGTCTAATGGTGCCCAGGACCGTAGTGATCGCGGTAGCGGTTGAGGTCCTGCTGGTACTATGCCCTGTACAAGGATGCTTGCATGTCAGTATGGTAACACCTGCGAACAAACAAGCCAACATACACTCTTAATGCGCTCCCCGTATGTGGTGAAGGATCGCACAGACTTCGAGCATGCACATGGACACAAACATTCTTGTATGCCTGCCCCTCATTTAAGGAAATCAGGCTCCGTCGGCACCCTCTTGGTAGAAGGCTGAGTTTCTGTTTGGGCGATAGAGAGGAGCGTAGTTAAAGAAATGGTGCCGGAAGTCAAAGCGTGGTCGAGCTGTCGTGGGTCCCAGACAATGGAATGTTCGAGGACACATTGGAGAATGTCAGGGAAATTCAGGGTGAGGCGACTTTAGATGAATTAGTGATGTGGGAGGAGAGAACAGGTCGTTTGGATGAGGATGGGTGTTGCACTGACTTGTCAGGGAAGCAGCGATGGTTGCTGCCTAATTCATATGTGCTCCCTGTTGTTACCATGGCCCATGGCCCGGCGCACATTAGTGCCAAAGGAATATGCAAATTGCTGGACCCAGTATGGCTGAATGATAATATCGCTAAGACAGCCACGCACCTAGTGAAGCATTGCATCATTTGTCGGAAGCATAACCCTGGGAAAGGTACCCCTACACCTGCTGGTAATTTTGCACCGCCTTCCTTCCCTTTCGAGGTTCTCCAGATGGATTTCATCGAAATGGAACAAGTAAATAACCTAAAGTATGTGCTAGTAGTGATCTGCGCATTCAGTAAATGGATTGAGGCTTACCCCACTTAAGAGAATACAGCTATGGCGATGGCGAAGGCACTTCTAAAAGAGTACTTCCCGCACTATGGGTTGCCACACGTGATTTGGAGTGACAACGGAAGCCACTTCAATGCAAAAGTCATTGAATTGGTGTGCACAGGTTTGCATATTAAGCAGAAGTTCCGTGCAGCGAATCACCCCAAGTTAGCAGGCCTGGTTGAGAAGTACAATGGTACTCTCAAACTGAAGCTGGCAAAGATTCAGGAAAGCACAGGACTGAGATGGCCAGATGCATCACCCTTGGCTTTATTATCTACCAGAGCGACAGCGCATTCTAGAACAGGGTTGTCCCCCTACGAGGTGGTCTTTGGACGCCCTGCTAATGTTTGGAGCGTCCCCAGACCCAAGCGCTTTTCCGAGATAGAGTACCCCCTGCTTGTAGACTACCTGTATGAATTGTCTAAAGATTTTCGTTCTCTTCATCAACAGATACAAACCACATTGCGGCCAGTACCAGAGGGGCCCGGGCATTGCATACTGCCCGGCGATTATGTGATGATTAAAAACTTCCAACGAAAAAGCAGCCTGGAGCCGAGGTGGAAGGGGACAGTCATCGTACTTCACGCCACCAGAACGGCTGTAAAGGTGGATGGCAGAAAGCATTGGATCCATACATCTCATGTGAAATGGGTGCCTCTCCTGCTCCCGTACGACCGCTGGGTTAACAAAGGCATCGGTGATCAGGAGTGCGAGAAGGTGCCATGCTTCGTTCCCTTCTCTGACGCCCGGGTAAGGTGGGCGCAGACGGACGAAGAAAGTGATGCAGTTCTGTCTGAGGCGATCCCACCAGAGATAAGGGCCGCCCCGGATAACACCGTCTCTAATACCCTGGAATCTGAGTCTCGATGCCCATCTGATTCTGAGTTTCTGCCCCGGTTTGTTGATGAAACAGTGCCTGGAGTTACAAAGTATAATCTGAGGCCCAGAAAGAAGGACGGTGAACCAGCCGAACAGTCTAGGAGTTAGGGAAGGACTTGAGCTAAGGGCACAGGTGCTGTGCCTAAGGTGCCTGTATTAGACTAGGGTGAACAACACTGGTGCACTGCCCTGGACACTGGACAGTATAGCTGAGGGCATTTGCCCCGGAGGGAGGGTGCCCTATCCTGAAAGAAGAAGGATTTGTTTTGCTGCAAGGGCTGCGAGTGTGCAGCTCCTCCGAGGGAGTGCTTCCTAGCACCGTCATTGATGAACAATAGGAGCCTACCGGCAAGGATCTAAATGGACGCTGGGTGACTTGTGCCCTCTAGTACTGTTGTTGCAATAGTGGCTCTAGTCCGTGAATTTTTCTTTCCCTTTTTGACACCTATAGGTTGCCCTTGAAGTTGTCCAAATGTATCCCTTTGGTCGTCCTATCCCTGATGAGGAGCAGCCCTTTGCTGCTCCGCGTCCCACTCCAAATGGTCCTGTTTGGTCCTCTTGGTCCACTAAGAGTAAAGTAGTGTTTGTTGTAATAAATTTGCTTTCCTTGCTAGTTGTTTTCGTGGTGGTTTGGTACCTAGAGGAACAACATCCTGTGCAAGCCTTGATTGAGACTACCCCGGTTCCAGCAGAGCACTCGTTTGTTACATTGGCCCCACATAAGGAGAGACATAGACAGACCTATGCACAAAATGCTTTCGTTCAGATGCTTCATCAAGTACACAGTACTACTAATGCCACGAATTGCTGGGTGTGTGGGCTACTTCCCTCAGTTATGCATAAAAATGATTTGCTGGTGTCATTGCCCCTGTCATACTTAGGTAGCTGTGAAGCCTGGTTCCAACTGCTCTCCATGGTATACATGCACTATTATGCTGACGCTATGAAAATGAAACAGGCTGACTACGAAGCAGTATTAGAGTATATAGTGGTACACCAGGGATATACACCTGGTCCAGATGGCAAGGAGGGTACCCTGCACCCAGATGCTTGTATAAATGTATTTGAAGCTCACGAAAATGTCACTTGGTTACGAAATGAAATGCTAGATTTCCAAGGATTTAATGTCACTGAATACTTTAAATGTTTCCAGGAACGTAATATCACTGAGGACAAAGCTATACCTGTCCCTGTGATCAACTCAACAGCTAGTTTCTGTGTTGAAGGAACAGGGAACATTTCAGTAGGACAGAGTCATTGTAACTACACATACCGATTGAACACTACTAGCAGCCCACCTTTGCATACACCTCTGAATGTATACTTCATCTGTGGGGAACAGGCTTATACATGGCTTCCAAGAGGGTGGTCTGGCCGGTGTTATGTTTCCTTTCTCTTGCCTCCAATTTATATTGCACCGCCCAATTACCACAAGGATCATAGACTACAGTGTAGGGATCTCCAGGTACACCGAGTTAAGAGGGTAGTCAATCCAGACAGATACATCCTTGCAGCAATTTACGGACATAATGAATGGCATTCTGCCGTTCTGGGGTCCCATGTTCAATAGTCGTAATATTCGTCGCCTTGCTAGAGTAGTTAAGGGAGTTATTAATACTACTGCCGGTATACTGACTAACATTACAGTCGAGCTTCAGGCTACGAGGCTCGTTTCTCTTCAAAATCGGATGGTTTTAGACGTCATTCTGGCTGATAGGGGTGGAGCCTGTCACGTTATCGGCAGCAGCTGCTGTGTGTACATTCCTGATAGTGCCCCTACTGAATACTCCGCAATCCAGAAATTACACAGACTTGCCTCAGATATCCATCAGGATAATGGTTCATTGTCTCTCACTGGGTGGCTCTGGGGTCTGATGATGTCATGGGGTTGGAAGATATTACTTGTCCTAATAGCCATCACAGGAGTCATCTTTACCTGTTGCTTATGCATTAACTGCCTTCCAGCCTGTTGCACCTATTGTATGAGTAAACTTACCCCAACCCCTACATTGCCAAGAAGCGATAACAAAATTTCTGTTATGATGATGCAGGAAATTCAGGATCTGATGCTCATTGATCAGGGCATCTTTGAATATTAGGTGCTTTCAATGCTCATGTGTTGCTTGTTTTTCCCCTGTAACATGAGTGACTTTGCCAATCCTTCCTCCCCCTTAGAATTGTAAAGACCCTACCGGATAGCGAATAAAGCATTTAGTCACCCATGCTAAAAGGAGGGTCTGTTAGGTTTCAAATTCCCATCCCTGCAAAGCACTCTTTTCACGTTATGTTAGGTTAGCAATGTGTGGCTAAATAGATGCCATTTGTATTCACGTTTTGCAACCCACTGAGTTATCCCCGTAATGTGCAGGTTTCAGTTAGCCAATGTGACTCCATTTTGTTTTTTGCAATCCTTATTAGGCTGCTTAGACTGTGCCTGAGTTAGGCCTCATGGCCCGTAATGCTTGCCTCAGCAGAACACTGTATTTTGTTATTATTTTTTCTTTCTGTCCAAGGCTGTTTCCCGACTTGCTAATGAGGAGACCATTCTGCTCTCACATACCAATCCAAGTGTGTAGTTCTGCTACCACGTTAAGAGACGCTGAGACCCAGCGCAGTGGCCTTGTGTTTCTGATAACATGTACCCATCTGGCAGGTGGTAGCTCATCTCCCAGTGCCTCCTTTGTTCATGTTCGGCCCCGGCCGGTAGTTTTCCATGGTGGGCGGGGTTGGAGGCTCTTGGGGAAGAATGATTACTCACTGTGGACCGTCGGGCAGTTAGTCCCTCGGCAGACATCTTAGGGTGCAGGTCATGATGGACTCCTCTGCAGAGCATTTCTAATAAACATGTAAGTTTGTATTCTCTACTGTCTGACTGACTCTTCATTCTTGGGAAGGCATAGCAGGTGGTTGTGAGAAAACCCGAGTGGCCCTAGAGGCCCACTTCCTTCACCTCCATCTGTTAGTGCTTGTAGCATTTGTGGGGGTTTCCACAAAACTATCTGCAAATTTTGGGAAGTTGAGCCAAACCCAGATGCAGATACTATTTGAGTGTCTGGTCTCATCTATCCGGGTGGAGGAGCACTCACAACAACTCGGGAAGCAATCTGGGCATTGACAATAGGTACCAGCACTGTGCTAGGCTCTGCAACTTTATTTGTCACAGTGGGAACTATAGCTTGTGGTCGCACCACAACTGATGGTGCAAATTGCAAAATCTCGTTCAATTGGTGTAACACCGGGATACACAGGGGCAGTAGCCACTGTCGGACTTGTACTAACACCTAATCCTCTCTGATCAGCTAGGCTGGCATGGAGAGGTCTGGAAGATACATTTTTTTCAACCATTTCATCACCTGAATCAGTTTCTGACTCATTCCCTTATTTCTTATTGGAATCCTTATCCTTTTCTTTCTTAGCAGCTTCTGGTGTAATCACTAGATATATAATCTGATTCCTTTTATAATCGCCTTTCTCCATCTACACCGTTCTTCATCTCACCAAGCATTCACATAATTTTTCACTACTCGATTGGTCCTCCCCTGATATTTTTCCTTTTCCGTTTCCCTCCCTACTTTTTCCCCAAAAATGTAATGCTTTATATTGAATGGGTCTAGGTAGTGGCTTCTTTTCACACAGTGTTCCTTTCAAATGGTCAAGAATTCTGATGCTAAATGTTCCATATCTAGGAAAGCTCAATACACCCTCTTTCTCAGTAATTCTACTCCATTAGTGAAGCCAAAGACATGTGCTTAAACAATGCTCAGTAGTCGTAATGTATGCAGACGTACCCTCAGGAGGCACCTCTTCACCACTGCTTACTGGAATAGTAACATCCCCTGTCACCAAATTCTTAAAATCCTTAAAAGATTTCATAATGACAAATCTATTTGAACCAACACAAATTTATTCAGAATGTTTTGGTTTTGTTCTGTATACGTCAGATCTCAATGAACCAATCAAACTTCAACTGTTATTTTGACAAGTCTCGGAATTCAATCCAAATGCAGTATTCACTTTTTGGAGACCCAAACCCAGCGTGGAACTACAACATAACCAACCAATCTCAGCGCGAAAGCACACTAACCGACCAATCCCAGCGCGAAACACTATGGGGTCGATTCCGATTCGGGCCGGAAATCTCTCCGACCGAGCCGGACCCGGAGAGATTTCCGACCGAATCGGACCCGTGCAGTCCGACCGAACGAGTCCGATGCATTCGTATGCCACCGGACACGAGTCGGTCGGACTCCCATTGAACTCAATGGGAGCCGGTCGTACAACGCGTACGCGGGCTCCCATTGCCTCAATGGGTGCGAGGCGGACAAGGGCGCCCCTACAGCGAGTACGCCACGAAGCGCTTCGCGGCGTACACGCACAGGTAGGGGGACCCATGGGTCCCCCTGTGTGCGCCTCGCACGGGTACGCGTGACAGGGGGTCCGACACGGACCCCCAAAGTACGGCTCCGACAGCGAGTTCGAGTCGGATGGCGCGAGTCGGTCGGAGCGGTCGAGGTGCGCATCGTACTTACCCGGCCGGAAAACGTCTCCATTGCGCGGTGCGAATCGGGTCCGAGCGATGGAGTCGGAGCGGTACGATCCGGGTACGAGTCGGTCGGAGCGGTCGGGTCGCCCGGACGAGTCGTTCGGCGAATTCGCATCGTACTCGCTCGGCCGGACCCGCGTACGATTCGGTCGGGAAAAAGGGCTCCGAATCGGATCCGGTAAAGCCGAATCCTATTCGGAGCCCTACCGGCCGAGATCGGAATCGGCCCCTATGACGTGTAACCTCACTCCTCGCAGCAGTTCACCCTCCCTTACAATTTTCTTCATATTTACACAACTTCAACAAATAACTTCAAAACATGGCTTGATGTAAAGGATTGTCTTTCACTGTGCAGCATGTTTATTGATATTTTTATAACTGAGCTCATCAGGGTGGCATGTGCTTTTCCGGTTGGCTATCCACTTCCATTGTGGCTTTGAATCTAGTTTACTTGATCACTCTTTTAAGCAGGATGTACGGTTACAGCAGGATTCAATGAGAACACACTGCAGGCAGCCGCCTGGACTGACTAAGGCCGTCCCACATTTTACCATGGCTTCTTCTCTGGCGGCATGATGTCGGCTGGCTGATTCCTCACTATGGCCGTGATGCGCCCGTTTTTGCGGTTCAGGTGGAGTGACTGATGACATTCTGGAGCACTTCTTAGCTGGTCTCTTGAGTGGCCAATATTGGATTGCTTGTGGCTGCCCTTTCTTTTCCTTCCTCTGCAGATCCTTGGCGTCCCTCGGAGTGCTGGCTCTGTTTTTTTTTTTTTTATTCACTCGGAGGGGGCTGGTTGCTCTTCCCACTGTTACAGCTGCCTGAACTCGCTTGGTCATGGGTCTTTGGAGAAGTTATAAAACCGCACTATCGAATCTCCCAGCACAGCACAGTTGTAGTAGCAGTTCTTTTTTTTCTCACTCTGGGACTACCTTGACCAGCAGGCTTTTGGGCTTTTGGGATTCACCTTGCGACTGACAGTGGTTGGAAGGCGCTATAAAGCGCACTGTTGAGTCCCGTAGCTGCGGTAAAGCAGCGTTTGAACAGCAGGCTTCAGGAGGCTGCCTTTACCATACTAGCACCTGACAATGGTTGGGAGGTGCTATTAAGTGAACTGTCTAGCCCCGCAGCGCAAAAGTTGCTTTCTTGGGACTGCCTTGATCAGCAGGTATTTGGCCCCCAGGAGATAGACTTTAGAGGCCGCCTGAGAGACTACAGCTCCAAAGGCCTGCCACACAGATGTGGACCGGGGGAGCAGCAACCACAACCCCCAGCCAGTATCGCGGCAGTGACGCCGCCAACGCCGCGCCAGGAGGCGCCTTAAGCCCCCTTCTAATTCCCACACCTGCCTGAACCAGGACCACAATGGGAAAGAAAAAGTTGCGAGCCACTGAGGAGGTAACTATGACTTCCCTAGATACTTTTCTGGCCAAAGCGGCATCGGCATTAGAAAAAGAAATTGCTCTTACAGAAAGGAGACTTCCGTTGGGCTCAGGGGTAGGGCATCTATCTACTTCAGTTGTTTCTCCAACACAGGGGGGTGTAAGAAAAACAGATGGGGCTGCTTTTATGGAACTGCCGGCGGTTTCTAAATCATCCACGGAACACTCAAGGCATGACACTATGTATAGAGAGAATTCAATAGACCTTACCTCCGTTAAAGGGAAATGCAAAAGAGGCCATGCGATACTGCCTTCTAAGTGTCCAGCTAAGAAGATTAGAAAGGTCACCATATGCAGCGAGCTCAACCAGTATAAATGGGCAGCAATACTCAGACTCAACATCTCCTTTAAATTGGGTCAACCTCTTTGACAATTTCAAACAACTTTTGCAACCAATCAATGCCCGCTTAGATTCCATAGATTGTATTTTACAAGGTTTATCTCAGACCAAGTTGGTGCAACAAATGGCGGTAGATTCTGGTGTTAGTTCAGCCACTTCTAGCCTCCATCCACAACCCATGGTCATCTCTGAACATTGTACACATTTTAAAAACGATAACTGTGAAATTCATAATTTGTGCTCTAACTGTAAAAATACAATCCCTGGTCGTGTGCTGGCTGATTCACCTTCTATTTCTATTTCGACTGGTCATCCTTGTGCAGTTAATCAGTTGGCTTCCAGCAGGGTTCCTATAAGTACTGGCCATGCAGGTTTGGCTCCCAGGCGCTGCCCACCGCAGGTGACTACACAAGATTCTACGAGTAAGGGGCAATCACATGATATATCAAGATTACAGGTTAAGGCAAATCATCTATCTATTCAGGCCCAAAGTAGATCAAACCAACTACATATGAACCTCCCTCCTGCAGTTTGTCCTTATGTTTTAATCTTAGTGAATGTGCCTTTACTTCGTCAAAATTTAAAAGAATCTCCACTTCAGTTGATGGCTAAGGCTCGACACTGGTTGAATCAAAACTCAAATAAAGGTCATTTGATCCAAAATCATTTGTTAATTGCCAGAAGAATGTAGTGGATTGGGTCTGATGCAAAAACAATCAATAATGACTGCGTTATTTTAAACTTTGATAATGAATGGCTAGTAAGAGACCTATTAGGGAGTTTACCGGTTGCCCCTTCCCTCCATTCTCAGATTTATGTAGTTTCTCTGGCTTTTTTTTATAGGCCCGTATCAGTATGCAGTCACACTATAAATACTCAGGGCCATCCTTCAGTGTGATCTGGCAATAAGTCTGCGCAGGTGGCTTCTGATGCCCTTGTCCAATCTAACAGGTACTCATTGCTGGAAGATATGAAGTCTTGCGACTGACTGACTTCTGATCAAAAGGATTCAGAATTGGTACCTGCAGAGAGGGTTCGGCTGGCTGGCCTAGATCCACCAAACGTAGTAAGGAAAACAAGGGGGACCCCAATAAGTGAACCTGGGGTAGACCAATGTTTTAGAAAACAATGGTTCTTATGTAGCCAAAAAGGTCCAAAGAAAAGGCAGTGTCAGAATTAGGGACAATGCGCTAGAGTCGAGATTGATAATGAATATCTCAGGGAGCGATAAGTAATATGAAAAGGGACATGTAAGTCAAAATAACGTTTGTTATTCATTTTATGAGAATATGCAAGAGAAAATTCAGGTGCTCACATAGGAAAGTGACAACAAGCGTGAAGTGATAAGTGGGGGTGACTTTAAAATATAAACATCGCATTGACAACACATAGAAGAACTCCTAATGAATAAATTATACAAAGTGTACAGAGTTCTTGTTGTAGGGGGTCGACGGCGTTTCGATCTCAGCTATTCGAGATCATCTTCAGGACATAGCAATTGTGAGCAAGCTGGATCTATAAGAGATATTACATATGTTATAGTAGGGTCCCTGGATAATCATTTATATTATACTTAAAATAGTGAAATGGTGCTCCCAGTGAACAATTATTCGAGGTGGAGCCTCTTATTATTCAATGCAGGTAAGAATTACTGTCATTCCTATTTTAAATAGTGAGACAAGGTTGTCTGAGAAAAGAAGACTCAATATTTTTACATTTAAATGACCTTAAACCATAAGGTACTGCCATACTAGGTCAGAGTCATGTGTTTTAGACATAATAGAATATGTCACAGGTTATAGCCAGTGTAGCTAGAGGTAAGGTGTCATCCACGTGAAACAGTTGAAGCGCGAGTGATTAATGACAGGCAGAAGCGCGACAATAAGTGGAAAGGGAAGGCTTAAAACGTACTCAAAACCGGGCGTTGCCGGGGAGCGAGAAATGAAGCAGAGCGCCGCAAGGGGCATGAAACCCTGATACTTGAAGCGAAAGGCGTGGAACTATTTCATCTGTGACTGGCGTCCGCCAGTGAAGGTACTGACTAAGGGAGAAGGAACACTTTATTAAGGACTAGTTGAGGCTTGAAGGTGGGGAAAAAAGACTGAGAAGTGTTTTCACTTACGGCAGAGGTCTTCAAACTGTGGGGCGCGCCCCCCTGGGGGTCCGTGGCGGCAGTCCCAGGGGGGCGCAGATGCCTCATTAAGTACTTAAGAATAAAGATGGCCTGGAAGAGCAACTTTGTTTATTTTTCTCATTTCCAGGCCGTCTTCATTTACATGACAGTTGAAGTGTCGAGACAAGTAAGGCAGCTGTGATCCTGAACCTTGGGGTCGCAAAGTCAATAGCTTGGCTAAAAACAACAAAATATTTTATAAGTATTTTGTTGTATTTACACGTTCAGCAACTGCATTTAAAATAATCCTTACGCCTTCAAGTGAGAAATGAGGTGTTAAATAAATGCACATTAAACTAATTGATGGGACACGCACATCTTCACATTATGAAACTTGGTTAATGTGATCCTCGAAGATGTCTGTATGAGAACAGAGAGTCACAAAACTGAATCCAGGATGGTGCAGTGCATAACAGTGACGTGTATTTATAATGTTTTAAGGTCCCAGCATGTAACAGAAAGCAATGTGAATATGTAGGGTATGTAGGGCATTTTTCTAAAATTGTATTAAACACTGTATAAGATAAGATGCCACACAATGATTTTGTGTATGTGATCAGGGCCAATGGAATTATGTGGCAGGGGAGCACCATAGACAAATTATGCAGTATAAGGCGGCACATTTTTACTAGCAATACTTAATTATTTTGACATTTTTTTCACATGGTTGCACTGTCTGGGCAAAGATTTCACCTCATTAGTACCAATTTAACAGCCAAATACAGAAATAAGCCACTGAAAGTTGGCCAGTTACCCTTTGCGAAGGGCTTCCAATGCACGCAAACACATCACAATGTTTTTAGTAACTTTTGATCCATTTCAGCTTCAAACAATTTGTTTAAAAATCTACATGTGGTGGATTATGTGGCAAATCCATAAATATGTGAAAAATGTCACGCCTGCAGAATCGCATAATTCCAGCGGCCCTGTATAAGATAAAACAAGGGCTTTCAAAGAATACATATTAGTAATAGCTAACCAGACTGTACCTATTGCAGGATTTTTTTTTATAAGACCATTAAAAGTACACTTTTCAAAACTCAACATCCTTACATTGCCTCTAAAAAGAATTATTTTTTTGTCATCATGATACTTCAAGTTATTCCATAAATTAAATCACATTAGACCCCCTCCTTGAACTCTCACACAGAGGTACCTCCAAGTCCCCATTAACACATCTGGGATGGTTGTTTTTAACAAAGGGTATGGGAAGTCTTTGCAAAATTAAAAACACATGTGCACCTTAGTCCTCATACCCCCTGCCAACTTTGGCCTCTGTTTACATGCAGATGTCCTTTCAGGTGAGTTGAGAGGGTACAAGGGAAGAGACCAAAAGGGTCATATTCAGAGGCCCGATCGCCCGGACCCCTGGGGTTTCTGGACAATGGCCCAGGAGAAAGAGTAAAGGAGTTAAATCCATGGATAGCATCAAAAGAGATAGCCCCGAGGAGGACGCGCTATGTGGAACTGAATTTTTTCATTTATAAATGAGGCAGCTTCTCCCCATCCTCAGAGAGATGCCTGAAGAAGGTGTTCAGAAATGCGGGTTAATTTTTCTTTTTTTGGCCACCACTACCATTAGTACAGCAGCTGCATTGGCACTGGGACAATGGTGTGAGGGACCAATGCACACCAATAATGAGCGTGGTGCTAGCACAAAGGGTGGGAAGCCATTTTCCTTGTTAGCTTTAAGGTCCAGATTACAAGCAATGGGGGGAGAATGTGGATATTTTCCCCCTTTTTTCGAAACAAAGGGGCAAACAGTCTGCTTTGGGTGTCAGGCCTAGAAATAACAGCCAGTGGAATGGGCAGAAGAGTAGGCATCATTGGTGCTGCAGTGGCACCAGGACCCAGGGGTGTGAGGGCCCAACTAAACCCCTATTATTGCTGCTTTACCTATTCCTTTCTTGCATTAGGGCTCAGTCCACCCTTGCTGTGCCAGTGTTGTTTCCGGCATCAGACCAATGGCCCAAGAGAGAAAATAATTGATGCAGATGACACACTTTAGCTTTCGGCTTCAGGGAGATGGCAGAAAGGAGGATGGGAGGAGGACTTTAACAAGGGGCTGAGAAGACTTGCCGCTTTGCAAGGCAGTAGGTCGCGTTAGTGAAGCAAGCAAAGTGGCACTGGGGCCCAGGAGTGTGAAGGGCCCACTGCATCACAATTAAGACTGTCTTATACTTTACAATAAGACATGAGGAGAGCATTAGGGATGAGGTGGTTCACACATAGGCGCTCCTTTCTTCTGTAAGGGACAGAGAAACTGTTTCAAGAATGGAGTGATGGGCAGATGTGGTGGGGAAGGGGTGAAAGAGACAGAGGGGATCACCTACTATTCATGGCTGCAGCTACCATTAGTGCAGAAGGCGCAATTGCATTGGGACCCAAGGGCATGAGGACCTCAATTAATGGGAGTAGTGTTTTTTGTTTAGATCAGTTTGTATGGGTTTGCTCTTTTATACATCTCACATATACATCTCACATTTAGTGTGAAGTATGAGCTACTGAAAAAGTGCCCCTGATATTATCTCATAAGCTCCACTCACTGCGCTCAGCCCTAACACTCACAATTACACAAGACTTCCATACCGTTTTGGAGGGGGGCCCGACTTCAAAATATTTTGTGTAAGGGGGGCTCAGAGCAAAAAAGTTTGAAGACCTCTGACTTACGGGGATATGTAGTGCGTAATTGGAACAATTACTTGGAGCTGCAAAAGGAGAGGCCGCTTATTCCGAACCAAAACGGATTGGAAACCACAATGTGGTGCAGCGGGTCAAGGCTGCAATGCGAAGTGCGATTCTTCGGTTGCCGATTATCTAAATAAATTAAGTGAAGTTAAGGCAGTAAGTCCCTGGGGGGGGAGAAGGGAGGGCGCTCTATATTACAGAGGGGTCATGGTGTCACTTACTTTCTAATCAGGACTGCATTAGTTAGCCTCAAAGCGAAGAGCTGAGCTGTGTGTCCTGCTTCTCCGGAGGGCGTGCTGAATGTGAGAGACTGGGACAGTGTGTTCAGGCAGGTATAAAAAGCCACCGGTGAAAGCATTCAGCTGCTCAATTAGCCTCGGGGTGTGACTAATTAACTCCGGCTGAGCCTAATTAGCTACCCCTGGGCAAGCAAGAGGTGTTAACCCTGGCTTAGCCTTCCAGAGTAAGGAGAATAAGGAAGGGTGAAAAAAGACTGCAAGGCAGCTGTGAATCATGGAGGAAACACTGAGTAAAGTTTAGAAGAAGAAAATGTATTTTCACACTGACAACAATGTACTTAAATTAATGCACTTAACTTGGAAACAAACAAATATATTTTTAAACAGTACTGTAAAATCCAGCACATTATGAAAAGACAGAAGATATTAGAACCAGTGCAACAGCCTTATTATGGAACACACTGAGGGCCATGTGCTCAGTGACATAAGACTGAAAAGTGTAACCAGTAGTTATATGAAGGCATTCCACTCGTCCATTGAATTTAGTCCATGTTCAATAGTGCGTCACTTAAAAATCCACTTGCACTCCAGTCTGTTTAGAGTCTAGAGCAGTAGCTTACAGCAATTCAAGCAAAAGTAGCACAGTCACGTGCTAAGGGTTATGACAGGGAAAGGTGCACAGAATGCCCTAACTTTCTAGCTAGGAACACATACTATATAGAAACAAGAAAACATAAGTTTGAAACTCCGGGGTTTAGGTCATGTTCAGCCATTGGTGAAGAATCTTCTGATGGTCTGTCATTTCTCCTCTCGATTCCTACGGTAAATGCTCGAGTCCACATGGTTTTATCTGTAGTTTGCTAACATTTTATACAATTATTATAATAGAGAAGGTTCACATGAGAACCTTTGCAAACCCTAGTCTGTTAATTGTTCAGTGTTCCATTGTGTGTTCAATGAACTATTCTATTAGATGAAACATTTTCTATCTGCAATATCCTGGCTAAGTCATGAGAACTATGAACACGTAGCACATTAATTTGTGTGAGGAAGAAAGGAATACCTTTTCTTTAATACAGCACATTTCAGAGCAATGACGAGTTCTGCAGTCAAATACTAGCATTAAATCAACATTTAGAAAAAGCTTTCATTTTATTTCAAGGTGAAAGGTAAGAAAATATGAACCAAAATTAGGCCTTGTGAAAGATCGGTAGAAATTAGAGTTTTCTGCAAAATATGCTGCAGAGTAATTATTTTCACGTCTAAAAAGGCACATTTTCCACAGTTCACTGTTATGCATTTTCTACATTAATTTAAGGTTAAATTTTTACATTAATGTAAGGTTATTTTCATCTAAAACTTTCAGCTTTCTCATACTCGACTGGTGCAGTAGAGAGTTGTTTAATCCACAGTGTTATTTCTTTCGGTTTTATCAATTGACAGCTTTAGCTGCTTTGCTCACTTCATGTTTAAAACAAAAATGATACTAAAAACATATGGCTATATGGAGGGGCTTTCAGTCAGTCCCCTACATGCATTGTTCAGTTAATGTGTCATTCACATTCTGCTTACTCCCACCACAGCTTGTAGCTCAGCTATTGGCTCTCTGTGGTATGAATGACTTCAATTTGTTCTTGCACATGTCAACATTCCCATAGAAGGTAATTCACGTCATTGCCAGGACTGGTAGACCAATCTCTGCTTTCATGACTGATTTCATATAATATATTTGCATGGGACCTGTAGATGCCAGCGTTTTAACATTATATTACCTTTACACCTGTTTATGTATATTGCAAATGTGTGCTAAAAAAAAGAGAAACTAATAACAAAAACATGTAGGTTTAGTCAAGGCCAGATCTATTGGCTTTGGCAATGTTTGTTTGGCTTATGGGATGTTAAACCCATCTCATCCCCCATTCATAATTAAAATTAAAGCCATTAATGAATCCTTTTTTAGCTTCTGGGGGTAACCCACCATCTCCCTACTGCTAATTAAACTTTAAACCGATAATTAATTGAATTTGTGTTGCTTATGGCGGGTGGGAGGTAAAACTCCTAGTCCAATCACCATGTCTCTTTAAAATGAGAAGCATTAATTCTTCCCTTTTTAGCTCATTGAGGGAAGATTGTTATGTACCCCAATGTACCCCAATCTAGGCCTAGGTAGCTACACAACCTTTTACCTACATTTGTCCTACCTTGCTCTGCATAACGGTTCTAGCACTGACCTTTTACCAAGTTATGTGCTGAATAAATGTTAATCAATTTCCTTGAAACTAGCCTAATTTATTATGCAACCCCCCTCCTCAAACCTCCATCCCCAATGAAAACTAAAAGTATTTATTTATCCCTTTTTCGACCTTACTGAGGGTAATGGCCCCAAGCCCCATCCCTAATTAAAATGAAAACCATTTTAACAATTGTATTTGTTATGTTTTTATATTGTAATGATAATAATGACTACAATAATAATAATAAAAATAATAATACATAAACATATTACAAATTATAATAAGTACTTACCAAACACTGGTTTCTTGTACTCAAATGACTTAGGCAACTCGCCTAACTCTTTGACTGTTGATGGACAGGAGTCGAAGACTGGGTCTAGTGTGTCATCAGTTGCACTGGATGAAACCTATGACACTGTGCATAATAATGTAAGTGAGATGGCTCCTGGCCCAGATAGAATCCCAGGAGACTTATATGTTGCTGATTTGGAAACATGGGGACCCTATATTAACATATTAAATAATAGCATTTTGCAGGGGGCAGAGGTTCAAATGTCTTGGTGTGGGGTGGAGATCATTCCCATCTTTAAAAAATGGGCATGGGATGACCCTAAGAATTATAGACCATTAATTCTTATAGACAGCTTACAAAAGATTTTTTGCTGGCAGTTAATAAATAAATTATGTATATGGATAAATGAAAACAAGCTTTTATTGGATGTGCAAGCAGGTTTTCAGACTAAGATCAGCGCCATAGACCAGGTCTTTAGATTTTGTACAATCTAGTGGAAAACCGTCATACTGGGCAAAGGGCACTTATATGCCGCCATTGTAGACCTAGGATCGGCCTTTGACATGATTCTGCATGATAAGTTGTGGAAGGTGCTGAAGGACCCAGGACTTTCCGAAACATTTTGTCTATTAGAATTGGACTAAATAATTATAACAAATGCCCAAGTTAGATGGGGACTTATGGGTGAGCTTTCTGATAAGATACAAGTTGAAAATGGGGTCAGGCAGGGATTTGTCCTTGCCCTGACCCTTTTTTACCTTTTTATCAATGATGTGTTTACATTTCTTGATATCCCTGGTAGTAATTCTCCAAAAATTGGCTCCTTGAAAATCACAGGGTTGTTATTTGCTGACGACACGCTTTTGATATCTAAGACACCAGCCTGACTGCAGGTCCTGGTTGAGAGTTTCACAGACTTTTGTAATGTATGTGGAATGGAGCTAAATGCCTGAAAGACAAAATACATGACCTTTAATCCCTACAGATTTCACAGGGCCACTCTGATCAAATTGAGTGAGTTACAGACTTTGATTACTTGGAAATGAGGATAACAAGCAATTTAGGGGCATATTAACAAGGCGGCGTTAATGAATTATCGCCGCTTTAGCGTCCGTTTTCGGACGAAAAGCGGCGATAATTTTATCGCCGAATTAACAAGGACACGCTAGCGCGTGATTCCTGACTTAGCGTCCGTTTTCTGCACGCCTCCCATCGCATCGCTAATGAGATGCAAAGGGGGCGTGCCTGTGAAAACAACAGGGGAAATATCGCTAACCCAGGTATCGCCATATTAGCAACGTGGGTTAGCGATATTTTAAATTGCGTTAAGTATGCCTTAACGCAGGAATTTAACGTCTGCTAAATTCCTGACTAAGGCATACCTAACATGGGGGTGGATTGTGTGGCTAAGACCACAGGCCCTATCGCCAAGTATATCGCCGTTTTCCATGGGACATCGCTGGAAAACCAGCGATGTTCCATGGAAAACATCGCTATCACTGGAAAATTATCGCCTTTGCGCTAAGCGTTGTTAATACAGCGCTAGCATGGCGATAATTTCCAGCGATAGCCGGCGATAGGATTCCTCACGCTAAGCACGGCCAGCGATAATTATCGCTGGCCGTTGTTAATATGCCCCTTAGTGGGGAACGCAGAGATCACCAAGAGTGCATTGAAACTCCAACATGAATCAGCAGGTATTTTACAAAATGTTAAGAAAACAAGAAATAGTACTGTTAGCCCAGTTATAGAAATTTACAGGCTCACTGCCTTAGGTTCCCCACTTTATAGTACAGAGCAATAGGAGAATGAGAAAGTAATTAGGTTGACAATACCAGAAAATAGATTTTAAAAATCTCTTTTTAACCTCCCACAGAGAGCAGCCCTAATCCCGCTGTTCATTGACTTGGGCCTACCAGAGCTAATTTCACATAGATTAGCTTTCAACAAATTTAGGGGCATATTAACAAGGGCCTTATCTCCGTTTTTTTGGCTTTAAAAGCCAAAAAAGCGGAGATAATATTATCGCCCTATCTACAAGGGGATGCTAACATGCATTAGCGCATGTTAGCACCCGTTTTCCCGACGCCTCGCTTTGCATCTCTAATGAGATGCAAAGTGGGAGTCACTGGGCAGTACTCCCTGTAAATTATTGCTGATGTGCACATCGCGATATTTACAAGGAGGCCCACGTATTTTAGCAGACGTTAGTTTTTGGCAAAAACAGCGGTTTTCGACAAAAACTAACGTCTGCTAAAATGCTGACTTAGCCACACTTACCATTGGGGGTGGATTATGCTGATACGACCACAGGGTCGTATCAGCAAGGTTATCGCCGTTTTCAATGGAACATCGCTGAAAAACCAGCGATGTTCCATGGAAAACATCGCTATCGCTGGGATAATTATCGCCATTGCGCTATGCGTTGTTAATACAGCGCTAGCATGGTGATAATTATCTGCGATAGCCGGCGATAAACATTTTCACGCTGAGGGCGGCCAGCAATAATTATCGCTGCCGCTTGAAAATATGCCCCTTAATTATCATAACAACTATTAGGATAGTCCCTGGCTTGCAACTATAAGGTAATTTTTATTCCATCTGATGAGTGTTGAGGGTTGGGAGACCTCTGGATTTCGCCCATGGTGGTAACCTCGATAATAAAGTAGGCCTTGAAAGAAAGATGTTATCGGGAACAATGGGGAAGAAGATATGCAAAAATGTAAACCCGGATCACTATCAGATACATTTTTAGATTATAAATGTACTTCATCTTTTGAGCATTTTTTAGATAATATTACATCTGCCCTGTGGAAAACTATTTATGCCAAATTCAGATACGGATTTTACCACTAATGGTGTTCTGTATGAATTGGGGTAGGCTAAAAGCTGAAAGTGGCCTTTGTCCAGTATGTGGGAAAATGCCTGAAATGGATCTGTGCTTCTGTTTTTTTGTGATGCTTATAATACCCCAAGGAAAAAGTGGATTTTACGAACTGCCATCATGTAGGGGTCAGGCAACATCTAGATGCCCTAAGAATTCTAAGCTCATGTACTGACGAAGTCATAGCTCATAGTCTAGCAAACTTCTTGACATCTGTGTGTATTATGCATGTAAAATCCTGTGCACAATGAGTTGATCTATGATAAAGCACCTTGATTTTTTTTTCTTTCGATTTTATTCTTTTTTCTGCAAAGTTTGAAATGTTGCTGTTCTCGTATTTATTCTGTTCTGTTTCTTGGATTGCACTTCCAAATTAAACATCAAATTAAATACACAGCTGAATGTCAAGTGAGACACCATATTTAAGGGCCCTGCTTGGCATGCACCCTCAGAGTTGGAGTTTCATTCCACAGAACACAAATAAAATGTTGGTAATGAGAAAAGAGTTTTGTACTTTTTTCCCTCAGACATTGTCATCAAGCTTGAATGACTTTTTTTAATTAGGCAAGTGAAGTATATAAAATTTGTAAATTCCACGTGATACAAAATTCATAAAATTTCTCAAAATTACGCCCTATGAATTTTCACCAATTTTTGCATGTGCGAGACTGATTCATACAGAAAATGTCTTCCTGAGAGGCATTTTCTACTCAAATCAGGCTACTGCTAGCATTTCACAAGACTTTTTTATGCTCACTTGAAAAGCGGCACTTGAAAATTGTAATGCAAGCTACCAGCAAACCAGATTTTTAATGTTTTTTTTTGTAAATTTGCAAAATGTTCTCCGAAGTTTGCAAAATTTAATGAAACAAATGTTGTCCACCTTTAATTTTCAAATTTTCGTGCCTCAAAATGTGATCCACGGTAGAAAACATCAGTCATTGGGTCCCTGCCCTAAATCGGATGCAGCTGACACCACTGTGACCCAGTGGTCCTGTGCTGGATGAGCTGTTTAGAAGGAGCCCCGAAGTTTAAAAGGAGCAATGAAGCACGGAGTTTGGTGTGGCAGGAGATCTACCAATTTATGGTGGAACTATCACTCTACTGCACTCTCAATAAACCCTTAAGTCTTTATATTGAAATCTCTTAAATGTAGTCACTACACCACACCTCATTCCTAAAGCAAACCAATCACAAAACATACATTAATGAAAGAACACACACATTTTATGTCTTGCTACAGACAATTTATCTTTTGTCAGGGCTCAACTCATTAATACACACAAAAACAGAGGCTGCGGGATTTTGATAATCCTCCTCGAGACAGCTGGAGGGGGGGGGACTGCGAGCCCCAGCTTCCCTTGTGGCAGGAGCCGCCCATGTCAGTCCTTGCGCCCGGAGGTGCCTATTTCTGCCCTGCTGGGCTCAAACAGCGCGGCATCGAGAAGCCGACTGCTGGTGACCGCAGATGGCGAGCCCCTGCTTCTCTCGCGGCAGAAGCCACCCACATCAGTCCTTGCACCCGTAGGTGCCTATTTCTGCCCTGCTGGGCTCCCGCAGCATGGGATGCCACCAGGCACATGCCTGTGTGAAGACCGAGCCAAGAGCGGGCCCGTCTGCGTCCGTTCGCAGTCGCACGAGGCCGGGCTCCCTCTCTCTGGTCTATCCCTCATTTTGGATCCAACTACAAAAGCATTCACCAGTCAAATTGACAGAAGTTGCCACCACCAACTGTACTTGCCAAGGGGAGAAAGCTGTGCTGCAACATACTGCCTGCACTGCTGGGGGAATACTACGACTCCCATCATCCTCCAGGAGCCTCTTACATGCTCTTAAGTGCTACCTGGACCCACTACGTCCATAGGAACTCAGATGAGACTGGGCTGGGACCCCCACTAATGCCGCTGTTAGATCTTTTTACATCTCGAGAATACCTTGTGCATGAGAGACCTAACTCTTATCAGTCCCCAAATGCTTCTTCAGTGCCATTGCCAAAAGGCCCAATGGGCAAAAGGAAAAGAGGTGGGCTGAAAGATCCATCCTCTGTGCAAGCTAAAATATCCAAGAGAGCTCCCGTGACAAGCACTCTGTCAGATGCTAAAATACAATCCCAGATCCAGGAACTATCCCAAGGTGGATGATCTTTTTGAAAAACTTAAAAGTCTTTCCCAATGTATGGTACAGCCCATTTTAACTCGTCTGGAAAATATTGAACAGAGGGTAGTCAAACTATCTGATAGGGATGGGCATTTAGATTTAAGGGGACATTCCAGGTCAACCCCAAATTCTGTGTGTGCCCCAAATACATCTGCAAAGTTGTGTAATCAGTGCAATCCCCCTGGAGCGAAGAATGATAGGACTGGGGTCGGGGTAGGAGATGGGAGGATAGGTTAGCCTTCAACTCCTTCGATACCAGATATGGTCATAAGAAATCCAGATAGGGTCTCAAACCGGCTAGGTTTCAGGCAACCATCTACTAAGGCCCATGGAATGAGCTCCCACTCAACCCAAGTTTGTCCAACCCCAGATACCGTCAGGTCAATAACAAGGGGGAGTAGTGACGCAGAAAGAAACCCATATTACTTAAACCTGCCTGTACGTAATTGTGCCGGAATTAAGACAATCCCTGTCAGAATCAACGGAACAATTAATGTCTAAAGCACGGCACTGGTTGACGCTCGAGAGCAGGGCCGTATATTCAGGGGCAGCTTCCTGTGTCTAGGAGAACCAAGTGGGTGGGCCATGGACCCAAAAACATTGAGGGAGACTGCATAGTAGTTAATATGGATAGCATTGGATTAGTTGGGAAAGTATTAAGACAACTACCCACACTACCAACTCTGAGGACTATGATCTTTGCCCTACCTCCAGGATATTTCTGTAAGCCACAAGACATTGTGAGGGATCAGCAGGGCAGGGAAACTTCTAAGTGCTATTACCCTACAATTCCTGTACCATCCCACTATCATTTAGTGACCCCCATGACTTAAGAGGGATTTCCACTTTGCATCTATATGCTCTATTGAACACTCTAGAAGATTGTGATTGACTCAACGGAAAAGGGGTTCGGAACCATGGTACGAGGTTAGGCCCCAACCACCTAGTAGGGAGGACAGTAAAATTCCAGAGGGGTCCACTAAGTTGAGGTTAATATCATGGAATATTGCAGGGTATAGCAGCAAGATAGATAATGCTGAATGGTTAAGTGAGATTAGTAAGTACGATATCCTCTGCTTTCAGGAAACATGGGAGGAGGGGCATATCTCCCTGGATAGATATTGCTCATTCCAAACCCCAGCTCTACCTTCTAGAATGGGTAGAGCAATAGGAGGCTTACTAACACTAGTAGCTAACACTGTTAGGGTGAAAATTATAAATTTCTTTAACAGGTCTTCCTTTTTCCATTATGTGGTTTGTGAGAGACAGGGGGATTGGGATTTGTTTAGTATTCATTTTTATAATAATCACTTTGGAAATGTAGAACTTGTTGTGGAAGAAGTTGAAGGGGAGATTAATGAGTTAAGTATCTCCCACTGTAAGCTACTCAAAATATTATGGTTGGGAGATTTTAATATCAAGAGTTGTCCAGTATTTGATAAGCCTATTTGTGGTGTAAAAGATTTGGAGGGGGACCCAACTATTCATTTTTTTTCATACTGTGTATGGGAATGCCTTATAATAGAATTCTAATTATTTGCAATTTAGCAATAGGCAATAAGATATATAAGGATACTGGCTGTCTAGACAGGACATTGGAAAGAGAAGGTAAAGGTTCAACTATAGACTACATCACTATCTCGGATAACCTGAGAACTCGTATAAAGAATGTTAAGGTTCTAGCCATAGACGTAAGTGATCATGCCCCCTTAATCTGTGCATTTGCCTGAGGAGGTGATATTTCCGGTTCATCCAGGATAGTCCCCAAACCAAACCCTACCAGGAAAAATGGCAATACTCTAAAGTGGAACAAAGAAGATGTGTCAATATTGATTTCCTCATTCTTGAGATGCAACCTATGTGATGTGATGATCTGCTTGGATGACCAGGCTACCCCAAGATGGGTGATAGACACATTTCAAGACATCTTGAGTGGTATTAACCAGCAACTAACCTGCCCCCTATTAGAAAAAAAACCACAATTGCGCTGGTTTGATACTGCCTGCTCTTAAGCTTTATCACACCTCTGCATAGCCCTAAAAGAGGTCCCGAGAAGTATACAGCTGGTACGGTCTCTGCGGGTAAGCTATAAATTAGCAAGGCAGATAAGATTGAAAATTCTGAAAGTAGAAGCTTGGGAAAATCTACTCCAAGACTTGGAACAAAATGATAACATTGGATTTTGGAAAATAGTGAATGCTCCCTTTTTGGAAGATTCAGAAGACCCGTCCCTAGAGGTACATATCGAGGAAGAGTGTTGGGTTAACTATTTCCAAAAACCTTTCAGAGTAATGAAGGATCTGGTAACCGAGCAGATTACCACTCATCGATTCACGTTTTTGAGGTAACAGAAGTAAATCTAGCCTTGTAGCAGTCAAAAGCCATGAAGGCTCTGGGTCCTGATGGGGTCCCCATTGATATTTTTTGAACTAACATTTCACTATGGGGCCCCCTATTAACAAATATTTTTAATTCAATAGCTAAAGCCGGTCCTCCAAATTCTTGGAAGCACTTTGTAATTATCCCAATTTTTAAGAAGGGAGATAGTGCCAATCTCAAGAACTATAGGCCTATCTGTTTAATAGACAGCACGTCGAAAATCATGGGACGCCTTCTCCTAAATAAGTTAGAAGACTAGGTAGGAGGGAAAGAACATTCTCTCCAAAGTACAATATGGCTTTAGGAAAGGGAAGGACACTATAGATCAGTGCCTTAATTTAATGCTAGTAGCAGCTAAATACACTCTAGTAAAACAAGGGCAACTCTGTATGGCTTTTATGGACCTCTCAGCAGCTTTTGACTGCATGGTCCACAGTAAGTTGTAGTCTATTATGGAGAGTATGAGCGTTGAGGCTCCAATTATCACTTTTATTAGGCAGCTATATGGGGGCGCTACAGCCAGCGTGAGATAAGAGAAGCAAGGGGAATGCATAAAAAACTTGAATATTGAAAGGGGCGTAAGACAGGGCTGTGTCCTTGCCCCCTTTCTATTTGCCCTTTATATGAATAACCTTGAAGATGTATTAGTGGAGAGCGCAAAGGATGTACCTTATGTGGAGGCAGCCCCCTGCCTCTACTCCTCTATGCTGATGACGCTGTGCTTATAGCGAGAACCCCGTTGGCTCTTGAGAGACTCAAAGAGGAGTATATACGATTTATGGATGCCCTGGACTTACATGTGAATGAGTCAAAAACTTTTGTCCTTACTATTCGGGCTGGTCAGAAAAAATTCTCATGGTATTTTATAGGGGCAACTAGAATAGAATTGGTAGATAATTTTAATTATTTGGGTGTCCTCTTGGACCGCAAATTAAATTGGAATGATATGGTTATAAACAGAGCCAATTTTATGGAAAGAAGTATTGCCGGGATTTTTAGATTTTCAAACAAACTAGGCTCCAAATCAATTTCGGAAATGTTGAAGATTTATTCAGCAAAGGCTATTGCCACATATGAGGCTGCATTGTGGGGTACTGTGAATATAGAAGAGATACAACACAGGGAGGAGGCTTTCTGTAAAAGACTATGAGCCGCCCCCAGCGCTTGTTCAAACTCTATCTGTCATACTGAACTGGGTCTTCCTTTCATTAGTGATGTGATTAAATTTGCCCCTATATTAATGTGACTGTCGTTATGGAAAAGGGATAGCGTAATATTTAACCAATCAGCGGCAGGCAATATTTTAAAACTGGACCACGCTTCGAGAATACCATGGTTGGGTTACAAAGAGTCTGTTTTGACATCATTGGGTTTACATGAATTGTATGATTCCCCATCTCTCTGTGTTATCTTCACACGAGCTAAAATCAAAGAACATTTTTTAAATAAAATGGTTAGTGATAGAGCGGCCTCAGACATGGACAAAAGCACAGTCACTTTATATCAAGCACTACCCTCTGCGTTTGACAATACTATTTTCTTATTTGGGTAAGGTACACAAACCACAACACCGGTTTATCTTGACACGTTTTGCTTGAACCTTATCCCACTTAAGATAGGTTTTCCAACAAATATTTATTCATTAAATGAGCTTTATTGAATGTTTTAGCTCCAAATGCATTTTATGGATTGCTTATTGGGTTTATTAATTCTATGAATTGCTTATACAATTATGTTTAAGGCATTGGACATGGATTCTTCTTTTTTTGATGTATGGATATGGATTGTACCTAAACTACTCTTGAGTATATTTTATAAGATATTTATTGCTGTACTATTTTACTTTTATGCACTTAATTGATGCAAAAATAAAGTTGCTTCACTGACTGAATGATAATCCTCCTTCAACCTAGGGGCTTTTTTAGTGTCTTTCACATTTCTACAATTAAACATTTTGAAGTGGTGGTTGGAAAAGTAGTACTTCCAGCATCATAAATATGATGCAGCAAGTCACAACAAAGTGAAAACAAAGTGTGAATAACAAAAATTATTTTTTTCTCCTGGTGACTTAGCTCCAAGGGCCTGATTATGATCACGGTGGAACCGCCACTGACAGGCAGTCGGTGGCGGTACCACCAACATCCAGCATAATGGTCCGACTGCCACATTATGATGTGGTCAGTCGGACTACAGCAGTCAGAGGACCGACTGAAGCTTCTGACAGGCTGAAGAAGACCATTGGGCATTGGTTGGATCGTAATCCTTATCTCTTTTACGGAGGCGTGCTGACCCCGTTTTCGGCGTTATTGATCGGGATTAGATTCCTGAAAACTGACAGAGGAGAAATCTCTTCCTGGAATAACAACATACAGCGAAGGCTATGATGGTTTTAATATAATCAAATATTCGGGACTGAATTGCCCACATTCACAATTGGCATAGTAAGAGGCATAATTGTTGTCTCTTTCAACGAACTCAAAGAGGCATAGAATTGTCTTCTCCATCAACGATATTCCAAAGTATACAGTTGATAGAGTCTTTTAATATTCAAGAGTGAAGCTTAGATGGGAGATCAAGTAATCCCCATATTGGTCTATGAAGACATTTGACTGCTGCTAAATATTGGGCGTGGTCCCTGATCTCTCGACAGATTCGTATTCGTATATGGGAGATATTAATTTTCGTCCTGAGGAAGGTGGTGGTTTAAGTAACAATACCCACCGAAACGCGTCGACGCAATTTTTGAAAGGCGTACTGTAGATTGTGTGGACATTTGTTTTGGTGGTTGTTAAGATGTTTTATATATGAAATATACATTGAACAAATGATCTTGATCTAATGTATTAGCCTTTATTAATGATTAGAAACTATCTTTCTTGCTGATTCTCCCTTCAATCTTTTCTTATGTCATATAGATTTTAATTCTGTTTTATGTTATGCTTTTAACTATTCTGTATGTATTTGAAATTGCACAAGAAAAAGTTTTTGATATATTGTCCAGATAAATTGAATAAAATATTTTTATAAATATAGGCACTTGGCTTTTGATGGTAGTGTGATGATTTGGTGATAAAAGTGCTGCAAGAGAGTGCGTGTTTGTGAATGTATTAAGTCACCCAAAGGGGATTTTATTCTGACTATGGATCGTAATCCCTACAATGAAGATGGTGACTGCGCTGGCACCGCCGTAGGGATTATGATGTCCCTTTCCGACAGTCTTTCCAGGGTAGTCCGACTGCCATGGAAAGGCTGCCAGAAAGAGACAATGGGAGCCCCTAGCAGGGTCCCTGTGGGCCTCTGCTATGTGGCCCTGGGGCACCTGTGGTGCGCCCACAGACATCCATGCACCATGTGCCAGGCACCACATGGTGCCTGGCACACGGTGCATGGATGTTTGAAAAATAATCTTTACCATTGCACCTTATGCAGCGGCCCTTTTCTAGGGCCGCTGCTTAAGCCGCAATTGTGGTAAGGTATGACCATGTTAAGATTTTAATGTTTTTGCCTCAACTTCATATTGGTACTCTGCTTTCCATGAGCTCAGATAGTTTTCAGAATACAAACACCCAAAGTTTAGCCATTGCAGTCTCTAAAGACCGATAGCGCATCCTGTATAATTTATCAGTGTGAAGGGTCACTCTTTTGCATACAAAAATATTGCACCAACTATATAGACTACGACTACATCATCAGGATTAGTAGAGGTGAAGTTAAAAATATTACCTACATTATTACCTTGAAGATGTATTGATAGGCGAGATAGTTAATGCGAAATGTTTCCTCGATATTGCTAATCTTCAAATAGTGACTTATAACTTTCCTATTCTAGGTCTATGGATCAAAGCGGGTTGGAGTGGCAGCCATCTTGAGTCAAACAACATTAAGAAGGGCAATGCAAAAACACTGCCCACTCTTAAGCTAACTTGAGTGCGTATGACCAGGTAATCTTCGGCGACGTAATAACTGTGGATGCAGATTCTGATATATAGCCATGTGGCACATAGGTACGGTGCATATGTCATCCAAACATGAAATGTTGCACCGGAAGTACAGCACTACACCGTTCATTTCCTTCAAACACTACTTGACACTTTCAAAGTTAACTAGTTACAGTGACTCAATAAAATGCTCTTTTTTTGCCGAATTCTCTAAGATCCAAACATGAAATGTTGCATCAGAAGTCAGACACTATGCTGCTCATTCCCCTCAAACACTACTTGACACTTTAAAAGTGAGATAGTATCTGAATTAATTCATTTATCACTATCCACACTCAGTAGCGGCTCCTGGAGGGAGTGCTGCGGGGTGGTGGGGTGGGGCGGGGGAGGGGCAGGGTGGGGGGTAGTAAACTCCGGCTTACGGCCGAACTGATTTAAGTACATAAATAAATAAATAAATAAAACGAATTACATTGCGCCCGCTGCATCGCCGATTGCGATGTGCATAAAGGGGCACCTTCCTGCACAAAAACAGCCCTGAGAGGTGTTTTCCTCTTTCTATGTGTGCGGCAGAATGTTACATCACTTTTTCTGATGCTCCAGTGGCCCAAAGCTCTCAACCATATCTATGAGGCCACGCAAAGCCACTTTGTGTGGCTTTGCCTGGCCTCATAGATATGGAGTAAGACAAAGCAGCGCAAGTCGCTGTGTTGCCTTACTCTGCGGCAGGGAGGCATTCCATGGACGTTGTGGTGGGTTTTTCCACGCAACACCCAGGGGTTTTGATGCTGCCCCAGATTTACTTAATCACGCAAACCTGAGGCAGCACCAAAACCTTACGCCTCCCCCAGAGCAGGTATAACGAGGAGAAATATTTTTATTTCTCCTTGTTTTTTCCTTTTTTTGTGCAGAATGGTGCCCCTTCCTCCACAAAAACAATCCTGCATGCAATGCAGACACCCTTGCACCATGGTGCAAGGGTGACTGGGTTGGCACTAGGCAGCAAATTATGCGCTAGCAGAGGGAGAAAGGACATGAATCCACCGTATTTCATAAATACGGTGCATTCCTGTGCTTTCACATTGGCGTAGGGCAGCACAGCAAGAAGACTCGCATTGCTGCCCTACGCCAATTCCCTATAAATGAGGCCCTAAGGGGCATATTTATGAGAGCCTTGCGTCACATTTGCACCATGCAAAGTAGTACATGCATGACGCTAGGCTCTGAGTCAGATTTATGAAGCCACACAAAGCCACATTGGGTGGCTTTAAGTGGCTTCATAAATCTTTTAGTAAGGCAACGCAGCGCCAATCACTGCGTTGCCTTACTCTGTGCTAGAGAGGCATTCCATGAGCTTTGCGGTGGGTATCCCCACACAACACCCATGGATTTTGATGTTTCCCCAGATTTACAAGACCATGTCAACCTGGGGATGCACCAAAACTTTACGCCTTCCGAGGTGAGGCGTAACAAGGAGAAATAACTTTCTTTCTCCTTGTTTATTACTCTTTCTATGTGTGCTGCATTCTACAGTACACATAGACAGAGTACATGACTCAATGGATTGTTTCTGTGCAGGAAGGTGCCCCTTCCTACACTTAAACAATCCTGATCAGGCACCCTTGCATCATGGTGCAACGTGCCTGCATTGGCGCTAGGCTGCCGGAAGAGCCCCAGTGCAGGGAGAAAGGACAGTATTGCACCATATTGGATATATACAGTGCATTCCTGCCCTTTCACTTTGACATAGGGCAGACATCATCGTTGGTGAATTTCCCGACGCTGGGTGCTGGATGCTGGGCGGTATTTGTATCCTTATTAAGGGCGGCGGTGACTTGGAAATGGACATGTATTTGTGAGAGACCTAGTGCTCTCTACTGCACTGCGTACTGACGCTGAAGAAATACTAGACTCGCAGGAATTGGACCCTACTAGCTCAATCCTCCCCTAGCCAACTATACGGTCCTGCATTTAAAAAAAACAACTCAGGAGCATCCTATCGGACCCCAAAGCTTTTCAAGAGTTTCCTGAATTTTGCCCTTGGCTTCATTAAACTGTCAGAATCTGAGAAGACCTATAAGACTTCTCAAGGACAACTATGTAATGTGCCCTCATTGGTAATCCCCTTACCCCGTGTCTATATATTATTGTAAGGAAACTATGGTGCCGTGAGGAAGGTTTTGGCCTTATTATCAGTCTCTACCGAAACGCACGTAGTCACAGGTTCATAGCACAACAGGGATATTCATCATTTTCTTAAGGAATCAAGAATGAAGAAAAGCCCTTAGTAATGTATAGACAAGCATCATAAATACTGCTATTCTCTATATATCAAACTGCCTTGAGACAAAAAATATATATAAAACCTCCGGTCTGAGTCTACGGACTGTTGAAATTATTTTTCTCTATACTTGAATCTGTTTACGTTATATGTGTCATTTCTGCCTTCATCCCTGTTGTACATATTGATCTTCACACGATTCTATGCCTGAAGTGGTACAAACATAGATGTTGGATGAGAGAGATGTGTGGTTGAGGTTCGAATGATTGAGCATGAATCAATGTTGAGGGGGGAGTGAGAGAAAAATAAGGGGAAAAAGGAGATAAAAAGAAAAAAAGGAAAAAAAAATACAAAAAAGAAGAAATTTGTTATGTTTACGGCACATTCACTTTTATATTTACTATTTATTTTATATTATATACTTTTTGATATGACAATTGACTGATCCAATAAACTGCAAAACGATCTATAATATGGCTAAGGTTATTATTTGAATTCTCGATCCATGCTGGTTTTAAATATATTCTGTATATTGTAGCGAGATTTTTCCGCCTCTATATTAGCAAAGGCAGGTGGCAATTTTTCCCCCCCTCGGGTGGTTTGCTTAGTTCAGCACAGCAAGGTGACTTGACAAACTGAAGGAAATATGAAAAAGACATGATATGACAGGAATTGTACATACAAAAGTTAGGATAATTTCACTACTCACCAACTGGCTTTGCTGTGCACCAGAAAATATTAAAGTCAACCCAGTTTTGAAAATTCCCTGCACAACATTCAAGAGAAAATGGATGGAGTTGTGCAGAGGGCGAACATGCAACACAGGTGATGGGTTTCAAATTTGTAGGTCCCTACTTTTTATTGATTTTCATTGTCATCCTTGGTTGTTTATGTGCTTGTCTATCTTTGATTCAATCCTTTCTGCTACAACTGTAGTACACCCAGATTATTACCTCAGTTGCTTAAGGTAACTGATCTCTATAACTTGAGAGAAAGCACATCTGTCTGAGGATGGTCTCTTTTTGTTCCCTAATGAATAACTGCTCTCGGCGGCCGGGCCTTTAAACTATGTGCCTTCTGTTTAATGCTGAAGTATAATGTCTGCGTAACTGTGTGATAGCTTGCTTATTAAAGGCAATGTCTGTGAGAGTGGGATGGTACTATTGTTTGAAAACTGAGAATGTATCTTGACTGTAGCTGTCTCCTCTCACCAAAGAAAGCACCTGTTGTTTAAAATGGGGTCTCTAGGTGGCAGAGTTTTGTACTCTGTCGAAGTAGGGACCACCACTCTATTCAGGGTAAGTCAGATACACACTCTAAATTAACCTGTGCTCACCCTCTGGTAGCTTGGCACAAAGCAGTCAGGCTTAACTTAAGAGGCATTGTGTAAAGTATTTGTGCCACACTTAAAGTACAGTAACTCATTGACAACACCACAAAAAGACTCCACAGAGATTTAGTAAAATAGAGAATATTTATCTGAGTAAAACAAGACCTTAATAATAAATATCCAATAAGTAGAAGTCATGATATGAATTTTTAAAGATTATGGGGCATATTTACAAAGGAAGTGACGGAATGTAGCGTTACCCTTGTTGACTTAACGTTGCGCTCCGCCACTTCTGAAACGCAGGGCTGCACCGTATTTACAAGAATATGGTGCAGCCCTGCGTTTCTCCTTGCGCTATTGCTAAATCAGCCTAGCTCCAACACAGGCACCCTTGCACCATAGTTCAAGGGTGCCTGCGTTGAGGGGAAGGATTGTTTATGTGCAGGAAGGTGTCCCTTCCTGCACATAAACAGTCTGAAATGGCGTTTTGTAACTTCTATGTGTGCTGCTTTGTGCAGCACACATAGAAGTTGCAACTCGTAAATTTTGTTTTAATGATTGTTTATGTGCAGTAAGGGACACCTTCCTGCACATAAATAATCAATGGCGTTTTGCTGTTTCTATGTGTGCTGCAGAACGCAGCACACATAGAAACAGCAAAAATGAGGAGAAATAAAGCATTTCTCCTTGTTTCCCCTGGTCTTAATTTTGGCGCTGCCCCATATTTATGCCACCCTTGTAAATATGGGGCAGCGTCAAAATCAATGGGTGTTGCAGTCGAACGCCCACCTCAACACCCAGTGCCTGCCTCTTTACTTAGCGTGAAAGGGTGCCTTATTTGCAAGACAGTGTTAAGCCACGTTCAGTGGAGTAACGCTGCCTTGTAAATAATGAGAAGCCCATGTTGCCGCAGGAACGTCACTAAATGTGATGCTCCTGTGGCGATAAGCGCTTGCAAATATGCCCCTAAATGTGAAAACAGTGCTTAGAAGTCACTAGAGGTAAAATGTTTATTTGAGGTTGCAAGGTGCTGGTGCAAATTCAAAGTTCAGGCCGACCGCGATGGAGGTCCTGCTCAAGAAATACCATGGATGGAGCTTTTGTCGATGTCGAGAATCTACTACGTTGTCGTCAAGCAGAGCAAAAGGGGTCCCATGTCGTCTTCGAGCTCAGTTGAAGTGAATGCAATGCATCGTTGTTGGACTGCGCAGTGTCATTATCGAGCCACGCAAGCTGTGGATCTGTCATCGTCTAGCAGCCTCTGCGTCGGCGTCAAAGGACAATGCAGCAGAAATTCTAATGCAGTCGAGGCAATAGGTCCATTTTAGCAGAAATCAGCTACAGAACCGACTTCTGAGGACCGGGACGGGACACCTCAGGCAAGGGTAGGACTCACACATGGCAGAGTCCTGCAGCGCCAGCAGGATTGCAGGAAGTCTTATGTGTCCCTGAGACTTCAGAAAACAGGAGGTAAGCCAGCAAGCCCTTAGGTTACTCTGGGTTCAAGTCAGATGGGTCCAGTCCTTGTCCTCTGCAGGGCAAGATCAGCAGGCAACAGGGCAGCTCAGCAAAGCAGAAAAGCAGTTCCTCAGAACAGCCAGTCACAGCAAAGTGGCATTCCTTACAGCACAGCAGTCTTTACTCCAGCAGAGTTCTTCCCAGGTTCAGTAGTGTACTGGAGACAGGCTGCAGGTGAACAAAGCAAAGTTAAGAGCAAATGTCCACTTTCTACAAGTGACATTTCTAAAATGGTAATTTCAAATCCAACTTTACCACTAAACAGAATTTATCACCACTATTCCAAAGATATGAAACATCAAGAGGCTACTCCTTTCTGATCATAAAGCTTAAGAGTGTTTAAAAGAATTCCCAATGCTAGCCTATGACAGGAGTAGGCCTCAAAGTAATAAAAATGAATTTAGCAGTTTGTCACTGCCAGGACATGTAAAACTTAGAAGTATATGCTCTACCGTTTAGTTACACAGCACCCTGCCCATAGGGCTACCTAGGGTCTACCTTAGGGGTGACCTAAATGTACTAAAAGGGGAGTTTAAGGCTTGGTGATTGGTTTTTAAATGCCAAGTCGAAGTGGCAGTAAACTGCACACACAGGCCTTGCAATGGCAGGCCTGAGACAGCTTTGAAAGGCTACTTGTGTGGGTGGAATAATGAGTGCTGCAGGCCCATGAGTAGCATTTTGATTACAGGCCCGGGTATATGGTATACCACTTAACAAGGGACTTACAGGTAAACTAGATATGCCAATTAGGTATACACTGATGTCACCATGTTTAGGGGAGAACACATGCACTTTAGCACTGATTAGCAGTGCTAAAGTGCTCAGAGTCCGAAGGCCAACAAAAAGAGGGTCAGAAAAAGAGGAGGAGGAAGGCAAAATGTTTGGGATAACCCTGCAAATAGGGCCATTTCCAACACCTGAAAGCTCAGAAGAGCCAGTGAGATAGCTCTGCTATCTAATTCCAAAACAATTACATTTTGTGAAATTTAGGGATTCGTTTTTCTGGAAGCCTGTCCCTTTTTGTCTGGTCACACCCATTTTTTTTCTGGAATTTTTAATGGTTTTTTGACTCTGCACACTGAGGCACTACACCGCTGCCCAGTGTCCAAGGTACGTGCTCTGACCTCTAAGAACATGTTTAATTGGTACACTACTAATTGGAATATTCATTATACCTATATGTCCCTGGTATATGGCACAAAGTGTACCCAGGGCCTATGAGTTAAATGTCACTAGTGGACTACAGCACTCAATGTGCCACCACTAAAGTGACAATTCAAAACATGACTGCAGGTCTGCCACCAGTAACCTGACTGTGCAGATTTAAACAGTAAATTCGAACTGTCAAAATAACCCCTTTTGACTGGCCTACACCCTCCTTTTAAAAATGAATAAGTCAACCCCTAAGTAGGTCATAAATGCCCATAGGGTAGGGTGCATGATATTTAAAAGTTAGAAATGTAAACGTTTAAAGTTAATCATGTCCTTACAGTAAATATGCCCTAAAAGCTTTTTTCGCTGCAGCAGGGTTAGTTGTTCAACAGGAAAGCATTAGGATATATTATTACATTTAATAAAGTTATCTCCACCTAGGAGCTGGATAAAAAGATACTTCTTGGACTTTTAAAAATATTTATTGCAAATCCAATTCATGGGTAAAGTTGTATTTGAAACAAATATATTACACAAAAGGTACTTTTAAAAAGTTACCTAACCTGCCTAAAGCCTTTGGACGCCCATTTGCCTGAGCTTCCAACTGTCACATAGGAGTTGAATAGCTCCTTGATGTGGTGTGAATTGGCTCCCAGAACTGAGACAAAGGCCTGGCTGTGGGGAGGAGCTGATCATTGTGAGGAATTGTGGGGAATTATATGGTTTGGTTGTGCGACCTCACCGTGGAACACTCATGAAACCAACTTGGGTCCAGTCAGGCTCGTTGGCTAAACCTTAACTCAACCCTGGGTAGCTGTGGCTTCGAGCATTCAGGCCTTATCAAAGGAACAACTGTAAAGCATTTAGAAGTACCTAAACAACAGAATAAGAAAGTCACACAACATGAAAGAAATCCAACATCAATTTATAACAATAGATTATACTATAATGAATTTTTAGACAACAGAACAAACAAATTCCAACCAAGGGTTACGGAGATATAAATTTGTAAGTGAAACATAAATCACAACTTTTTGCTCCAAAATGTGAACAAGCATTGCTAACCACAAAGTTTGGAAACTTTGTAAAACTTTTAAATATTTGTGCTTGACTATTCTGGCCCACATTGGGTGGCCAACTCCAGCAGGAGGAAGGTCAGGGGAGCTAGTGAGGAGTAGCAGGACAGTTATCTTGACACCAAAGCAGTCTCAAGTCCAGTTCTATGCTCTTCGGGAGAACTGCTATAGACTTCAAGGGAGTTGACCTGATGCAAGGGACACAGGATGCAGAAGATGCTGTGTGGCCGACAGGAGTAATCCTGGGCCTACTCCTCAGTCCACAGTCCAGGTGGGGCGACTATAGCCACAGGAGGCAATGTCCCTCAAAGTCTTTTTAGTTCCAGCAAAAGTCCAGTTGCCACTAGACTACTTGTGTCTGGTCACAGCAATACCAGTGGATCCCTTTGGTGAAGGCTAGTGTCCATCGTGGGCAACCAAACAGCACTTTGACAACTTACCCAGGTCTGGGAAACTCAGGTGCAGCTTTTGAGCATCAGGACTTAGTTGCAGAACTTAGTTGTCCGGGCTGCACTTTGGAAGTCAGAGGCAGTCAAGTGGGTTTGGCTACTGAGTGGACAGAACAGGCTACTTCAGTTTTTGTGGCCCTGGTGCTGTAAAAGAAAGTCAACCAACTGACTCTTGGAGCTCACCTTCTCTGCCGGGGCTCTGAAGTGACTTTTCCATGAACCAGGCACCACAGGCACAGTCCTCTCCTTGCTAGCCCAAGGAACAGCAAGGGCGGTGCAGCGTTAGTGCAGTCTCTCTTGCCAGGTCCAGGGGACAGCAGGGCAGTCCTTCTTCCGCCCTCTCACCAGTCCAGATGTGATCTGACATCTAGGTGCATATTTATGCCCAGAAAATGTCTTTAGGGGATGTGGTGGTCACTAGCCAATGGGCTAGTACAAACTCTCCCTCCTGATGATGGCTTCCTGTGAAGTGTGGCATCTAGCTATCCCAGAGTACACTATTCTGCCGATTCCCAAGATGGAAAAACCTGTTTCTTGGTGTGTGGGGCTAGGTAGCCCACCCTACACGCCTACAGAAAAACGGTTTGGTAACTGGTCTCCCCTCTCTGTCTCTCCACTGGAAAACTTGGGAAACAAAGTGGCAACTTTCTAAAAGTTGCCTTTATTTAAAAGTTACTTTAAAATCAACTTGGGCATCAAGTTGGGTTTAATGTGATGATAATTTGATGCCTTAAAATACCAAGTTTAGTAGTCCCTTTCAGGAGATAGCACAGTTGGGTTGTCAGTGTGTAACACTGTACCTGCCACTGGGGCTACTACCCTTTCCACAGTAAAAATGGCAATTTGGGGTATTTAGTGTTAAGACATATACCAATACATGTCCTGCTTTTTAGTATACTACATCCTGCCTTTGGACTCGATAGGCTTGCTGTAGGGGTGACTTATGTGCATTAAAAATGGAGGCTTGGTCTTTGCTTTTAGTTTAAATAGCAACGTTGAATAGCAGTTAAAACTGCTCTGCCAGCCTGCTGTGGCAGGTTGGGAGACATGTTTTCACGTTGTCATGTCCAGGGTGGCACAATAGGTGCTGCAGTCTTCGATGGGCACTTTAACTTACATGCTCTGTGTACCACTGGTACCATATACGATGAACTTATAAATATGTCAATTTATACCAATTGGGTGCAAGCCAATCCAACATATACTTTGTGGAGTCAGAACACTGACACTGAGGTCTGGTAGCAGGCCTCAGTAAACTTTTGGAGTCAACAAACCAGCAGCATCTGTCCTAATACTTTGTGGCTGATCATGCTAAAAGAGCTATTTCATTACAATCGTCCCCCGACAGGATGGCTTAGGGGGGCGTTTCAGCCCTTTGTATATCTTCAAAAGATGCCTACCCTTGCTCTGTTGGATGTAGCTCACACCTGGGATGGCCCATCTATTATGCCCCTAGGAAGCCAGGAACCAACCCTAGAGGGAGAGTATATGTCTTAAAACCTGTTTTGAGTGGCCACATGAGAGGTTTGCTCATTTCCCTTGCTACACAGCTAGGATGGGCACAGGATCTCTGCACAAGGGAAGACAGGGTCTGACATGTTGGATGTAAGTACAGAGTGGCCCTATGGGATTGCTTGCAATAGGGCACACAGGAACTGCTGCAAAATTGGGAAGGGTTATCTCTGGGAACTGTTTGCATATTGTGTTTTTTTTAGAGTAGAGTTCATTATTGTTGTCAGCGTAAAGCCTTGTAATACATAACAAATACAAGTTTGTGAATTCTATAAAGATGTCCATTTAAAATAATGCACCAAAACAACACCACAAGCACAGTACACAACACAGTACAATGATAAAAACAGTAGACAATTCCACCTGCACTATACGATCGCTAAGTAAAAGCCCCCGAACTAATAAAACACTGAACAAGAATTGGTGAATAAAAATCAGCAACACTGGCTAACACCTGATGACCCCTTTTGTCTATTTGCCAGTTCATCGAGACGCAATCCGGTGTCTGATTTTCAGCCACACTGCCCATAAAAAAGAGGACACACCTCAGTGGTTCTTAGGCACAGTGTTGTTGCTTCTTCCATGGTTAGAGTGCCTTTTAGACTGATTAACAGAAGTAGCCAGTGCTTACATGCCTGAGTGTACTTAATGCAGAGTGACAAAGTGTGTAATGGTTTGCTTCTCCCCATTGTACAATCACTACTGATGCTCCCTTTTGGTTTCTTTCCAAATGGGATAAATAGACCTTGGTTAGAAAGGTCCCCAATCTAAACCTTAGATAAAGTGACCGTTTTGGATGAAGCCAATCCAAATATTTCTCAAAGCCTGAAATCTGCTTTTGTACAAGATAATTAACTAATAAGCTACCCGTTCATGCCTTTGTGATTGATTCTCCTTCAATATGTGTGTAATAGGGCCTTGATCGATACACAATGGATCCCTCCAGTAGTGGTCTAAACATAACAGTTTCAATAGGCTCCTGTCATAATGTAGCCTATTGCTTCCACCTTTTCCAAAGTAAGGGGACATTTTTTTAAAATAGATTGTAAGTGGATACTTCAAAGGTTTCTATGAATGTGTCTCCAATAAAAAAAAAATGGTTTATAACCCAGCTTGAGCTGTAATGGAAGAAATACCCAACTCCAAGTGCAGTGGAGCCAGTGATGCTCCAGGGCCGCTCAAAGCCATTAGTGACCTGAGGAAGTTGTTTTCTTCAAGATGAAACTTCCTCCTCAACTGCTGCAATAAATACTAAGGGTGGGCAATAAATTTCGCACCATTGACAGAGTTCATTGAATTTTGTCCACTCTGCGTTACGCTTGAAACATTGAGTTCGGCAAAACACCGCCGCATGGTGCAGTTTTTTCTCATGCTTGGATCGCCAACAGTATGTTTGCAAGCACAGGTTTGAATTGGAGTCCCCTAGCATGATTTACAGGTGCTAGGATGGCACCCAGTGAGATTTTCTCAAGGTGGGTGGTAGAGACCATTTGCAGTGAGAAAGCTTGCTGCTCGAGTAGAAAATCTGCTCAAGTGGCAGCAAATAAGCAGTGCTCACTGGCACACCGTGTGGTGCATTTGTGCTGATTTTGCTGTGCAGAAGAAGCTCCCAGCGCTAATAATTAATGCGAGCAGCACAATGTGCCGATTCCGCCCGCTCGTGGAATCTCGTGCCGTTTTCATGTAACTCTGTGGAATTTCATGGAGTGAAACTTTGCGAGTTCTGCCCACCTCTACTAAATACTTGTGCAAGGATATGAGAGCAAATTTTAGGCTCCTTGCGATAAAGGTCAGGGGGAATCCAATCCATTTAGAGAAAGGCCAGGAGACTCCTTCACCCACAGGCTACTGCCAGGCATAAATGTGGCACCTCTGGGTACCTTCTTCAGAACACTACTGAACCTGTGGAAGACAGAAGGACTGCACCTGTTGTTCTGACCTGTAAGGGAGCCTTAAGGGCTGGACCTGCTCCCACGTGTACCCGGGACAAAGATGTGGACTCCAAGGAAAAGTTGGCTGACCTCTTGTTAAGCTTGGCTGGTGTCAGAGTGTACGCCTTCTTCCTAACGCTAAAACTTTGGACTTAAAAAAGTTTTCAAGACTTTTTGATCAGGGGGACTGACAGAAAACTGTGGTAAACCTGCCAAGTCAATCCTACACATGTGCGCTGCCGCTAGGCCAAAGATTCAGGGTTCTCCTGCTAAGAGCTTTTCTGCAGTAGCTTTTTAGTGGGACATTACAGAGTAGTTATCTGGCCCTTTGGATCCATATTAGGCTACAGCTCGAAGCCTTGCCCCACTGGAGAAATCAGTGCTCAGAAAAATTTACTAAGTCTGAAGGTAGAAATCTTCACCAGGCAAAGGCACCAAAAGTATGCGGCAAAAAGAACAATTGATGGGCAGAATGCTGAAAATTGTTAAACATTCACCCCAGTATAGACATCTGAGCCTACATACATCTTTTTTTTGCTCCCCAGGCCACTCCAGTTTAAACCCAGCCATATACAAATCAGTCTTGACCCTGCTCCCCATGGGAACAGTCCTGCCTGAACTCTCAGGCAGGTTCTCCCTGGACTGGAATCAAGCATCCTGGGACCAGTTTTGGGGTTTCACCCATCATCAGCCAGCCAGCTTGATTTCAGTGGCATGGAAAGCACAGGACCTACGTCTGGGCATACCTGTCCCACTCAGGGTGACTAATGCAAAAAGAACAACTGATGGACAGAATGGTGAACAATGTCAAACATTCACCCCAGTTCAGAGATCTGAGGCTGAATCCATCATTTTTTTGCTCCCCTATGCCATTCCAGTTTAAACCCACCCAAGTGCAAATCAGTATTGACCCTGCTCCCCATGGGAACAGTCCAGCCCGAACTGCCAGGTCAGGTCCTTCCAGGACCGGAAACAAGCATCATGGGACCGACTTCGGGGTATCACTGCTCTTCAGCCAGGCTAGCTTGATTCCAGTGCCAGGATGCCTTCATCATTTGTTCCTTTTGCAAAAGTATGCACCAAGCATGGCACCTTCCCTGAGAGAAAAGTTTCTAATTCTCCCACTCTGGCCTTTCTCAGTAAAAGTCAATGGCTTCACTGGGACTTTCTCCAACGATTATCCGACCTCATGGAACCCATCTTGGCCACAATTTATGTGAAGCATTTTCTGTTGATGCTAATAAGACAGCATCATCAGCAAAAAGAAGAATCTGCACTTTATTCCATGCAATGTTAGGAACAACAAAATCTGTTTTTAACAAGTACTCAACAACATTGTTCAGAAATAAACTATAAAAGACTGAAGCCATCACACAACCCTTTCTAGCACTTTGCTTTATTGGGAAAGTGAAATTATACTCACTAAGGGGGCATAGGGTACCTTAGCTGTATTTTGGTTATGTAGCCCTGTGATAGTACTCAACAGGGAGCTGTTTATAGCAATCTTATTTTGGTTGACCTTGCCCTGTTGAGAATTTTTGACTTCTATTTCAAAGACTAAAATTAAGAAGGTAAAACTTTCGACGAAGACGAACCTGATCTCTATATCCGACCCGCGTTCCATTGCAGTTGTCCTTAACACGCGCCTAGGTACCGGTGAAGCACAACCAGAGGATGCTTACCGCTTTTTGGTGCTATGTTTAATTAAAATTTGAAAATTCATATCTCGGGTTCCCCTTATTGGAGTTTTGTCATTTTTGTGTCAAATTGTTCATTAAAATATTCCCTATCTTTATAAATGTTGTATATTATGTAATACTGAATTTCAATTATGTTTTAGTTGTGGGTTGCTAAGTTTGTAGGAGTATAGGGTTGGAAGTTTATTAAATATTTAAAAATAATAATTACTCATGATTAATTTAATATTTAATTGATTAATATTTATCTAAATTGTGTAATAATTATACATTTTAGTTACATTTTACGTGTGGGCTGATGGGTTTGAAGGGTTGTAGTGTGGGAAGTTAATTAAGTAATAATTATTTAACAATTAACTATTAATTGTTAATAAGTTCTGTAATTGATTATCAAATATAAAAATTGATATATACGTATTTAATTGTATTACATTTTAGGGGTAGGCTGCTAGGTTTTTAGGGGTATAGGGTCAAAAGTTTATTAAGTAATAATTAAATGACCATTATTTTTTTAAATGAAAATTAATTATTACATTGTTTATGAATTTTGCAAATTGGGATTTTTTTTTAATGTTTATACATATTTTATGCCAAGTAATAATATTTATATTTTGAGTTTTGATTTTTCTAACTTGATAGGGTTATTCAAATATGTAATGTGTTTAAAGTGAAGTAGTTTACCTACAGTTGCTTAGGGGTCCATTACGATGGCGGCGGTCCCGCCATGAGAATTAGGATGCGCCCGCCACACTGGCGGGCGCATCCTGGGCCTTTTAAATTGCGGGTGGATCTGCTGGCTGCAGACCCACTCGCAATGTAAAAGGTCTGTGCACAGCATTGTCATGCACTACATGGCAGGCACCACGTGGTGCCTGCCACGTAGTGCATTGCAATGAGCGGGGGGTACCATAGGTACCCCCCATGTGCACCCCCCACCACCCCAACACCCTGGGGGCCCACAACGGGCCCCCAAAAGCAAGAACCGCATGCCTTTCAATGGCGGCAACGCCGCCATGGAAAGGCGATTCACCGCCTGCATCATAATATGGATGGCGGTGTCTTGCAGACACCGCCACCATATTATGACCTTTTTCCGCCCGGTCGACGAGTTGACCGGCGGAAAAGCGGCGGACGGTCTTTCCATCCGCCACGGACCCCCCAGCCATACTAATATGGTGGGGGTCAATCAGACAAGGATGGCGGGCGGATCGCCACCGCCGGGCCAGCGGTGGCTACCGCCGGCCCGGCGGGGGCGATCCGCCCGCCATCCTACTGGGCCCCCAAGACTGCAGTGTGATTAGTAAATGTAACCCTATTGAAGGCTAACACTATCCCTACTGTTGCACAGACTGGAGTGTGAATAGTAAATTTTAGCCCTCCTAGTTCAACGCTTTCCCTACTGTTGCACAGAATGAAGTGGGAATAGTAAATGTACCCCTTTGAAGTCCAATGTTTTCCCTACTGTTGCACAGACTGGAGTAGGAATAGTAAATTTAACCCCTACGAAGTTCAATGCTTTCCCTACTGTTGCATAGACTTGAGTAAGAATAGTAAATCTTACCCTTCCGAAGTACAACGCTTTTCCTACTATTGCACAGTTTGGATTAGGAGTAGTAAATCTCACCCCTCCAAAGTTCAAATCTTTATCTACTGTTGCACTGACTGGAGTGGGAGTAGTAAAATAACTCCTTCAAAGTCCAGTGCTTTCTCTACTGTTACACAGACTGAGTGGAAATAGTACATGTATCCCCTCCAAAGTCCAACGATTTCCCTACTGTTGCACAGACTGGTGTGGGAATAGTAAATGTAACCCCTCCGAAGTCCACTGTTTTCCCTACAGTTGCTTCGATTGGAATGGGAATAGTAAATTTAACTCCTCCGAAATCCAATGCTTTCCTTTCTGTTGCACCAAATGGAGTGGGAATAGTAAATCTTACCCTTCTGCAGTCCAACGCTTTCCCTACTGTTGCACAGACCAGAGTGGGATAGTAAATCATACCCCCTTCTCAAGTCCAACGCTTTCCCTATTGTCGCACAGACTGGAGTGGGAATAGTAAATTTAACCCCTTTGAATTCCAATGCTTTCCCTACTGTTGCGCTGTTTTGTGTGATAATGATATATTTATCCCCTCCAAAGTCCTACAATTTCTCTACTGTTGCATAAACTGGAATAGGAATAGTATACTTATTATTCCCGGACTCCAATACATTTCCTAATATTGGTGAAATATATTTTTTATCCATATTTGTTTGTAATTTTAATTTTATAGTATTTGTTTACATTTCTATTTGTTTTTACATTATTATATTTTTAGCAAATGTGTTATTTTTTGTTTTTTGTTTTTGTTTGATAATTTATTTAAAGTTTTGGATAATATTTATTTTGTTTCATGATATATACACACACATATATATATATATATTCACTGAAAAAACCATAGGTTTCAGGCACGTTATAGTTAGAAATTAGCATTTAAAAAACCTTAAAAATTCACTGAAAAAACCATAGGTTTTAGGGACAGTTATAGTTACTTGGACATTGCACTCATACAAAACCTGTGAAATTCCCCGTTATAGTTAGTGCAGCTAACTATAACTCGCGCCCCGCAATGCACTGCTGATGACGTCACATATTACATCACTCATGACATGGTCAGTGACATCACTGATGACATCACTGATGACATCTCAAATGACATCACTGATGACATCACTGATGACATCATCCAGTGACTGTGTGTTTCTGTAAAGTTTAAATATGTTTAATATATATAGGGAAAGGCGTATTGAAGAGTGAGTGGGTGTATAAGTGTCTGAATGGATGATTTAGTAGGTGCGTGACTAACTGTATAAGTGAGTGACTAAACGTATCTTACTGAATGCATGGGTTAGTGACTAAACTGGGTGAATGTCTGTATCCGTCTGTCTGTTGCTGTGTAAGTGGCTGCATGGGTTTGTGAATAGCTACATGAGTGTCTATATGAGTTATTGATTGGTTGTCTGAGTATCTGTATGGGTGCCTGAGTGTTTGTGTGGGTGGGGTGTGTGCGACTCTGTACATAGATGTGTGAGTGGGTGATTCACTGGGTGCATGATTTGAAGAGTGCGTCTGTGATGGACTGCTTGGGTGGGTGAGTGTGTGTATGGGTGTGTTAGTGAGTGAATGTATATCTCAGTGGTACATGTGCGAGTAACTACATATGTAAAAGGAAGTATATATGTGTGTTAGAGTATTTAAAAGGCTATACGTGAGAGTGTGTGATTGTGAGAGTGGCTGTATGGATGCGTTTGTGCTTGTATCAGTTATTGTATAAGAGCGTATGAATGTGCTAGTATTTGTATGAGTTATTGAGCTGGTGTGTGTATAACTCTATAGGTGAGTAAATGGGTGTGTGATTAATTTTTTACATGACTGACTAGGTGTGTGAGTACCTCTATGGATGAGTGGCGGTGTGTCAGTGTTTATATAGGTGTATGAGTGCATATGATAGTCCTGTACTGAGTGACTGTACGGGTGAGTGAGTGGATATGTGTGTAGACCTAAGAATCAGTGAGTTGGTATGTAGTTATTGGTATTGGAGTGTCTATGGTTTTGAGAATGGCAGTCTGTAATTTAGAGTGGGTGTAACAAAAGTTATATTAGGGTGTGAGAAGATGCATGAAATTATCACATGGATGATGTCATCAGAGATGTCATTTGAGATGTCATCAGTGATGTCATCAGTGATGTCACTGACCATGTCATGAGTGATGTAATATGTGACGTCATCAGCAGTGCATTGCGGGGGCGCGAGTTATAGTTAGCTGAACTAACTATAACGGGGGAATTTCACGGGTTTTGTACGAGTGCAATGTCCAAGTAACTATAACTGTCCCTAAAACCTATGGTTTTTTCAGTGAATTTGTAAGGTTTTTTAAATGCTAATTTCTAACTATAACGTGCCTGAAACCTATGGTTTTTTCAGTGAATTTCAAAGGTTTTTTAAATGCTAATTTCTAACTATAACATGTCTGAAACCTATGGTTTTTTCAGTGAATTTCAAAGGTTTTTAAATGCTAATTCCTAACTATAACATGTCTGAAACCTATGGTTTTTTTCAGTGAATAACAAAGGTTTTGTAAATGCCAATTTTTAAATATATTAATTGTTATTTTTATTTTTTTCATACTGATTTACTACATTTTTTTAAACTATTTATTTTTAGATATTTTATTTTTTAAATTACATTGTAATTACATTATACATTACATTACAAAATATAGTTTCTCAGAATGAATTAATTTACTTTAAATACTTTGCAAATAGGCAATAGACTTTTAAGTACAGTAGTTACAGTTGTTGCAATGGGCAACACAATTTCAAACACAATGCAACATTGAGCTCAATGTGAATTTCTAGCTAAATGCAATTAGTTACTTTATGGATTACTTTTCTAACCACAGGACTGGATCCTAGATTCAGTCCTGGGACATCTCCTGTAAACAGTTGAGTAAAAGCGTTTTGGTTACAGTAGTGATTTTTAAGGAATATTATTGTATTTTAAAAGTTGACAGAAACTTTTTCACATAGAATCACCAATGTTATCCTATGGGAGGAAATTCACTTAGCAGGTAAGTAGTGTTATCGTGACTTTTTCTCACTCAGTGGTGGATCCTGGATCCAGCACTGGTGCATCTCCTGTAAACAGTTGAAAGAATGCGTTTAAGTCATACAGGCGATTTTTAAGGAATATTTGTAGTTTGTGAAAATCGACACTGAAACTTTTCTGCTGAAAACCAGACAATGGATTCCTATGGAAGGAAATACAAGTTACTGGTAAGTACGGTTAAAATTAGTTTTCAGGGTCAGTGCTGGGCTAAAAGATGCAGCACTGGGTTCTCTCCTGATAACAGGTGAGTAAATCGGAATTCGTATTTCGGCTGATTTTAGAGGAATATTTGTATGTTTAAAAAATCAACACTTAGAAGAATTTCCAAGTGAAACCAGTCAATGTTAGCCTATGGAAGGAAATTCAAGTTACTGGTAAGTACGGTTAAAATTACTTTTCAGGACCAGTACTGGGCTGAAAGATACAGCACTGAGGTCTCTCCTGATAACAGGTGAGTAAATCGGAATTCGTATTTCGGCTGATTTTAGAGGAATATTTGTATGTTTCAAAAATCAACACTTAGAAGAATTTCCAAGTGAAACCAGTCAATGTTAGCCTATGGAAGGAAATTTAAGTTACTGGTAAGTACGGTTAAAATTACTTTTCAGGACCAGTACTGGGCTGAAAGATACAGCACTGAGGTCTCTCCTGATAACAGGTGAGTAAATCGGAATTCGTATTTCGGCTGATTTTAGAGGAATATTTGTATGTTTCAAAAATCAACACTTAGAAGCTTTTTCAGCAAAAAGCAGGCAATGATATCCTATGGAAGGAAATTCAAGTTACTGGTAAGTACGGTTAAAATTACTTTTCAGGATTAGTACTGGGCTGAAAGATGCAGCACTGAGGTCTCTCCTGATAACAGGTGAGTAAATCATAATTCGTAGTTCGGCAGATTTTAGAGGAATATTTGCACAGTGGTGAAGGGAGGGGCGGGGCCTGACGTGACATCTGTGCAAACGCGCCCGTGGCGCGTTTTAAGTTGGGGATTAAGTCCCCTTGAATCATGAGGGTCCCTAGGGGCCAACTAGCCCACCAGGAACCTCCAGTATGCGCCAGGGGGCTGCGTTGCAGAGACGTGTAGAGAGGCCACACCCCTTTTACACCTCTCTGCAACGCAGCTCTGTGGCTCTTTCTGGATGTAGCTGTTGGGCTAGTTGGCCCCAGAGACCCTCAGGATTGAAGGGGATTTAATTCCCCATCTTAAAACGCGCCACGGGGCCTGTTTGCACACATGTCACCTCAGGCCCCGCCCTCCTTCACCACTGTGCAACGCGCCCGTGGCGCGTTTTAAGTCGGGGGATTAACTCCCTTGAATCCTGAGGGTCCCTGGGGTGCAACTAGCCCACCAGCTACCTCCATTAAGCGCCACAGAGCTGTGTTGCAGAGAGGCGTAAAAGGGGCGTGGCCTCTGTACACCTCTCTGCAAGGCAGCCCCCTGGCGCATACTGGAGGTTCCTGGTGGGCTAGATGGCCCCAGGGACCCCAGTATTCAAGGGGAATTACTTCCCTTCTTAAAACGCGCCAGGGGTGCGTTGCAGAGTACTGCAGGGAGGGGGCGGGCCTCCGGCACGATGTTGTATTTTTTTTTTTTTTTTCGTATTTTTTTTATGGGAGGGGGCTGCATGGCCCCCCTTTCCTCGGCCACTTTTGGCCCCGGGGACCCCATCCCCCGGGGCCTGAGCATTTTTTTTTGTTTTATTTTTTATTTATTTTTTTAAACGGGAAGGGGGCCGCGTGGCCCCCCTTCCCTGGGTCTCTATTGGCCCCGGGGACCCCATCCCCCGGGGCATGCCCTCTTTTTAAATAAAAAATATGGAGGGGGCTGCGTGGCCCCCTCCTCAGGCCATTTAAGGCCCCGGGGACCACATCCCCCGGGGCCGGCCTTGCCCTTATTTTTTTATTTTTATTTTTTTATTTGGGGAGGGGGCTGCGTGGCCCCCTCCCGGGCCTCTTATGGCCCCGGGGACCCCATCCCCGGGGCCTGGCCTCTGGTTGGGGACTGTGGGGGTCCCCAAACCCCCACAGTCCCGCCAGCTCCCCGTGTCCTACGGAAGCCGGCATTCCTTTTCCACATGGGGAGCAGCTAACATGCTGCTCCCCGTGTGGAAAGCAATTGGTTTGCATTTTGAAGAGAGAGCAGGTTTCCTGCTCTCTCTTTCAAAATGCAAACTAAGTTTACTATGACAGGACGGGGCCGCGAGGCTCCCGTCCTGTCATAGCAAACAGCAGTGTCCCGGGGTAGGCACCCGGGACACTGCAGGAGCCGGCCCTGGGGGTGGCAGTCCCCAGGGCCATCAAGGGCTCCAGGAGGGGGGCTGCGCGGCCCCCCTCCCTACATTTTGAAAGCCCCGGGGAGGTGGTGGTTCCTGGGGCTTGGGGGTCCAAAACGGACCCCCATTTTCAATTTTCTTAGTGCCCCGGGAGGTGGTGGTCCTCGGGCGTGTGGGGGCTGGAGCCCCCACACATGTTTAAACAGTTTTTTTTTAAAAAGCCCCGGGGAGGTGGCGGTCCCGGGGCTGCGGGAGGGCTCAGAGCCCTCCCGCACCATTTATGATAAAGCCCCGGGGGTGGTGGTCCCCGGGGCTTGGGGGCCCTTAGAAGCCCCCATACATAAAATAAACCCCCCAGCATGCCCCCGGGACTTGGCCCACCCGGGGGCAAATTTACATCGAAGCGCGGGAGACCGCGCTTCGATTTTTTTTTTTTTGCAGGTTCCGCGCACCCTGAGCGCATCCTGCCAATTTAAAAAAAAAAAAAAAATGCTTTTTTTTGCCCAGGGGGTCCTTGTGGGACCCCCTGAGCAGGCCTAGGGGGTTAGGGTGTTTCTACCCTGCCCCCATTGTGCGCTTTGCGCACTTGTTTCTGTCCCTCGGTTCTACCGAGGGACAAAATGGCTGCCAACATTTCCTGAATCAGAATGTTGACAGCCAGCTGACAGCCAATTAGCATGCAGCTCGTGATCGGGACGGTGCGCGCAGGGTGCGCTCAGGGTGCGCGGATCCTCCGTACCCATAGATATATATGTACTTTTACTTTTGATTTTCTCAGCAACTACTGAACGGATTTACACCATTTAACAAAAAGGATTCTTTCTGAACCAAGAACTACCTCTTTGCCAAATTTGGTGTAATTCCGTTCAGCAGTTCGGGCTGTAGCCGTGTCTAAAGTTTCCTATGGAAAAATGAATGGGGAAACGCGTTTTGGGACCCCCCTTTTTCTCGGCCACCGCTTAACGAATCACCCCGAGACTTTCAGGGTAGGAGCGGACCGGAGCGCCCCACAAAGTTTGAAAATTTCGCGAAGATACGTCAACCGGCAAGAGAGTTATTTCAAATAGAATGTCGCGGATTTCCTATGGAAAATAGGTCCTAACTATAACTATCTACTGGCGACCGCCAGTAGATAATATATATATATATAATACACATACATACAGACAGATACATAATTAGAGAGATAGATAGATAGATAGATAGATAGATAGATATACATATATATATATTTGGTGTCTTTATATAAGTATATATTTATATATTAGATATTAAATATAAGTGAGATGTATTTAATTAATTTAATTAACATTATATTCATAATTATTCATGTTAATTAGGAGATCCCCAGGATCCCACATTTTATCTCAAGCTGGGTGGAGTTACCAGTCAATTCCCTATCTCAAGGTACCTGCACCCTCTCCCGTACAGACAAAATGGTATGTCAAATGAGAGAATTCAGGACTAAAACATTTTTTAAAAGTCTGTGCTCCTTTGTCTTCTTTAATTTTTCACTTTGTAATAATAATATCAGCATTCATTGACACTTATTTACAGAGAGCACCAAGACAGCTTCAAGATGGGGGTGTGATTGTAAAGCAGCAAGCCCACACCTGAATTTTCCAGGCTTGGCTCCTTGAACTGCTAAACATGGCGATCCCAAATATGATAAAAGGTTGATTGCCACCTAAGCCCCTGGCCTCTACTGTGCATCTCAGTGGGTAAAGGTGGGAAATTTAATTGGAGCTCTTAGAGACAATCATTTGCTTGCTGATTGTAGCATTGCTTCTGCTCCTATGATCAGTGAGCCAAAGAATTCAAGATCAATGACAGGGGTACAAACAGTAGCGGTCCGTGGTAGGAGTGCCGGCCAAGCGGTGACGTGGGGCGGGGGAGGGGCAGGGTGGGGGGTAGTAAACCAAGGATTACGGCCGAATACAGGTAAGTAAACATTTAAATAAATAAAACGAATTTCGTTGCGCGCACTGCATCGCATTTGGCGATGCAGTGCTCACAACGAAATTCGTTTTATTGATTTAAATGTTTACTTACCTGTATTCGGCCGTAATCCGTGGTTTACTACCCCCCACCCTGCTCCTCCCCCACCCCACGTCACCGCCCGGCCGGCACTCCTACCACGGACCGCTACTGTGTACAAATTGAAAAGCTAACTTTGGCAGCTCCTGCCCTTGGTGTTCACGAATTGAGGTCCCTGTAAGGAATATTTGCTTTGCTTTCTTGGCCACAGAATACAAAAAATGAGGCAACAACATCTGTATTAGGTTGTTCTGTTCACCAGAGCTGTCTGCACATTTAATTGTAATCTTAATTCTATCTTTGAAAATAAAAAAATAATAACCTTGATACAGAAAAAACCAAAGAAACATATTAGCAAAATAGAAGCCTGAAAACCGAATGTGTGAAAGTCATTTAAAATAAGCCTTAGCAAAGCCAATAGGTCCCACTGTTTATATTACTGTTAGCAAATATATATCATGTTTGTCACACACAGCCACATCACCCTTTCTTCAACACATAGACAACACTGTCAAACACACAATTCTCTTACACATACAGCGCAAGCGACAACATTGTTATGGTGCTGGTAGTAAAGGTAATGGTGATAGTAGAGATGTTGGTGGTGATAGGGTGATAATTCTGGTGTTGACAGTGGTAGCTATGGTGGGATCATAACGAGGATGGCTGTAGTGGTGGTTTATTTAGGTTTGTTTTTCATGGACATGGCAGAATACAGAGATAATACATCAGGCATTTTATGTCAAGGCCTTTGGTGAAAATATGGTTTCAGTAAAGTACCAGATTAGGTACCGCTGTGGTACCTCCAACCCTGCAACCACTTGTAAAATAGGAGAGATGATTGCACTGAATTAAATATCATAGATTCCAGCTCTCATTAGCAATACCCTCCTGTCTAGGGAGCTTGTCAGATTTTTTTTTTCCAAAGATTTTCAGACAAGACATAACCAAACACATTGATAGCAAAAGAAAAACATATCTACATGTCATATGTGGAGAAGTGGTAATACATATAGAATAGTAATCGAAGGAAAAACAGCATCTACAGGAGACTTTTGGATGCTGGAAATATTGCCAGCGATTAGAAAAAATTAGTTAGAATTATTTAGTCATGCCCTGGGTGATTAGAATCAGACATATGATTGATTTATAAACATTAAATGAAAGCATGTTGGATCAAAGGAGTGGTGAGCTTGAAAGTAGTTGGGCTACGAGGACTAAACAGTTGAAACCTCAAGTCAACAAAGAAGGGGCTGTGAGATCTTGAAAAGTAAGGTATGAGAATCTAAAGAAGTAGAACCATAGGTTACAAAGATATGAGGTCACGAGTTCTAGAGAGATGGAAAAAATTAGGTCAGAAGAGGTGGGATTTGATTGCAGGCTCTGTTCCTTATTTTCCCCTAGCAATAATTCACAGCCTTGTGAAATGTATGCATATCGTCGATATGCATCTACCCCTGCTCGGGAAGATCTCGCTGTCTTGCAAGATTCACACCACTTTCAACTTACAAGATAACTTGTCATGAAGAGTCTTGAATATTGAAATGTGCTGTGTCTTTGCTCTCTAGCAATACAGAGAATTCAGAATCATGCCACCGGGGTATGTTAGAAACGTTTGAGATACGACCATGTCAACACAGAACTGAATTCACTTCATGGCCCTCAGAAAAATCCAAGATAAAATTCAAGAATAAATGTATTTTCTAATAGGCCTATCAGAATGAAGGCTGATCAAATCTACAAAAACATACCACCCTGATGAATTAAAAGTGACCCAGGTGCCTGATCATTTTACACCCATTCAATTGAGAAACACCTCACAATTTATGGGATTGCAAGAATCTAAACTGTGAAAAGCCCTGGAACTCTACCCACTGTACCTCAGAGCAGAACATATTTATCTCAGATTCAGGAAACACCTCAAACTGAGGAGTCCAATAGTTCTTATGAATCAAAACCATCTCCTGGCCTATCCTCGTCGAATGTCTGAGTGGGATTATGCCAAAATTCTGCTGATAATAACAACCGCTACTATCCTGTTTCCAGGTTATTTCCTCTTCACTATCTATATTCAGCTTCCAGAGATAGCTCAAAATGACAACCAATTCTTTACACAGCACCCCAATAAAATTAACCGATATATAGGATGAATTGGGGATAGCAGTGAGAGAAGTGGATTCACCATTACATTTTGTAGCCTCACCCTTCCCACAGTGATTGCCTGGCTGCCACTGCTGGAATGATTTCTGCATGTACAGCGCCAATGCCAGTTTTTAGTAATAACACACTATACAAATTGCCATTACAATACATATAGAAGTTGTAACTGCTGCTCAGAAGAATCTAACGGGAATTAGGATTTTCCCAGACAAAGGATCTTCTTATGAATGTCCTCTGTAGTCAGCCCCGTTACAACGGACCGTAGTTGAGAAGACAGGAGCTACCTATGATAAATGACACCTTCATCAGTTTAGCCTCTTTGTCAATCAATGATGTTCATTTGTTTGCAGTCTTCTAAGGTGTGGTGTCATTATTATTAGGGGTGGGCGAAGAATTCCGCTCCGCTGGTGGATTTCGCAGAGTTTTGACCACTCTGCGCATCCTTGCGGAGTTCCGAAGAACTCTGAAAAGTGATGCGGAGCGGAGTTTTTTCTCTCAAGCTGCTCACCAGCCGTAAGTTGGTGAGAACTTGCGAGAAAAAATAATGCGCGAGACCTCCTCCTGGCAAGATTTCTCATTGCGGGCAGTTGCGGCAGGTCACGAACGCTCGTGTTGAGAAGTCTGCCACTCGCATTGAGGAAGCTGCTGCTCGAGTAGAATGTCTACTCGAGCAGTAGAAAAACAGCAGCGCCCTCTGGCGCGACACTTAGTGACATTCGCGCTGATTTTAGAGCACGGGACAAACTTCTGGCACTAAAAATCAGTGCGAGCAACGTGACTTAATAGACTCCGCCATTGGCGGAACTCCGCAGAGAGCAGCGGAGTTTTTCTGTACTTCGTTGAGTTCAGCGGAGTGAAACTCCTCAAACTTCGTCCAGGCTAAATTATTATCCACTTCTTGAAACTCAAAAAAATGACTTTTTCCAGGTTGAACATTTTACTATACTCCTTCAGAAGCTATCTGAATGGCTATTTATCTTCTGTCACTCCATCTGCCCGTCCATTTCTTAAAGATCGCAGGTAATACTTTCCTGCACACTATAATTAAAGAAGTGAATCATTAGCTCTGAGCTAGTCTGGTGCTGCCTGGTAGCCCTCATGCCATCAATTCTGCAAACAGTACAAAGAGAAGTACAGAGAGAGAGAGTGGCTCTGGGTTGGACGCCTTTGGAAATTGTTCATGATTTGCTATTGCTTTAATTGGCTGTCCATCAAAGATATGGTATTTAGAGGAATTATTGCATAGTCCCATTTGGGTTCCCATCAGGTTTTGTTGATGGGACATTCAGTAGCTGGTAAGTGAGTCAGTGTGTGTTCTTCTATATATGTTACTTTCTGACATAATGACATTTTAATTTCCAGTTTTAGGCTTCTTTGTTTAGGAAGTGTTTGCTGTATGAATACATCGACCAGTGACAAAGGCACAGTACTCTTCATTAACCATCATTGGACGTACATTTGTTTTACTTTTTGGTCATGATAATATGCTGCTGGAATTACAGCTATTTTGTTGAGAAAGTGCCATGAGGCTATTTTAAAGATGTAGCATGCTGGCCCTTTGTCAAAAGTATCTAATGTGCAATATTTTGCTTTGCATGGCTTTTAAATTCACAACTGGCAATGCAAACTTCATGTTCTGAATCTTTGTCATGACAATCCTCTTTGAGTGTACAACTTAAGGCTACTCATTTAGGGGCATATTAACAACGGCCAGCGATAATTATCGCTGGCCGTGCGTAGCGATAATTATATTATCGCTGGCTATCTCTGGCATTTATCGCCCTGGTAGCGCGTTATTAACAACGCGTTACTCCAGGGCGATAAAAATACCAGAGATAGCGATATTATCGCCTTTGCAGGGAACATCGCTGGCTTTCCAGCGATGTTCCCTGCAAAAGGGCGATAACCATGCTGATACGACCCACAGGGTCGTATCAGCAGAATCCACCTCCTATGGCTAACATAGGTAAGTCGGGATTAAAGCAGACGTTAGATTTTGGCGAAAACGGCCGTTTTCGCCAAAATCTAACGACTGCTATAATCCTGTGGGCTGTCTTGTAAATATCGCGATGTGCACATCGGCGATATTTACAACGTAGCCCATCTGGGGTATGCCCAGTAACGCCCACTTTGCATCTCATTAGAGATGCAAGGATGGGCGTTGGGGGAAAGGGCGATAGTGCAGGGATTCACGCGATAGCGTGACCTTGCTGATTAGGCGATAGAATTATCGCCGCTTTCCGTCCGAAAACGGACGCTAAAGCGGCGATAATTGTCTATCGCCTTGTTGTTGATATGCCCCGCAGTCTATTCAGAAAACGTGCCCTGCTCTCAGCTGCCAAGTTGCTGTTGCCCGAGATGTTGCTTTCTTTAGGGTTTCTTTGCTGTGGCAGCACACAAGTTTGCCCAACCATTACCAAACAATTCCCCTGAGAAAAAACACACCTACTGGCTTTGTCAATACTTATGTAATATAGTTGAGTGATGTGGATGTTGGTTTACTTTTTGGTAGGAACAGAAACTTCATCTGTGAAAGCCAGCCACTTGCCCCAGTAGACCACTCCTACATCAGCCATTATTTGCCATGTTGCACTCCATAAATCCTAAGCGTGTCATGTCACCATTAAGAGATGGTGAAATCACTCAATTTTTATCAAAAAATTTCATGAAATGCCATAAAAATTGCACTAAACTACGCTTTCAAAGAAAATGGTGGTATCAGTTTTTTTTTGTTTTTTTTCTACCCGAGCGCGAATCTCGAGTTAAAACTTTGCTCGAGATAGTGTCAGAAGTCTGGTTTGGGTAGAACATGTCTCTCTTTGAAACTATTTCTACTCTAACCATTTTCCCACTGGTGTCTCACTTAGCTTTTTAACACAAGATACGAGATCGGGTAAAAAAAAACACACACAAAAAAAAATCACATAAAATGGTGTGTTGTGCAATTTTGAGAATGTATATGAATCCTGTAAGCAGAATTTCGCCGAAGGCTAGTGATCATCTGCCTACAAATGGAGATAAGAACTACACTGACAATGATGTAGCTATGTGTAGCATTTGCATGCAAAAAGTTTCCCTAAAACATTATTAGTAAACATCTATATATATATGTATTTGTCAACACAATTCTTCTACGTGAATTAAATTGTTGCGCTTGTTTGCATGCAAAGTGCCATTGAATTTATATGCGCTGTTTTGTATACTCTGTCTTTTCTAGGTCGCTGGAAAAAATATTAAAATATTTTGCTTTTACAAAACAGAATACGTTTTTATAAATTGCCTTTGTATGATCTCAGTAATTTGAACGCCCCCGTGTTTTCAAGCAGAAGCACTAAAGTGGTGTACCGTGTATTGAAGTCTGGAGACACTAGACTCTAATAACCATCCTAGTTGTGTGAAAAAGCTACTTATGAGATACCGATTCAAGCAAATGCATTGTTTCTTAATGTTATATACCTTTTTCAAAATGGAAAACTTTAACAGTATTGAGGAGGAAATTTGAATTGAATAGAGTGCTGTTTGAGAAACATCCTGTGATTAAATCAATTACTTAAAGCGAACATCCTACCTTATTCAGTTCATGGCGAATGTACTCCTGTCCAATCAAAACACGTTCAGTTTCCCTGCACAAAATATATGGCAATATAAAAGAGCAGTGAACCTGGTTGGAAGTCATAAAATGACAATTCTACATCAACACATTATCTAATGCAATCTATGTTCATCACAATTTTCCCTTCTGAAGAGTCACTTTCCCTATGAAAGTGACTATTCCTATCCATATAGTCCTCTATGCTGATCTCTATTTTGAGCCATAGGTATTTTGTGAGCATTTAAGGTCTTTCTCTAACTATCAGAGTATGTCCTCATTAGCCTTGCTCTCCTCCTGTTTTCCATTTCACTGCTACACTGACCCTACAAACCAAAGGCGCAACCCCTGGAAAAAAATGCCACATGTGCCGACTCTCTCTTGTGCTGGGAAATGTACATCCCAATCATGGTAGAAGGCCTGTCATTTGATGATGAGACGGTCTCCTCGGTTTTTTGGGCCACCCCCCCTAAGTTGTGGACCTCCCTAACTCAAACTTGATCAAATATAGGAGATTGAGAAGCCCTCTCCGAACTCTGTAAATCGCAGGTCAAAGCCCTCTTAAGTGGGACAATTATGGTTGAATACCCAAGGGGCAATGCTGCCTCACGTGGTTTCATTATAACCACTAAACCTAGGATTTTCCTTGTAGATCTGGATTTCAGGTAGGATCGTATCCTGGAAATGAACGAGAGACTGGCTGGTTGCAATTATAAAAACAGCTAAAAAACGTTTTGATGCCTTCTTGATTCAAATCAAACTGAATGCACTCAAAACACGGTCAACATCACGAGTTTCAAGAAGAAATTGGAGGAAAACAATAAAGTCATAACGGAATTTGACGAATTCTTAACTCAGACAAGGATAAACAAATATCAAAAAGACCTAAAAGGTGCTCACATTAAGGGAAATACCCTTATTCTAATGAACCAAAGAACCCTGATAAATCAGACAGTTCATCCAGGGGCAGTAGTTTTTCTGAATTCAAACTAAGTGGCGAGGACAGATACAGGCCAAAGGGTAAGAGCAGGAACATACCGTGAGGTGGCTGCTATCCCCGCCCCATGTATGGTCCAAAGGAACGTCAGATTTCATAATATGGGTGGCGCCTGTTCTACAGCTTCCTCCAATCACAGTTGATTTAACCAAATAACCGTCGTATCAACATACCCGACCATTTTTAGACAGAGATAGTGGAAGAGGAAGGGGCAGGAGAAACGCTTAAAGCATACACTGGGAAGGATCCCAGCAGCGCACAAACAAGAAGTGGTCCGAAGACCTACAGTCAGGGTGAATATTATAACTAATCTCAGGAAGACAGCACTCACTGATACTCAGATAACTGTAGTGAACAAAGTCCTTAGATTTGTCCCTACACCAAAGAGTGACTTGCCTAACCTGCATATTGAACTGTCTGAATCAATCAAAACATGTTTGAAGGTATTTTTTGCAGATAAAGAATCACTCACTGTTTACCCCACAAAAAAGGGTCTATGAAATAAGTCCACCTTTTCACCACCAGCTTTCAACATGCCACCATAAGTTCTGGCACTTCACCAGGCCATTGCTAAAGTGATAAACACCCAAAAAGATGTGACATTCCAGCAGTATCAGAACATATCAAACGAGTGAATAATGCTGCAGGATTTTTTAAAGTTGGAATCTATAATGATTAAACGGGCTGATAAAGGGGGAGCCATAGTAATTGTGCCAACAGAAATATACAGAGATGACTGCATGAGACTCCTAACTACAAAAGGCTGACTAAAGACCCTACCACAGATATTCTGGAGAAAATCTCATTGATGGGGGGCAAGCAAGAGCGAGGGGCTGGGTCACTAAACATTAAGATGACTTTTTGATCATCAGTCAACCCAGAATGCCAAACTTTTCTATCCTTCCCAAAGTGCCTAAACTAAAACATCTGGGATGACCAGTAGCCTCAAGTATAGAATAAATGTTGGAACCATTATACCTATTCTGTGACTGGTTCCTGCAGCCTTTGGTCACAACGTTGCCATCTTATTTAAAAGACACGAAAGATTCGCTAAACATCTTGGAAAGGAAAAAATTTGAATGTGAGAGAGGGTTAATCATCAGCATGGATGTTGAAGCATTATATCCCAGTATCCAGTGAGAAGTTAATGATTCTCTGCTAATGGATTTGGAAAATGTCATACCAATTGCAACTCAGCCAATGTATATGTAATCCAATGACCTTGCAAGTTAATGTACATCAGCATGAGATCACATAAGGTCAAGATACACATAAACGAGAACAGAAGCACACCCAGATAAAACAAGCATTTGCAATGCAATAGGTCTCTCATTTACGCGAGTTTGAACTATTGGCATTGTAAATGACAATCATTTTATTTATGTTTTTGTTTTTAAAACATAAATAAAAGTTGTACATGTAACAATATGGGGAACATATGAGGGTAATATGTATACACATATCAATAGATATGCATATGCTAATATGCTATTTATTATCATTGCTGAGTGTGGGGAGGAGCCTCGACTCCCTCAAGGCAAGATCTTGAATGGTTTAGGATGCCCGTCGCTTTCCTCAATAATGGTAATTAATAGTATATTGCACTCTATACATAAACAGCCAAACATTTAGCGGGGGTGATATATGAAGAATTAACAAAAGGAGATGATTTAAAAAAGCATAAGAGAAGAAAACATCATGGTGAGGAAAGGAAAGCAAATACCTGGGGGTGAGAGAGAACAACAAGCTTGGAGAAAAAAATAGCAAATCTGCAGTTTGGCAGAGAAAAGAAACACAGACTTCTAAACTTTAACTCCGGGACTCATGGCAAAGACAACAAATCAGAAGGTCCTGGGTACATGTGACAGTAAGTACATGGACTGCCCAACTCGTTTTGAAAGCCTTGGCTTAAAGGTGTATGTATTCTGACAAGCACAAGACACGAAGAGAGTTTGAGGAGTTTTGAAAGTAGCTTTTGACAGCGGTGCCTAAACTACTCTCTCTTTTAGCCTCTCTTCACACAAGTATATGGACGGAAAGAAGCTGAGGCCTGATATGCTGGTCAGGCCTCCATGCTGCCTGCCTAGTCCGCCTGTCATGACGTTGACGGGCGGGCCAGGCCCGGCCCTACGCTGGGAACCCATACTGGAAGGATCAGCTAGGCTTGTACTATAACTCAGACCTCACTGGTTGAGAGGCTAAAGTATTGGTCATTCCACCTCTCACAGAAAACCTGGACAAAGTATACCGCCTATCGCCGCAATACCCTTAATGTAGGTCCACAGAGGCCCAGGTAGCCGGTGCACGAAACATGAAGTAAGCTGGGCCCCAAGCTGTCACACCGGTTGCTGTGAGATATCTTCGGTGGGCGACATATGACAGCAGCAAGACTGGGTGGAAGGAAGGACCTTCAGTCTTGTTGTGTAAATACAATAGCACTAAACACGGTTTAACATGTCACATTCTTCTCCCAAATCAGTGACACTTACCACACGCCAGGAGAGCCTTTCCGCGTCCCCCACTCCAGGGGAAGCAGAGAAAGGGCTGCCAGGCCGCTACTCATGACAGGAAACCGGACTGAGACGGAAACTAGAGCAGGGAGGCAGTAGGGGTCTAGCGGTGCTTCCACTGGCTGGCTCTGGTCTGCCAGCACCACTTCAGTTCCTTGCATACGACCAGGTCCCATCTTTCGGGAACCAGGATATTGGACCTGTTGGTGGAAGGGTAGGGGTTTGTTCAGCTGACTTTTTTTGTTCCCTCCCCGGTGCTGCCTGAAGCTGCGTTTCTCGTGCGTCACCGCCTGTGGCTGGCTAGAGACCAGTGGTGCTAAATGCACCTACTTTTTGTCGTCCGATGAGGGTGTGAGTCTTGCAACTACCTCTGAGCACTGGTAGCCCCTCTACTGCCTCCCTCTCAATCCTTCACTTGGGTTCCAGCGGGTGTCAGCACCAGTCTCTCTCTTTCCTGTCTCTCCTTCCCCCTCCCTCCCGCTTGTCTGTTTCCTCCTGACTCCGTGACCCTCCCCTCTCTTCCCTCACCAAATATGGCAGCTCTGGCAGTTTTGCCTGATCCACGGCACCTGCCTGTGATCGGGGAAATTAAAGGTGGTAGAAGCCAAAGGATGGCCAAATGTGAGCCTTGCCACCCCACAGAAAAACACGCTTCTACTGTATGCGATCTTGTACTAGACATGTGCAACCTTACAGTCGCGTACACGCAAGCATGGTTGTCTGGTCCTCGGGGAGCCCCGCAGATGGGAAAGCTAGCAGGGCAGGACGGGGCGCAGGCTGAGAGCGTGAGAGAGGGGACACAGAGTGTGAGAGAAATTAGGAAGAGAGGAAGTCAGGGGGGATTCAGTGGGAAGAAGAAAAACAGAGACGTGTGTGTGTACGAGGGAACAGGAGGGAAGAGGTTATTGGTTAAGGGGAAATAGGGAGAGCGAAGGAAACAAACTTTCGGGATCCTAAGTGCCAAAGATGGAGGATGCACGGCATAGGAACCAGGTGTAGGAGACCGGAAAAGAAAACAACGAGACGTGTGGGAAATATAACAGCAGGGGAAAGAAAAGAGAAGGATGGCAAGAGATGACTGAGATCAGCCTAAAAACACACAGAGAGCACGTATAAAGATGAAAGGAGTTGTTAGTGAGGAAGGATGGGGTGGACAAGAGCGGGTGGGCTATAGATGTGGAATGGGGGGCGTGGAACAGCATCGAAATAATACCCCCTAACTTTGGAAGTGAGCACGCCTATGCCAGGGCCAAGGGCTACGCCTACCTGTCCCTTTGATGCTGGAGTGGCCCCTCGCCCTCCTCTACCTCGAGCTTGTTGTGATGCATTCATCCCGCAAGCAGATATCGATTTTTAACAAGCGGCCACCATTATCCCACTGTGCACGTCGTCCTGCCTGCAGTAGGAAAAAAGAAAATAGTGCTTGCAGACTAATAAACACGTACTGTGTAACAACAGAAGTAAAGGGGCCAGTAGACATGGGAGGTTACAAAAGAAGGAAAGGCGGTACTAAGGAGGGACTAACAAACCATTTACTGAATCAGAAGCCTGAAATGAAGAAGGACAAAGACACAAGCCAATGACAACTATGGGCGGAGAGTGGGCGGGGCTTCTCTTCCATACTCTACTACAGCAGATCGCCAGAGCAGCGCATGCGCACTGGCTCTGCCTCGACCTAAAAAGACTTTGACTAAATTCATCAAACATTCATAGACATGAGCCACACTTAGAACCAACTAGATGGGTGTGTTATTGAGAAATTACCTACACATTGGAGTGACATAAACTCAAGGCTGCTCAGTTGCAAGCTCTGCTGGATATATCGCCCGGGCACACGCTACTGGAGTCTTAATTATGGTTTGCCCTGTTCTCATCTGTAACAAAGAACTGACAGTTTGAGCAAATAGAAATTATTGACTTTCCTCCTGACTTTTTTTGATAACACTTTCTATGTCAGTATAATGTACTTGTTTATTTTTTTTTGCAGTTTGATATAACAAAAACCTGAATTAAAGTTACGGGAGTGTTTTACATGAGCACCAGTTACATTACACATTCATATTTTTTTGTTAGGCACGGGGACATTAAGAGATTTGCCCAGGATAACAAGATGTTGAGCCAACGCCGAGACTCAACCCTGGTTCCCCAGCTCCAAAGTTGGCAGTTCTGGCCATTATGCCACATCCGCTTCCCTGCCTATATGGCAGACATTTTGACAAAGGATACCCAAGTTTGTGCATTATATTCATGTAATAACTACCATCATGTCTCTATATTGAGGAGATCTAGCATATTGGATCACAACCTCCGCTTATGATAACATAGAACTCCATTATTAAAGAAGACAGCTCGTATTGCATGTTTTGCACACTTTCCTCTAACTACCACTACCGCATTTTTGCATATTTTTCAGAAGTGAGTATAAGAGCACCATGAGTCCACACTCTGTTATGTAGGAATTTAAATGACTCAATTTCCCATTGTGGTGTGGGGCATACGCAGTGTAGTGATGTAACGCCCAGTCTTTGAGCACGCATCAAACATGTTAATGCTCACCCAACATGCTGTAAGGCTATTATTATGATTGAGTAAGGGGAATACTAATATAATATTGCCAAATTAAGTGATTATCAGCATGAATTATGAAGCATTAGGTGTGCCACGGCAACTATCGCACCACGATACCCTTAAAGGCTTAGGGGCCCATTAGGATGGCGGGTGGAAGCACCACCGCCGTGCTGGCGGATGCAAAAAGCACCAGTTACCGTCCGCCCGCCACAGCACACACGCCCGCCCAATTAGGATGTGAAAAGTCAGCCAAACACCGCCCGTAAGCCAGCAACGCCCTCCGCCATCAAAGTGCGCCCGTCCACGGAGTGGCGCGGCCTAATGGAGACACACCGCCCGACGAAATCACGTACCGCCCGGCGTACAAATTACGATGCCAGAACCAAACAGTTCCCCCGGCTAAGAGACACCGCACGTGAAAGCAAGGCGGAAAACCGAACGCACAGTACGGATAGCAAAGAGGCGGACCCCCGAGCATGAATCCAGCACTGCAGGCCCTCCCCATGCTCTACCTGATGCAGCACCCAGGAGTCAACGCACCGCGGCGACGCAGGTAGGCAGACACACAACAGGGGCACGCAAACAGCGCACACAGTGTAAGGGCGGGAAAACTGTATATGGCCCCCCCGACACACCTGCGTGGACACGACACATCCACCACTGCACCCACACATGCGCACAACGCAGAGGCCAACGGCAGCGCAATGCATGCTCCGCACACAGACAACACAGGGTCACAACCAAACACCACACACACCAGCACCACCCAGAACGCACATGTCACGTGACAGCCCTGCCACAGTCATGTCCCCAAACGGCAATTCACTGTTGCCAACCTGACGTCACACAAGTGACCCGAACATGTCAGTGACGTCACGCCAAATTAGGACACACCCCTGTGTGCAAAACACGGCGAAGCACACAGCGGCGGCAACATCACCCAGCAGAATATGGACCCCGTCGGAAAAAGGTACGCCAGTACCACACAGAAACACCGATGCCACCCTGCACCCAATAACAAGACATGCAATACGTAACATCAAAGATACCGGGGACAGACAACAGGTGGGACCAATTATAACACAAGGCCCAACGTATAGCGGAAACGCAGCCTGCCGCCCACACACGGGAGAGGAGACAGCACTGAATGACCTTCCATTCCCACTCTGAAACCACATCCCGACTAAACAAGCCGGAGACAACAGTCATTGCACCAAAAAAGCCCAACACAGGCATGCAGAGGGAAGCGGCCACAGGGCAGATAGCGCATAACACCAAAGAACATTCAGAACGGAAAAAAGAAATGATAACACTCCCCCATGTGGTTCACATGCAAGTTATCTGGAAGGAGTCAGACACCACTGACCTTGACCATTCAGAGAAGCATGTGGGATGAGGGCCCGTGTCCTCCGCACAAGCCAACATAACACAAGTCCTGCCTCCCCACGACCATTACAGAATTCCCAGCAACGTCGGAGGTTGCACACTGCAGACTGCACAGACAGCCGGAGCACGCCACCACAGCGCCCTGCAGCAAAATGGCACTTGCACCACACCTACCCAACTACGCCGGACAGATTAAGCTGTACAAACATAACCTGATACAGATATTGGGATGTGACAATCTGGCCTTGCTGAACGTAAGTTACCGACTAACTTACCGCATCGCATTGTTCAGCTGCGTCATCCCCGTCTTCTACTGTCGGAGGTGTCCCTTCTACTATCCTGTGGATTTATGTCTCTCCAACCCGGCATGTCCAAGGGCGGACCTGCTACAACTATTCAACCCCTGGACGTCCACAACAGGGTCTGTTCAGCCTATGGGGGCATGGCGTATGTGGCTACTATCGGACCCACACTGCAATGGGACCACTGTGCCTCCACACGACGGATAATGGATCACAGTTACATCGAATGTCATCCAACATGTCCCATCATGCTCCTACAAGGGACAACTTACGACCAACACCTTGACAGCCACCATCCGCTACATTGGATGGCATCATGTCCACCACCAATGCCATGGAAGCCCTGCTGGAAGGTATTGCATACCTGACAACCTGTCAATTCGTCGGGCCCCGCCACCATACCCCCAATTGAGCAATGATGTCCCACACCGTACCCATGCTTGGCTTCCGCACGGACTAGGCAGTTACCAGTACAACAACTATACCATACAACCTGCAACTGACACCACATCATCAACTACACTGCCATGACATCTGATATTTTCGGGACATGCACTCTGTTCCTCATCACATCCAGTAACTCTGCATGAACAGGGGGAGGCAGAGGCATGGGATTTGTGTATGGCAACCACATGGACAGAACTGCACGTACAACCATGCCATGATATGGATCCTGCGCCCATGAACATATGCACCGGTCAGTGGACAGTAATCGTTCTGCTGTAGTATGTGAGAGCTGTCACCTCACCTCCCTCTGAACGTCCGTGCCAGGACCTTTGCATGGACACCAAGTGCATCCACCAACAACATGAGCCCAGTGACTGTGACATGGCCAGTACCCACCACATCGCAACAACAAGTGGGACGCTGTTGCATGCACGTAAGCCCATGCCCTGATGTCACCTCCACGCACGTGTGTATGAGTAACTATAGCAGCAAACCTGTAACATGGAACTGAGATGCACTGTGCCCATGATGACAAGCGGACTGGTAGGCTAAATGTATACTGTCTGTGTCAAAGTCAGCAGCACCACAGTAATTAGCAAATGTACATTAGCACACCAACGGCTAAGCAGTTGTAACTCTGAAGCCCACATCCCACAGTCAACAACTAATCACATGTACCCCTACACCCTATGCTATGTGTACACATGCTGAGTATATCCTCCACATGCATTTCGCTGCCAGTAGTGTCCACTATACTGCATCACAGAGGACATAAGTCCCAATACATGGCTTGAAGCAAAAATGTGTCTCTGCTGATTCATTTCACAAGTACGAATGAGAGAGGATGAGAGTGTGTGAAGTACACGGCAGTCGTGAGATGACCATGTAGTCCACTGTCATTGGATGTCAACGCAAATGAGTAGCACAACTGTGGAAGACACACATGTGTCATGTGAAGCGGGAGTTACGCATGGCTCAGGTGGGTGGGTGTGACGGGTAGGTGTGCACATGCAATGTTGAAACACGCTGTGTTGGGAGGATTCAGGAACAGTACATTGCCGCTCTCCTGGGAATTCGTAAAGACCACCTGTCTGGGGATGAATGTGAACTCGTGTGTGCACAACAGGCGGGCACACGATCAATGCTGCATCAAGTGTAGACGTCAGCCCACCCTCCGTGGACATGCTGGATACTGCTGTGCGTCCGCCAGGCCCTTGCCAAGGCACTCACATCCCCTGTCGACCTGGTGTATCCCCAACATTGTCCACTTGCACAGGCAATCCAGGGCACGGGATGGCAGTAGAGCATGGTGGGTGAGAGGTCATGGAGCGCTCCTCCTGGTCACATCACGCAGGCAACACATCCTCAATGTGTAGTATGGCACAAGTCAAATGGAAGTAGTGGGGGGACGCACACATCACAAGCAGGACTGACGTCACGGAAGGTGGCTCGCACCATCCCACCCATTGACAATACACCCACACACATTACATGCCATTGCAACAGAGAAGCCAGCGCGTGCACAAGCAGCTCCAAGCTCGCCCCAGAGAGGCCAAAGAGTGAATGTGTGGGGCCATGAGCTCCAGTTGGACGCGGCCTGGCCCGCTAGGGCAGCTACAGCCTCTGTGTGTTACAGGTGGTGTATCCGGACTGCGGAGCCTGTCATGCATTGTCAATGTTGCCCGTGTCTCGAGTCGGGGCACCACGCAGGTGGACGGCGTCCCGCCAGTTATACCGTGAGACAGACCACTTGTTCAACTGGACCCACACATACACTCCTTGGCCTCTCTGGGGCGAGCTTGGAGCTGCTTGTGCATGCGCTAGCTGCTCAGGTGCAAACGCATATTGGGGTGAGCGAGGGGAGGCCATGAGGACAGTGCAAAAGATGACTGTTTGATTTTCAGCCAGTTTAAGGAATGACCCTGATGTGGTCGGAAAAAGACGTGTCTCGTGTGTATTGCAACTAGTAGATCAGCCGATGAACTTCCCATGTCTTGCATGTAGCCCCGCACCCAGCCCCGCCCACTCGACACATTAAAATGAGTACCAGCACCACATTCTACCCATTCGAAGCACTGACTGGGGGTGACAACCATTGGACAGTCTTGTGTAGTCCACCCACGCGTACATGTGGGCCCTCCATGATCCATGTCACCTGCGGCAAAGTGATGTCATGGGCAATGACGGAAGTGAGCAGAGCTGTCTGCCCCACGCACAGATGGTGCATCAGCTCAACAGACCCAGCACTGAGTGCAGCAGGGGTCACATGTGCAGGGGCAGTTGTGCCTGGTGTGAAGGCACATGCATATAGACAGCACATCGAGCAATGTGTAGTCTGCCCACATCTACTGTCCATTGTCAGGCGGACCTAGAAAAAGATCACAAGGCAACACATCTGTGTGGGTGTACCCACTGTGACCAACACTGCGCAACCATCAACGTACTCGCCCTGTGCATGGCCCACCCCGCAACGGAGGTCACATTCAGTGCCACTATCTCACACACACATCCCTATCACGAGGCACGGTGTGTCCAATCGACAGGACTGAGTAAGCGCTCATCCGGAGGGTCCTGAACAGGAGACACATGTAACCCACTAGGCAGTCTGTGTCGGCACCTACTGGCATTGTGCAGTCAATGTGCAGGCCAGGCCTGCTGGGACTGAGAAGGGCAGCATGGCCCCAGCCTGACTTCCACACGACCAACAAGTGCACTGAGACCTGCATTGCCAATTGTCTGTGTCACTGGATGTCTGACATGAAGTTGCCATGTACCACCACTCGGGAGGGACAGACAGGTCAAAGCGCCCGAGAGCTCACATACCCATGCCCCCTGCAGTCAGCATGGTGAGCAGTGCATGTTTGAACACCACAGGCTCTGACTCATAGTGCTGCGGAGCAACGACATGTGTGTCCCCCACATGCACTCCCACACACACTGCAGTTGTCACTCACACACAACTTTCGCAAGGAATAGCCATGTGCAGTGTGCGTGGAGCTCGGAATCCAGGTTCTCCAGCTCCTCGCTGTTGAGTGGACCTGGACATGTCCTCAGCGTCATCCACGTGTAGGTGGAGTGGTGGCAGCAGCAGGTGTTGTCGAGGGGTGCCAGGCTGCAGTGCCAGGTAGCTGTGGTTATGCCTGTCCCACTCACACACACATATAACCCCCTGGGGCAGTTTCAGTGGGTACAAGCTGCTGCAATTCGTGTATCATGTCTGGCAGCTTCAATTGCAGACGTTGGCCTGCTCCCAGCTGGCCATGGATGCCTACCTCCATAGTGGAACACGCAGGGTGCAACCGCGAGGGTCATTGGAGTTGGCCGTAAGGGCCTGGCCCATGGCGGGTACAGTCCGCTGATGCCATGTGCACCACACAGTATAATGTGCGCAATGCATATGCAGGTGTGGCCATGATTTGCGTGTGGGTGCAGGTCCACAATGGACAGGGCCACAACATGCTGTGTGCATAGGCAGGGACGGCCAGTGCTCAGCCTCCACATGTCTGTTGGCACATCATCATGTACACATTGGCATGGGAGCATGGGATATGCATATGCACACACATGCCATCTTTCACTATGTACATCTGCCACTTGGCACGTGCAATGTTACGTGTCACTTGTGATGTGTAATTGCAAGCACACAGCCGTGTTGGCATGGGGCTGTCAATGTGTACACCTGTCAATGTTTCTGGAGGTGTGATCCGTACAGTGCTGTACATAGGGTGCAGTAGTGACATCAATGACTGTCTCATATCCCCTCGTGCCACAGGTCCCACTTGTTTTGGCTGCTCAGCCTGTGTCCATAGCATTGTTGGTGTGTGCCCTACACACCCAGCCTCGGAAGCAGTGTGATGCACAGCAGCTAGTCATGTTGCCGTGGTGTTGCCGCTTGCCGAATATGCAGTCTGTTACCATCAGCATGCCTTACAAGTTATTGAGGCCTAGATCCCCATGTGCATGCTCATAGCAATGGGGTGTGTCACTGCCCATTGCTATTGGTAGGGGACCTGTGTAAGTGTATTGTGGCTGTGCTGTCCCTACTTGTCAGCTGTTCTGTTATTCAATTGCCTACTCAGTCATTTATGTTTTGTGTATGTGAATATGCCATGTGGCGTGTTGCTTTGACATGTGTCCACTTCCATCTTTCCTAGGCGGAGACCAAACATTCATCGCCCCTACCAATTGCTGTCAGACATGGTGGATGTGGAGGTCATCCGCAAATATCGTCTGGACCGGCCCACCCTGCATCGCCTATGTGCCATGTTGGAACCCCAACTCCGTCCTCGCAGGGTGTATCCAACAGCATTCACCCCCACGGCTAAGGTGATGGCTGCACTGCATTTCTTCGCCACTGGGTCATTCCAACACACAGTGGGCAGTGGAGGTGGGATGTCCCAACCCATGTTCAGCATGGTGCTCAGGGATGTACTGTCAGCCATGATGCTGTACAGAAACAGATACATCCGATTCCCCAGGGCTCGGGAATTGGCGGCAGTGAAGGGTGCTTTCTATGCCCTTGGACGGATCCCCCACGTCGTTGGTGCAATAGACTGCACCCATGTTGGCCTTGTTGCACCACAGGCCACTGAGCACCTCTACCGCAACCGGAAGCACACGCACTCCCTGAATGTGCAAGTGGTGTGCCTTGCGGACATGGTGATTTCAGACGTGTGTGCAAAATTCCCAGGATCGGCCCATGACGCGCACATCATGCGCAACAGCATCCTACCACGTCTGATGACCGATCTGCAACCGGACCGTGGCTGGATTGTTGGTGAGTATGTGGAGTAGTGTAGCATGCTGGCTGTGCGATGCTGTCTTGTGTCCAGTTGGAATTGCAACGGTTCTCTGTGTCCCTCACACCCAGGTGACTCTGCTTACCCGAATGGGCCCTGGCTGCTCAGCCCATTACGACGTCCTGGGAGCCCAGCTGATGTCCGCTACAATGAGGCACATGGGAGGACCAGACGTGTGGTTGAGCGGACCTTTGGCCTCCTCAAGTCCAGGTTCAGATGCCTGGACCGCACCGGGGCGCACTGGCGTACTCCCCACAGAAGGTGTGCCAGATAGTTGTGGCTTGCTGCATGCTGCACAATCTGGCTATCCGCAAGCAGATCCCCCTAATTGTGGATGACAGAGATCAACCAGGGCCCCAGCCTGCAGACCAGGACAGCTCTAGTGAAGAGGACAGTGGAGAGGATGAAGCTGTGAATGTGCGTCAGCAGCTCATCGCCCGCTACTTCACTTGACGGTGAGTGTCCATGTACGACGGCTGATGTAGCTGTAGTTGTGCAGGTGTATGTGTGCTCTGTCACGGGGGCCTTTTGTTCACTGAGTGCTGTGTATCAATGGTCCATGTCCAGGTTGGTATGCCACTGACAGTGGCTGTAGCATTGTGCCCTGTTGCTCTGTGAGATATGTGTACATTGCTTGTAGTTGGTGACAAGTACTGTGTGATGAGTGTGTGACACACTCATTGAATGTACTCTTGTTCTGTTTTTCACCCCTAGGTCCCTACAGCCTCTCCTGTCCCATCGACATCCCACACAGCAGATGCATTTCTGCTCATGGTGGCGATTGCACATCGTTGAATAAACCCAGGACACATTAAGCCGATTGTGATCAAGGTGTATTTATTAACAGCGGTGACATGTGATTGTGTGCAAGGTGATGGCAAATGTGGTGCATGCTGTGACAATGAGTTGACGGTCATGGCTGCGTGATGGTCAAGGTGTACCCATGGAGTTCTATGTCCACAGTCCAACAGACACATGCCATTCACATGGCAGTGTGGGGTAGGATCGTATTACAAGTCAATGCAGTAGGTGGTCAAGGTGGCTGGCTGACTCACTGGCGTTTGGTGCGTGCGAAGTCCTCTCTGGACACCTGTTTCCTCTTCGGACGGCCCCTTCCACGTTTGGTAGGGGGGGTGTGTTGATGTGCTGCTGGTGGTGGCTGAGGAGTGCTCACTCGCTGTGGATGCAGGGGAACGCGATGCTGCACGACCCTGCGCCACAGCAGGTGGTGGCGGAGGTGGTGTTGCTGGCCTTGCTTGTGCCCTCCCCCCCACCACCAGCTGGCCCATGAGGGCCGCGATTTGGCCCATATGGGCGTCCATGGACCTCAACACCGCAAGGACCTCCCGCGTGTCGCTAGCCGACCTGGCCCATTCTCCTTGGGCCTCTTGATAGACCCCAAGGACTCTGTCGATTTGCGGCAGGGCTTGGCTCCCAGGCACAGTTGGCGTTGGCCTGGCCCTGCTCCTCCTACCAGTACTGCTGCCACCGACCTGCCCACTAGCCACATTGCTCACCACGGTCCTCGCTCTGGCTCCCAGGGTGGAGTCCGACGGTCGTGCCGACCCTTGCGCAGGGGCTGTGGCGAGGGATGGCGTGGTGGTGGTGGTGGTGGTGGTTGCGGCGGTGGTGGTGGCCGCAACGGCCGTGGCAGCAGGGGTCTGTGACTGGTCAGCAGCCCTGGGTGATGGGTTGGTGGGCAGGAGGGGCCCTGGGGAGCGGTTGTGCCCTGCCACTCCAGATGGGCCTGCTGGGTGGTCCGTGTCCGGAGAGGTGTCCAGCTCCTCTACATCCGTGAGTCCGGGTCGGGGGCTTGCGGACTGGCTGTGCTGGCTGCTGTCACCCTCTCCAGCATCCAGCAGTTCGGCACCTGTGGGGAGAATGAGATGGGTCATTGTGTTGCACCTAGCAAAGTATGTATTGGTTGTCTGACATTCACAGTTCGTGCACTGTCGTGCACAGGTTTCCCAGTGGCGTGTGTGTGGATGTACGATGTGTGTATGCGTGGGCTAGGCAATGGGACTGTGTGATGTGGACATGTGGCATGGGACGGTTTAGCAATGCCGATGGGTGTGTGTTGCTATGCTCCTACATTTTGTGGCTCGGGTGTATGCGTGCTCCAGGACCATAGACGATGTTGGGTTGAACGATGGTTTAGGGGGAAGGATGGGATGCTTAGGTACGCTGATGCCAAAAGGGGGTACAGCCCCCTAAACGCTCTTGGGTTGAAATATGCTTTTGGGGTACATACTGTGGGTAATGGGTGCAGAACGTGACATGTGTTCTGGCAACATGACAGTGCATAGACAAAGGTGTGTGTCTGTCTCACATGCCCGGAATATCTGCTGACTGTTATCATTCATGGACATCACATTGGTAGCATTGTTGTGAGTTCGTGCTTGTTGTGTGCCACACGACGTATTGCAGATGGGCCAAATCCTTTGTGTGCGTGCTGCCCTGGTACATGTGCATCAGTGCTGTGCTCTTGGGGTGTTGACTATATTATGTGTGTTGTTACTCGCAGTGTGACGTGCGCTTCAGTCACTGCAGGCACTTGATTTGTCATGGGCAGGTATCTTTGCATGACTACTGTATGAGGGCCAGCTGTTCGGATGACATACCTTTCATGACACTGTGGCTGAGAGATGAGATGGATGATATGTTGAATGTGCATTGTGTGCCTGTGTGTTTCATGGGTCCAGTTGTCTTTGTGTGCAATATTGTGGTTCCAAGCTGTTACTTCTAGTACGGTCTGTCTTACGTGGGCGTTGTTGTACGATGTGTGGGTGACAGGCAGTGAGGACTACATGGACAGGACTTCGATGGTGTTGCTGATGTGTGTGATGGGTGGCACAGTGCCTGCCGTGTGGGTCTGTGCTCCAGTGGGACTTGTGCATGCAGACGTGGCTCCTTAGGTGTTGCTGTATCTGTGATGGGTCATGTGGGGTTTGACTCTGTTGAACATGTCCGTGTGCACATTGGTCTCATGATTGTGACTGGGAGCAGTGCTGCGTGTTCCTCTGCTACGTGACATGTCCCATGTGTCAGTCGTAGTACAGTCCTCATGCCTACAGACGCCCCGCCCTGTACATTTACCCACCTACAGGTTGTTTCTGAGTGCGCAATGCAATGGATGCCACATGGTACTGGGAGGGAGGGGTGCTCCACCTTGCTGGTCTGTGGGAGTGGGAGCCTGGTGGGTGTTTTACTTCAGCTGTCCCCCTCCGACCCACTGTCTTTGTGTTCCGGCTACTTACCTGTTACTTGTCGGTCAGTGCAGCTATGGCGGACACATGGATGTGGGGTGTGCTCCACCTTGCTGGTCTGTGGTAGTGGGGGCCTGGTGGGTGTTTTACTTCAGCTGTCCCCCTCCGACCCACTGTCTTTGTGTTCCGGCTACTTACCTGTTACTTGTCGGTCAGTGCAGCTATGGCAGACACATGGATGTGGGGTGTGCTCCACCTTGCTGGTCTGTGGTAGTGGGGGCCTGGTGGGTGTTTTACTTCAGCTGTCCCCCTCCGACCCACTGTCTTTGTGTTCCGGCTACTTACCTGTTACTTGTCGGTCAGTGCAGCTATGGCGGACACATGGATGTGGGTGTGGGGAGTGCTCATTCTGGCGCATCTGGAGTACAAGGGGACCTGGTGGAAGTTGCGGTGCTGGCTGACTGTACACATGCCCCCATGGTTTTGTTAGTTGGTAGCTTTGGGCTGAGTGTGTGTGAGTGTCTGTTGCATGTGTGGGTGATGTCTTGTGTATTGTGTACTGGACATGGGGGTGTTTGTCCCTAGGAGCTATGGCATGGTGGTAGTGCATGTGATTACATAGCGGTGTGCTGGTATACGTTTGTTTGTACTTACCAGCCTCCACTCCCCTGGTAATCCGGTGAGGATCTCCGGATGTATGATGACTCGCACCTTCTCCTCCCACGCCTTGAAGGTCTTGAATAGCGCGGGATTCCCTCCGCCAGTCCTGGCAGCCAGCTCTCGATTTTTGCTCTCCTTCTTCTTGACCACGCTTTTGAGGTCGTTCCACCTTTTGTTAATTTCTCCTCTGTTGCGTGGAACGTTCCCGACTGCATTGACCTGGTCTACGATCCTGCTCCACAACCGGTTTCTGGTGGATAGTGGTGTCTGTTGGACCTGGTTGCCATAGATTTGTGGGTGCACCTTGACGATCTCGTCGACCATGACCGTCAGCTCGGTGGAAGTGAACTTGGGCATTCTGTGTGATGCCATGGTGTGTGTTTTGGTGTTTGTGGTGCTGGTACGGTGTGTGGTGTGTGATGTGCAGGGGGTTTGTGGGTCAGGTGTTTGGTGGTGGTGGTGGTGATGGGTGTGATAGGTGCGTGTCTGTGGTGTGCTGCTGTCCTTTCTGTCTCGCTGTGTTGTGTGCTTTCGTCCTCAGTTTGTAATGTTGCAGGGGTTGTGGTCTGTGAAGGGGCTGGTTTTGTACTTACCTATGTGGGTGTGTCATGATGGTCTGTTGTTTTCAGGTGTGTTGTGGCTGGTGTTCTGGGATTTGTTGTTGATTTTTTGGTCCAGGGGGGGGTGTGTTTCCGGGATGTGTACTGTGTTTGGGTATTTGTGCGTGGGTTGCTGTGTGGACTTGTTGGCCATGTTGTGTGTGTTTGTTTTCGTCAGCGGATGGTTTCTGTGCATGGACGTGGCCGCCAGGGCTTCCGCCGTGTCCATTTTCGTCACTGTTGTTTGCGCTGGCGGGCAGTGTATTTGTGGATTTTCCGCGCTCATGTCGGTACGATCCGAATTTCACGGGCGGTGTCTCGGTCGTCAGGGCGGGCGGTTTTGGGTTGTCGTGCGTCTTTCCGTCCGTGGCGGGCGGATGGACTTAGACTCGGACATGGGCGGGCGGTATTTTCTGTTTATTTTCCGCCTCCGGCGGTTTTCGGTTCGCGGCATCGTAATTGCTCGGTCGGTATTCAGACGGTGTAGGCGGGCGGATTTTTGCCACTGTGGTTGATGGCGGATTTTTATCCGCCCGACATCGTAATGGACACCTTAGATAGCTACACGGAGATGCAAGTGTCTTGTATGTATGAGGAGTGATCTGTTACTGTCAAATTACATGTGTTACTGTGTTTTGGGGTTTCTCATTTTTCTTTCCCTTTTTTTGACCTGATTACCATTATGAGAGAAAGTGATCATGAGAACTGCATTTGGCATTATACCATGATTTAATTCCAGTAGGCATATGCAAGCATGATTCAAATACTATCAATGCCACAATGTTTGTTTGAGAGAATACTATACTAACCCATTCTAAAATCAACTTTTTGCCACAAATGAGGAGTTGTATGAATGGGTTTGCATGATTTACCTGTAACAAAGAATGACCAAGAATGGGCAAGTGCAAAACCTATGTTTTGAACCTGGCCCTCTCTGCAGGGTCTCATTCAAACGGTTTGCTTTCAACCCTCTTGTTTTGCTGGATCTGTTTTTGCAGGACTTATTACTCAGTGTACTATCCTCTGCGAACTAGTGACAAGGTGCTTGTGCTCTCTCCCTAAAACAGGTTAAAAGAGCCCTACACTTCATTAGCACATTAATTTACTTATTAGTCCCTGGTATATGGTACATGTGCCCAGTTCCTGTAAATTAAATGCTACTAGTGGGCCTTCAGCACTCATAGTGACGCCCATTTGTTTTTTACTGCTGTAAGGCCCATCTCTCCAATTGGCTAACACTGGGTTACCTTATTACATCAATAAGTGCTAACTTTGTATTGGGAGCAGATGGAACTATGCTGTTTGGACTCTAATCAACTGCAACTTAAAATCCTCTTTAGTGGTAAAGCCAGATTTTAAGGCACAATTTTCAAAATGTCACTTTTAGAAAGATTGCATTTTCTTGTCCTAACCCTTTGTGCCTTCTGCCAGTGACTGGATCACCCGACTGAATGGCTCTGCCATTGGGGTTTGTGCATTGCTTCCAGACAGGAACACAAAGGGGGCTTGGATGTGGACAGGTAGGGCCATTCTGGCAAGTTGAGTGGAAGGGGCTGTACCCAGCCCTGTGAGAAGTTGGCCTGGTATATGCTGTCCACTAATTAAAGTGGGCACCTTGCACCAGTCCAAACGACCCTTATGATGTATGAGGTTAAAGATAACCTTTAGAAAGCTATCCTAGTGGTAGCTGTGGAGAGCAGCCTTCAAGCTAAATCTTGAAGGAATGTAAAGCAGCTTGTTTTACCAGAATATCACCTCCTGAATGACTAAATGAAGGGGAACCACACAGTAGTTATATAAAAATATGTATTTATTAATATAACACTCTCTACTATCCTCTACACGAGGATAGAACACAAAGCACACAATACAAGATCAATAGAACAGTTGTAAGTAGCACAATACACAGTGGGCTCCAGGGGGAGACCAAACCATATACTAAAATAGTGGTATAACAGTCACGACTGAGATCAAGACAAGGTCTGGAGCACGTAGAATCGCTGGGACCCCAAGGAACCACCCAAGGTGAATAGACAGGGACCCCACGGAGGCCGGGTGCAGTGTGGGAACACGACCGCGGGCTCCGTACAATTCTATGGGGAAGTCGCAGTTACACTTTTAAAGTTTAGGGACCCTTCTAGGAGGACTTTGAGCGAACCCGTTGGAACTTAAGAGTTTGAAAAGCCACCCCACCCGTGGATACCAAAGTACCCGAGTTACCTATCCCAGAGGAGCCGGGTGCATAGGTCTGAAGTGGCGTCGGTAACTGACGTTGTTCTCAATGGAGAGCTGCAAAGAAGTACTGCTGCCGTGAAGGTGAAAAGGGTCTGGTGGAATCCAAGCCTGGATTCAGGAAAGAAGGAACCTGAAAGCAGAGGGGACAGAGTCTGGGTCACTTCAGAGTGACCAGGGGCTCGGTAGACGAATGCCCACTGATGCCGGTTGCTTCAGGTGCGAAGAAGGGATGCTTGACTCTGCAGCCATGAGGACCAGGAGATGTTGAGGATGACCAGGAGCCAGAGGTGAGCTGTCCCACAAAGGATGTCGAGTGCTGAGGGGTCGGTGTTCGGCTAGAGCACCAACAAGCCTTGGCAAAAGCAACCCACACAGGAAGGTCAAGCAGGTTACGGTGTAGACCAGCAAGGTCCAGGGGACTCCCCAAATGATGGAGAGTCAGGGCACATCTGGAGCAACCAGGAAAGTCCAACAGAAATCAAGATGGCCCTCTGGAGGACCCACAGGCCGAATGACCAGGAGTCGCGAAGGGACCTCGAGCAAGATTGCAAAGTATCAACCCACGGAGAACTCGGTGCAAGGAGGTCAGAGTTCTTTGGTGCAAATACTACTCAGGGTTAGGACTACACAAAGTCCAATGCACAAGCTCAGGAATTGCCAACAAGTATATGCACTTGCAAATGGATGCGGTGCACAGGGGTTCGGGTTATGCAGTCCCCACAAGGGATACTGGCCTCAAACTTGCTGAAAGGGCAGATCAACCTCAGTGACCCTTGAAAACCCACATCCTGTGTTGCTGAAATCTTTGGAGTCTGCAGGAGCTCAGGAGCAGCAGACCAGTCAGTTGTGGTTAGGTGCCTGCGAATGCAGGGGAGTGACTCCTTCACTCCAAGGGAGATTCTTCAGTTGTCCTTAGTGCACCACAGGTCCTGCACGGAGCCTGTATTGAGCATGGGCACAGACAAAGGTTTGGACGGAGAGGGAGAGGAAGTCGGGCCCAGTCGAAGTCCAGCAAAGTCCAGAGTGTCCAGACGGTCGAAGGTCAGTGGTTTCTTATTGTAGAATCTTGTCCACGTAAAATCGAAAGTCTTACAGCCAGGTAAGCCCTTTTTTACCCACGGGAGAGGGTTGGACAGATTCAGGGTACCCTCATAAGGGGAGGTGGCAGGACAGAGGGGTGGTTACACCTATGTCCTTTGTCTAGTTTCACACCAGAGCAGGAGCCAATGGCTCCCAGAACTGGTTTGAGCTGGTCTATGCACAGGGACACCAAATGTGCCCCAGGTGCAGACTTTCAGGCACTCTCTGAGTGCACCCATCCAGCCCCAATACACTACACCCTGTCTGGGAGGTGGTCACACCTCCCTGTGACAGGAAGCCTATTGTGCTGCCTTCCTCTGCTCGAGCTTGGCTTAGCAGCAGGAGGGCAGAAATGTGTCTCTGGTCGGCAGCATCCATTTTGTGCTGTCCTGGTCGAGAAGGCTGGCACCGGTTAGACCAGTGACCCCACAAAACTTGCTTCTGAAGGGTGGAATCATACCTCCCACACCAGTTACTGGTGTGGAGGTATGATTCCAAGGTGTTTGATACCAAACATGATATGTTTCTCAGCAGCCGTTTTCGAGATTGCATTTACCGCGAGGTTATAATGCACCTCTACCTTTATGTCTGGCTGAGTCACAGACAACCCGGGAGAATGGTCTCTGAAGGCTGCAGAGGGTCTCTGCTCATGCAGGGGCACCCTCTCACTAAAAACCCAGCACCCAGCCTTCAGGATTGTTAAGGCCTGCTATAGGGGTGACTTATAAGTTTTAAGTGTAGTGACCACTAGATATAGTGAACCTATATCTAAAGTAAGTGGTGCAAGCATCAGCTTACACAGGTTGCAGTAGCAGACCTGGAGTTCCATTTTGTATGGCCTCTCATGGGTGGCATAATACATGCTTCCTCCCATGGGAGGCCTCTGGGGTTCCTATGCTCTGGGTACATGGGTACCATATACCAGGGACTGATAAGGGTACCACAGTATCCAATCTGGAGTGTACCAAAGTACATGTATGTCAATTTAAGGGAGAAAGCAGATAGACTGGGGTCCTGACTAGCAGGATCCCAGTCAGACTAGCCAAGAACAGTGAGACATCAAGCACAAAGTGGGGGTAACCATAAGAAGCAGATCCTACTTTCCTACAAGCCCCACTTAAATGTTAAGGAGCTCTGACACACACACACACACAAATGAATCTGACATCATGCCTGCCCTGTGTTTAGCCACCCCAGACAGTTTGTAGCCTTGACAAGGGAAGGGGAAAATTTTTCCAGATGTGGTGGTAGGACAAGGTGCCCCCACACACACAGGCTGGAACCAGGTACACATATTGGACCTCCAAAGCACTCATCAGAACACTCCTTGTCCTATGGACATTACAGAAGAAGGTCTGGCCCACTTCCAGTTGACTACCCTGCTGCTTGAGGACTGCCTTGCTATCTGAGAAGGAAGACTGGACCTACTTACCTTCATCCCAGGATAACCTGAGTGACTCCAAGGGTCAGTTTGAGTCACAGGGACTATTTGAGTTACACTGACATAACAAGCTCAAGAGGCCTCCCTGTAACTGCTGAGCTGACCTACTGGAAATGGACCTGCCTGACCCCTGTTGGCCTTTGCTGGAGTGAGTTTCTAATCCCTAAGATGTGCCCCAGGTCCTGGACCCTTGGATGGAATTAGTCTGAGCTTCTCCCTAGAAGAAAAGGTGAAATCCTGAAGCCTAGGCTCTTTGCGACCACTTATGGGCCCCTACTCATCGATACTCTGCTGGCCACAATGACCCCCAATGCCAAACTCCAGTGAAGACCTGCTGCTCGCACTACAGTGACCACCAGTGACGATCAGCAACGCAAGATCTGCACTTCACGCTATAGCAATGACAGCCCACGGTGACCACCAACATGAAGGTCCAACATTGACATTCCATGACTTCAGGCCAGCCTGCTCTTTGCGCTACATCAACGATCATCTACAATGCTCTCCATGCTCCTCGCAGCTTTTACAAAACACTCACACTCACTGGATGATGTCAACAGTGATGTCATTTGAGATGTCATCAGTGATGTCATCAGTGATGTCATTGACCATGTCATGGGTGATGTGATTTGTGAGGCGTAAGTTATAGTTACCACATGTAACCTTAAGTGATTTTCTAAGGTTTTTAAAAAAATGTTATTTCCTAACTATAACGCTCCAGTTACGTTTGTTTTTTTCAGTGAATTTCTATGTTTTTTTAATGCTATTTCCTAACTATAATGTCCTTGTAACCTTTTTTAAGTTAATTCCACCTTTTTTCAAATGGAAATGGTACTACAATTTAACACATACGTTCGATTTGCTAATCACATTTTCGCAAGTTTATAAATATATTTTATTCACACATTTATTCAATCTTATTTATTTTAAAACTAAAAATAATAAAATTAAGGTAAGGTAATTTATGTGGTCTTTCTATAAATGCAAAGCATAAAGTCTTTCTTTCTTTAAAATTCATTGTATGGATCTCCAGAGCCGTTCTCATCCAAAAGCACATATTCAATACTAAAACAACAACACATTTATTACAAACATATTCAATTGCAATTTCTATAAGTGCATTGCTGCCTGTGTGTGTGTGAGTGGCTGTGTGGGATGTGAGTGGCTATATGGGTGTGTGAGTGAGTGTGTCAGTGGTTGTGTGGGTGTGTAAGTAGATGTGTAGGTGTGTGAGTGTGTGTGTGACTGTGTGGGTCTGTGAGTTGGTGTGTGAGTGGTTTTGTGGGTCTGTGAGGGTTGTGTGAGTGGGTCTGTGATTGGGTGCGTGAGTGGTTTTGTGGGTGTGTGAGTGGCTGTATGGGTGTGTGAGTAGATATGTGGGTATGTGAATGTGTGAGTGGGTGTGTTGGGATATGAGTGGGTGTAAGAGTGGCTGTATAGGTATTTAAGTGGGTGTGGGAGTAGCTGATTGTGTGTGAGAGTAGGTTTTTGAGTGGCTGTATGTGGTGTGTAAGTGGTTTTGTGGGTCTGTGAGTGGGTGTGTGAGTGGTTGTATGTGTGTGAGGGGGTGTGGGATTGGGTGTGTGAGTGTGTATGTGTGTGTGGGTGTGTGAGTGGCTGTGTGGGTCTGTGAGTGGGTATGTGAGTGGTTATGTGGGTGTGTGAGTGGGTATATGGGTATCTAAGGGGGTGTGTGAGTGGTTGTGTTGGTATGTAAGTGGGTGTATGAATATGTAAGTGAGTGTGTGAGTGACTATGTAAGTGGCTGTGTGAGTGACTGTTTGGGTCTATGGGTGGGTGTGTGAGTGGTTTAGTGGGTCTGTGAGTGGATGTGTGAGTGGCTGTATGGTTGTGTGAGTGGGTATGTGAGTGGTAATGTGGGTGTATAAGTGGGCTTGTGAGTGGATGTGTGAGTGGCGGCTGTGTGGGCCTGTAAGTGCATGTCTGAGTGGTTTTGTGGATCTGTGAGTGGGTGTGTGAGTGACTGTATGGGTGTGTGAGTTGGTGTGTGAGTGGTTGAATGCATGTGTGAGGGGATGTGGGATTGGGTGTGTAAGTGTATATGTGTGTGTGGGTGTGTGAGTGGCTGTGTGGGTCTGTGAGTGGGTGTGTGAGTGGTTATGTGGGTATATGGGTATCTAAGTGGGTGTGTGAGTGGTTGTGTTGGTATGTAAAGGGGTGTATGAATATGTAAGTGGGTGTGTGAGTGGCTGTGTAAGTGGCTGTGTGAGTGACTGTATGGGTCTATGGGTGGGTGTGTGAGTGGTTTAGTGGGTCTGTGAGTGGATGTATGAGTGGCTGTATAGTAGTGTGAGTGGGTATGTGAGTGGTAATGTGGGTATATAAGTGGGCATGTGAGTGGGTGTGTGAATGGTGGCTGTGTGGGCCTGTAAGTGCATGTGTGAGTGGTTTTGTGAGTCTGTGAGTGTGTGAGCGGTTATGTGGGTGTGTAAGTGGTTGTGTGAGTGTGTGAGCTGGTGTGTGAGTGGGTGTGTAAGTGACTGTGTGCATCTGTGAGTGGTTTTGAGGGTTTGTGAGTGGGTGTGTGAGTGGCTGTATGGGTGTGTGAGTAGTTTTGTGGGTGTGTAAGTGGGTGTGTGAGTGAGTGTGTGAGTAAGTGTGGGGCCCATGAGTGGGTGTATGAGTTTTTTTCAGTGGGGAGTGGATCTGCAGATCTGCCTCAGAGCAACTCAGGGGGTAGTGCTGAGTGCAGTGGTGAATCCTCGAACCCTCACACTATAAAAAACAAATGTTTTTTGACAATTTCTTGCCCATGAGGGACCCCTCACAAACCCCTCCATCAGTCCCATGGGGTCAGGGTACCTCTTCCCTGCTCCTTCTATCACTTTAAAATTTTATTTTACCCCCTGTGAACAGAGTCCCGATGCGCAACAATGGCGGCCACAACTTTCCCCTCTGGTTGCGGCCAGCCAATGACAGCATTGCTGTTGGAATGTAGATCCATGGATATGTCTCAGTGGATGCACAGTGGATTTGCGTCTCTAGATATTTATAAGTCTTGTTACTTTAATAACTCCAAAACTACTGAGCAGATTTACACCAATTTACAAAAGGCACTCTTTCTAGACCAAGATTTAGCTTTCTGTCAAATTTGATGTAATTCCCCTTTTGTCTCAGCCTCTGCTTGACGGATCACTGTGGAACATTCGAGATAGCAGGTGAAGTGACTGGCAAACGAGTTTTGAAAATTTTATGAAGATTCATCACACAGAGCCAAAGTTATCAGCAAAACCAAAAATGTTCCTCCTATGGAAACTAGGTCCTAACTATATCTACCTACATACACCCACATACTTCTCCAGCTTCTGTTGCACCTTTATATGGCAGGGGTAGTCTGCTAGACTGGAGAAGTGCACCAGTGAAAGAAAACTAAAATCACCAAGAAATTGAATCAGCACGCCCCCTCAGGACAATTGCTGTGAAAACATTGTGGTTTATTCAGTATCAGCTACAAAGCATTTTGGCTTCAGCTATATTGATCACATGACCAGCAGTGCATCCACATACCATATAAAGTGCATACAATAGAAAATGAACTACAAAACAGCATATCAGGAGAAAAAATATATATAATATTGTCACCATCGTGACACATTCATGTAAATATTGAACACGTTCATTAGAAAAATCATCCTGATTAAGCCCCAATGTCTAATGGTCGCAAAGAATGATGTTAGACCATATTCACAAGACCGAGGATACATAGTGAATTCACATATGTCATAAAATCAAAGAAAAGTTAAAATTAAATAAACATAGCAGGTGCAAGGCTACGCAAGGTCGCCACATGTGGAGGGGGGAGCGTATCAGGTAGGCATGCTGGAAGAAAAAAAATGAAATGAATTGATAAGTCCCAGAATAGGGCCCCAGTAGGCTGCCTAAAACATAGGGAAGCAGAAGAAAACACAACTGCGTAATTTATATAGAATTTGAATGCCAAATTGAACATTACTAAGCTCAGTTCTAATAGGTCCATGGATTAATCTCTCAGTCAAACTGAGGGCACGTAACTACCCTGAGAAAAACAATCAGAAAACAAAAAAGCGTGTGAGAAACCAGAATCGAGATGCACTACTAGAAATACCAGCAAAGGAAAAATCAGAACCCCCTCTGGTATGTGTCATCACATACATCATCACCTCAGACTGCACCAAAAAAATCATTAAACGCAATTGGCACATTCTAAACACAGGAACCATACAGTGGGACTATCCCCTGTTTTCTAGCAAAAGAGCAAAAAGCTTGTGGGCTACACTTTTCCACACAAGACCCAGAGCCAAATTAAAATCAGAGTACAGTTCACAGTGCACTAGGCCTTCCAAGAGTAACAGGTCACTACCCATGTGGTCAATGCAGCGTCTGCCACCTGACCGCACCAATGAAAGAAATTGACCTAGGCCTACACACTCTTTGGCAAATACTAAGACATACAAACTACAACACTGAACCGGTCATGCACCTGATAACCTGTCCATCCAAACTCAGATATGTAGGCATGACAATTCGAAAAATAAGTACAAGAATTTGCAAACACAGGAGTAACATCAGGTGTAGATGCAATACCACAAAAATGGCGGAACATTACATCACCGTTGGACACTCCGTAAAAGACCTTAAATGGGTCATTCTGAAACATGTCATAGCCGAGACATGGAATCTGGAATTAATTTTATTTAAGAAGGAACAGTGTTGGATTTATTCATCATCCATGCAGAAAAAAGGCCTGAATGATGACATCCCCTGATGGAATGTGCTACAATATTATTTATTGCAGCTCACCATCCAGTAGCTTACACTAATGAATAGGGCCTGCTGTCTGACAGTGGGTGTGTACATAGGTGTATGTTTTCACCATATTATTCACATCATTGCATCGTAAAAACATGTTTATCTTTCCCCATAGTTTGGGTCTTTTTCCTTTTCTCTTCCCCTTTTTGTCGTTGCCTTAAAATGCTCTCCATAGATCAACAAGACCACCTATACGCGAAGATCGGACTGCATTTCCCATCTCTCTCTCCCCCCCACATGTAACCCCTTCTCCACCAATAGGTGAGCTTGGGAGACCTTCGCCAGACTCTTCTCTTTAGGAACCAATAGAAATTTAGAAGCGGGACTACATTTCCCAGCACTCCCACATGCCAGCACCAACCACTCCTCCTTTATGGACCATGTGACTCTGGTCACATGACTTTCTCCATCAACATCAAAGACAGCCTGATTCAGGGCTGGCCGTCATTGAGTCCCGGGAGCTGAATAGGTGCAAGGGAGGATGATGTCCCTTGGTGAAGTAAGTGCTGGGGGAAACAGGATAATTGAGTTCTGTTTTTTAGGAATCCCCCTGTTTATGAAATAAAGGGTAGACACTATGTTTTCTATTCTCTTAGAGTGTGACAGCAGGTATCGCACCACTCCCACTACCTCATGGACCCTGAGTTTTTAGTAGTTTTGCAGGTGTCATAGACATGACACACTTTTTGAAATACACTAGCGTGTTCGTGCTTAACACTACTAGCTATTATAATTTAAATTTATTTACCTTTATGTGTGTGTGTGTATATATATATATATATATATATATATATATATATATATATATATATATATATATATATATATCAACGAACAAACTTAGTTTCTCCGCACCTCCACATCCCAGACGGGCGAACAGAGAATCCACGAACCACTGGAAATTTTTGGCATAAAGATCTTTTTATTTGCTCCTCAGAACGACGCGTTTCGGGCAACACTTGCCCTTGATCTCGTTACAAAGGAAGCCATTCGCCATGTTTAAATATGCTGTGCTTTCACCCCTCGTGATATGTGAACATAGAAAACATACTAGCACTAATTCTTCATACACAGTTGGTCTGTTTTCTTTTTTTCCCTTCTTTTTCACGTTTTTTGCAATGCACATTCTGTATATTAGCACCGCCATTTTTCAATTGGCAACATATTATTTTTTACACATTCTTATTCATAAATTCCTTTATTGCCTGGCTTAATATGTTAGCGATTTAAAACCAAAATTTCTTCATATGTAAATATATTTAGAATTGCGTCGTGCAATACTTTTACACAATGATTCACCAACATAAATTGTTGCATCTATAAAAAAACCTGATTAATACAGTAGTAAAATCCATATTTTCAGCCTAATGCTTTTGGCACATTAAAAACATATATATACACAACTCCTCAATTGTTGCAAATATAACGTTATTTCTTACTGTGCAATATGGTAAAATCTATTCTTCCTGCCTAATGCTTATTCGTACAGTCAACTTATATATGTACAATTTAATAATAATATAGTACTATTCCTAACTGTGCAAACTGTGCAGGCACTCGTCGCAAATTCAATCACAACTCAAGCCATAATGCAGGGAATTGTTACCTAATGATATTCCTTCCTGTGCAAAAATGCCTATTGATAAAGTGCTATATATAAGCAAAGTATGCAGTACAACTGTACTGTGGTTGATGTGCAAAAGTGCTAAATCTGGCCAACTAGACAACTTAAAGTGCAAGTGCTAAATCCTCAATAAAAAATACCATCGTAAAAGCCATATCTAAAAAATTATTTTATGTATATATGTACAGTTCTTGCGCGGTCCCAGATGGAATTTGGGACACGCCACTGCAGAAACAACTGTTGCATACTTTGCTAAGATCACTTATCTTTTATAACAGAATGTGGTTTTATAAAAAATAGTGTAAGTCCTCAGTATTATTTAATCCATTGGGGAACTTACTATCGAGCTCCAAAATCATACGGGACTCCATCTGCCTTAATTTCCTTTCCCTGTCACCACCTCTTCGTAATTTCGGAACCGCTGCCACCACAAAATATTTCAAACAGTTAAGGTTGTTAACATGCATCTGTTTGAAATGACGAGCCACCGGATAAGTAGTGTCATTATTCACGATGGCTCGTAGGTGCTGCAGAGTCGGACATGCACCTGCAGCTTGGTACTTCCCACATACCTAAGGCCGCAGGTGCATGCCAAAATATACACTGCATACTCCGTTCTACAGTTGAATTTGCCCTGGATAGCAATTCTATCCGGGCTGAAAGGAGTGGTGTAATGGGTTGTATTTTCCCCGAATCTGCAGGCCCTACAGGAAGAGCATTTGGTAAAACCCGGTTTAGGTTGTAGCCACATGGTGGCTTTGGACAGTTCTGGGCTGCTCTTCACAATTTGAGTGCGCATTGAGGGGCCTTTTCTGTATGTAATCACAGGTTGGGCAGGGAGCCTCGGAGCCAATACCCCATCCGTCAACACAATTGGCCAATTATGTTTGATTATGGATCGAATCTTCCTTTCTTGTTTATTATAGGTGGTGATAAGTCTGGGGGCAATTTTAACATCAGCACCGTTTCCTTTTTTACTATGATTGGAAAACAAAGATTCCCTTGTTCTTTCCTTCATCTTCCTTTCTGCCTCAATTAAAACTTTGTTCTCATACCCTCTCTGTTTGAATCTGCTTAACACTTCTTCTGTACACACTTTGAGATCTTCTTGCGTGCTGCAGATTCTTTTTATACGTAAAAGTTCTCCGTAGGGGATATTCTTAATCAAGTGCTGAGGATGCGCACTACTGGCGTGAAGTGTGACATTTCCAGCTGTGGCTTTTCTGTGTAAGGTGGTCGCTAACCTCCCTTCTTTTACATACGCTCGCACATCTAAAAATTCAATAGATCCCCTACTTATATGTGAGGTAAATTTCAAATTGGCAGTATTATCATTGATGCAATTAATAAACTCACCAGCCTGTTTCTCATCCCCATTCCATATAATAAAAACATCATCAATATCTCAACCAGTATAAAACATGGTTGGTATATTTGTCCCTAAGTATGGGTTTGAGAACCTGCTCCTCCCACCAGCCAACATGCAAACATACATAGCTGGGGGAGAAGCAGGCTCCCATCGCCACACCTCTTTTTTGCAAATAAACATCACTGCCAAAGGTGAAAAAGTTATTGCACAGACACCAAGCGATCAAATTTAAAAGCATTTTGTTATGATTATAACAATCCATTGGCCTTGTGCTTAAAAAGTACTGTACTGCATTCAATCCTGAATTATGCTCTATACTTGTATACAAGGATTCGATGTCTAATGTGATAAACATCAAGTTCTCTGCCCATTCTATGTCTTGTATCTTCTTCAGAAAATCCCCAGTATCCTTCACATATGTGGGAAGTTGTTTCACAAAATCCTGAAGGAAATAATCTATATATTGCGTTGCCTTTTCCCCCATACTGCCGATCGCTGATATGATCGGTCTCCCTGGGATGGGGGTAATGTTCTTATGAACCTTGGGGATAAAGTAAAGTCTAGGTAAGACCGGATGTTCCACATGCAGAAATTTGTACTCTTCTAAGGAAATAATTCCCTCTCGTTTCCATTCCAAAAACATCTTTTTTAAAATATCCTTTGCCAAATTGTATTATTTGATGTTTGTCTTCTCATAACATTTCGGATCATCTAGGTGCCTGTGAGCTTCTAGCACGTAATCTTTTTGTGGCCATATCACTATATTTCCACCCTTGTCCGATTTCGTAACAAAGACTTCATGATTGTTGCTCAACTTTTTCACCAACTTGGAATACTGCAATTCATCTTTGCTTTTGTAACGTTTCCTATGTTTAACTTGATGATGTAGTTTTTTATTTCTTCAATCACCACCTCATGGTAGATATCGATAGCGTCTTTTGGCATGTTTGGAATGAAGTTAGATTTTGATTTGAACGGGCTCATGCCTGCTCCTACTTGCTTGATATTGGCAGCTAATAATCTGTCTTGAGTTGATTGTAATTCGGTCGTGACCTGGCCGCTGTTATTGCCCTCATTGCTCAGTTCCTGTAAAGCAAGAAGAGTGGGCACATCCGATGCAAGCATACCCATGCTAGAATCTGTCTCACTGATATTTCTTGCTTGTACTTCTTTCAAGCCATCTTTTATGGCGAAGAACTTCTTCAATTTCAACTTCCGGATAAAACAGAAAATGTCAACCCTAGTGCGAGCATAATTGAAATCACTGATAGGGCAAAAAGACAGACCCAATGATAGCAACTGCTTTTCGGCCTCAGATAGAGTCATTGAAGAAAGGTTAATAATGGTGTTGTAGTCAACCATTACTTTTTGCGGCAGTATGCTCTTTTTGGTTTTGCGTTTCCATTTCTTGCGCCTTTCCCTTCTTCTTGCATTCTTTCTGACTCTATTATCTTCTTTTGGTGCCGTGGTCTCAATGTTTGGCGTCGGTCGAACGATAAAAAATCAACCTCTTCTCCTAGGCCCAAAATGCGCGTATGCCCCGACTCATTCACGCTGCTTATGCTTCCGTTGTCTGACAATAAATCACTTGTTAGTAGCTCGCTATCGGAAGCGTCTGGGGTTTCATTCTCATCTATATTTGCCTGTTGTGCCCGAGCTGATGTAGATTTCACAGGTTGCGCATCAAATTTTGCTTTTTTGGCGTTTTCGTACTTACGGGCAAAAATAAATATTCGTCCTTGCTCGTAATCCCCCTTGTCCCTGGAGAATTTATATGCCTTACGACTCTTGATCTTATCTTCCTGCTTGGTCAGTCTTTCTTGTATCTCCTTTCGGGTCTTAGATATAAAGTCGTTTGGTTCTAATTTCGTCAGTTGCTCATTGATTTGTTCTATTTCTAAAATTAGGGCTTGCCGGTCAATTTCTGCGTATTTTATCAGTATCTTGACCAAATTCATCGACGCTGCCAAATCACTCTCGCCCCATTCCGTTAACATATTTGAATTTGGACTCTCGAAGCTGGGAGCTCATAGAATCCTTAAACCACGAGGGATGCGTCCCACTTCCACACATTTGGTAAGCGATTTATGCTCCCACCATTTAGTGACCTCTGCTCTCATACATTTTTCCAACTTTTTTAGCAGAGTCTTTGCATCTCCTTCCTTAGTTGTATTTAAACTGGTGGAAGCCGCCCCTTCCGACATTACTTTTGGCAAATTGCTATATATTCACTGAAAAAAGTCACTGGTTTCAGGGACGTTATAGTTAGTTGGACATTTCACTCGTACAAAACCAGAGAAATTCGGCCGTTATAGTTAATTGAGCTAACTATAACTCGCGCCCCCGCAATGCACTGCTGATGATGTCACATATTACATCATTCATGACATGGTCAGTGACATCACTGATGACATAACTGATGACATCTCAAATGACATCACTGATGACATCACTGATGACATCATCTAGTGACTGTGTGTTTCTGTAAAGTTTAAATATGTTTTATATATATATGCCAAGGTGTATTGAAGAATGAGTGGGTGTATAAGAGTCTGAATGGATGATTTAGTAGGTGCGTGACTGACTGTATAAGTGAGTGATTAAATGTGTCTTACTGAATGCATGGGTTAGTGACTAAACTGTGTGAATGTCTGTATCAGTTTGTCAGTTGGTGTGTAAGCGGCTGCAGGGGTTGGTGAGTAGCTACATGAGTGTCTATATGGGTTATTGATTGGTTGTCTGAGTATCTGTATGGGTGCCTGAATGTCTGTGTGAGTGGGGGTGGGTGACTCTGTGCATAGATGTGTGAGTGGGTAATTCACTGGGTGTATGGGTTCAAGAGTGTATCTGTGAAGGGCTGTATGGGTGGGTGAGTGTGTGTATGGGTGTGTTGGTGAGTGAATGGATGTCTCAGTGGTACATGTGTAAGTAACTACATATGTGAAAGGCAGTATATGTGAGTGTTGGAGTATATAAACGACTATATGTGAGAGTGAGTGATTGTGAGAGTGGCTGTATGGATGAGTGTGTGCTTGTATCAGTAATTGTATAAGAGAGTAAGTATGTGTTACTATCTGTATGAATAAGTGAGGTGGTGTGTGTATAACTGTATAGGTGAGTAACTGGGAGTGTGATTGATTATTTGCATGACTGACTAGGTGTGTGAGTAACTCTATGGATGAGTGGCGGTGTGCGAGTGTCTGTATAGGTGTATGAGTGCATATGATAGTGGCTGTATTGATGAGTGACTGCATGTATGAGTGACTGTATGGGTGAGTGAGTGGATGTGTGTGTGTAGACCTAGGAATCAGTGAGTGTGTATGTAATAACTGCTAATGGTGTGTCTATGGTTTCGAGAATGGTAGTCTGTATTTTAGAGTGGGTGTATCAAAGGTTATGTTAGGGTGTGAGGAGGTGCATTAGATTGTCACATGGATGATGTCATCAGAGATGTCACCAGTGATGTCATTTGAGATGTCATCAGTGATGTCATCAGTGATGTCACTCACCATGTCATGAATGATGTAATATGTGACATCATCAGCAGTGCATTGCGGGGGCGGGAGGTATAGTTAGCTCAACTCACTATAACGGCCGAATTTCTCTGGTTTTGTACGAGTGACATGTCCAACTAACTATAACGTTCCTGAAACCTGTGGCTTTTTTCAGTGAATTTCTAAGGTTTTTTAAATGCTAATTTCTAACTATAACGTCCCTGAAACCTATGGTTTTTTCAGTGAATTTCAAAGGTTTTTTAAATGCTAATTTATAACTATAACATCCCTGAAACCTATGGTTTTGTCAGTGAATTTCAAAGGTTTTTTAAATGCTAACTTCTAACTATGCCTATAGAGGTAGGACATGTGCAGAAAGAGGAAGAAAAGCGCAGAAAGAAGGAAGAGAAATACAGAAAGAGGCAACAGAAGTCCAGAAAGATGAAGAAAGGTGCAGAAAGAAGCAAGAGCTATGCAGAAAGAAGCAACAGAGGGGCAGAAAGGGGCCTTGTTGCAAAGTCATCCTGTGCCCCCAACTTTTTGCTGACTGGTACTGGTGGTAACTGACTCTGACTAACCAGGCCCGGAGCCAGTGCTATGCTGAAAAAGGTACCAAAACAGGTAAGACAGGTGCAGAAAGAAGCAAGTGAAGTGCAGAAAGAAGGAAGAGAAGTACAGAAAGAAGCAGCAGAGGTGCTGAAAGAGACGTGAAGGGTGCAGAAAGAGCAAGAGAAGTGCAGAAAGAACCAACAGAGTTACAGAAAGAGGCAAAAGAGGTGCAGAAACAGGCAGGAAAGGTGCAGAAAGAAGGAACAGGGGTGCAGAAAGAGGCAAGAGAGGTGCAGAAAGAGAAAAGAGGGGTGCAGAAAGAGGCAAGAGGGGTGCAGAAATTTGCAAGAGGGGTGCAGAAAGAAGCAAGAGCAGTGCAATAAAAAACAACAGAGGTGCAGAAGGAGGCAAGAGGGGTACAGAAAGAGGCAAAAGAAGAGCAGAAACAAGCAAAAGAGATGCGGAAAGAGGCAAGAGGCAAGAGAGGTGCAGAAAGAGGCAAGAGAGGTGCACAAAGAGGGAAGAAGGATGCAGAAAGAGGCAAGTGGGGTGCACAAGGTAGCAAGAGAGGTGTAGAAAGAAGCAAAAGAAGTACAGAAAGAAACAACAGAGGTGCAGAAAGAAGCAAGAGCAGTGCAGAAAGAAGCAAAAGAGGTGCATAAAGAGGCAAGAGAAGTTCAGAAAGAGGCAGCAGAGGTGCATAAACAGGCAGAAGAGATGAAGAAAGAGGGAACAGGGGTACAGAAAGAGAGAATATGGGTGCCAAAAGAGACAAGAGGGGTGCAGAAATTTGGAAGAGAGGTGCAGGAAGAAGCAAGAGCAGTGCAGTAAGAAACAACAGAGATACAGAAGGCGGCAAGAGGGGTGCAGAAAGAGGCAAGAGCAGTGCAAAAAGAACCAAAAGAAGTGCAGGAAAAGGGAAGAAGGGTGCAGAAAGAGGCATGAGGGGTGCAGAAAGAAGGAAGAGAAGTGCAGAAAGAAGCAACAGAGGTACAGAAAGACGCAAGAGTGGTGCAGAAAGAGGCAAGAGAGGTGCAGAAAGAGGCAAGAGAGATGCAGAAAGAGGTAAGAGAGGTGCAGAAATAGGCAAGAGAAGTGCAGAAAGAGGCAAGAAAATTGCTGCAAGAAGCAACAGAGGTGTAGAAAGAAGCAAGAGAAGTGCAGAAAGAGGCAAGTGAGATGCAGAAAGAGGCAAAAGAGGTGCAGAAAGAGGGAAGACGAGTGCAGAAAGATACAACAGGGGTGCAGAAAGAAGCAAGACAGGTGCAGAAAGAAGCATGGGAAGTGCAGAATGAAGCAACAGGGGTGCAGAAAGAGGCAAGAGAAGTGCATAAAGAAGCAATAGAGGTGCAGAAAGAGGCAAGAGAACTGCAGAAAGAGGCAAGAGAGATGCAGAAACAGGCAAAAGAGGTACAGAAAGAGGGAACAGGGGTGCAGACAGAGGCAAGAGAGGTGCAGAAACAGGTAAGAGGGGTGCAGAAAGAGGCAAGAGGGGTACAGAAATTTGCAAGAGAGGTGCAGAAAGAAGCAAGAGCAGTGCAAAAGAACCAACAGAGGTGCAAAAAGAGGCAAGTGAGATGCAGAAGGAGGCAAGAGAACTGCAGAAAGAGGCAAGAGACTTGCAGAAACAGGCAAAAGGGGTGCAGAAAGAGGGAACAGGTGGGCAGATTGAGGCAAGAGAGGTGCAGAAAGAGAGAAGAGGGGTGCAGAAAAAGGCAAGAGGGATGCAGAAATTTGGAGCAGAGGTGCAGAAAGAAGCAAGAGAGGTGCAGAAATGTTCAACAGAGGTGCAGAAGGAGGCAAGAGGGGTACAGAAAGAGGCAAGTGAAGTGCAGAACGAAGCAAAAGAGGTGCAGAAAGAACCAACAGAGGTGCAAAAAGAGGCAAGAGGGTGCTGAAAGGGTTAGGAGAGGTGCACAAAGAGGCAAGAGGGGTACAGAAAGAGGCAGGAGGGGTGCAGAAAGACAGAAGAGAACTGCAGAAAGAAGCAACAGAGGTGCTGAAAGAGGCATGATGGGTGCAGAAAGAGATAAGAGAGGTGCAGAAAGAAGCAACAGAGGTACAGAAAGAGGCAAGAGTGGTGCAGAAAGAGGCAAGAGAGGTGCAGAAAGAGGCAAGAGAGGTGCAGAAACAGGCAACAGAAGTGTTGAAAGAGGCAAGAGAGGTGCAGAAAGAGGCAAGAGTGGTGCAGAAAGAGGCAAGAGAGGTGCAGAAAGAGGCAAGAGAGGTGCAGAAACAGGCAACAGAAGTGTTGAAAGAGGCAAGAGGTGCAGAAAGAGGCAAGAGAACTGCAGAAAGAGGCAAGAGAGTTGCAAAAAGAGGCAAGAGAGGTGCAGAAAGAGGGAAGAGGGTTGCAGAAAGAGGCAAGAGGAGTGCAGAAAGATGCAAGAGGGGTGCAGAAAGAGGCAAGAGAAGTGCAGAAAGAAACAACAGAGGTGCAGAAAGAGGCAAGAGAAGTGTAGAAAGAGGCAAGAGAGGTGCAGAAAGAAGCAGGAGAGGTGAAGAAAGAGGGAACAGGGGTACAGAAAGAGGCAAGAGGGGCACAGGAAGAAGCAAGTGAGGTGCAGAAAGAGGCAACAGAGGTGCAGAAAGAGGCAAGAGAGGTGCAGAAAGAGGCAAGAGAGGTACAGAAAGTAGAAGAGATGAGCAGAAAGAGGCAAAAGAAGTGCAGAAAAAAGAAAGCCGCAGAAAGAAGCAACAGAAATGCAGAAAGTGGCAAGAGAGGCGCAGAAAGCAGCAAGAGTGGTTTGCACACTATTAGTACCAATTTAACACCCACATTTAGCAATAAGTAACATGTGACCATTCTAGGTTTGCAAAGGGCCTTCCACCACGCTGTAACACTTGTCACTGCATTTTTGGTAACGTTTGAGCCGTTTGAGCTATAAACAAGGCTTTTTTTGTTCAAATCTGCAGATTAGGCAGCAGATGATGGATTATGTGGCTAATGCGGAAAATGTATAATTGTGCGAAAGTCAGTGCAGCCAAACAGTCGCATAATTCCAGTGGCCCTGCTCATACCTCTGACTAGGTCCAGAAGTGCTCCTCAGTTATTCCTTCTTTTTTTTGTCTAATTGAGTTCATAATTTAGCTTCTATGGAAATGAGGAAGACTAAACCTGAGGTTACCACTCCACAACACAGACTACCATACCACATAATTACTCTCCATAACACATAATCCCACTCTACATAATGCCTATACACTAAATACCACATACTTTCTAGCCACATAATTTCACTGCACAACATACCACATAATTCCACTACACACAAAGTACATCCACTGCACTCCAAAAAACATTAGTAAAAAACTTTTAGATTTACAACGCCAATAGCTCTAACTCTTGCAAATGCGAGACCTATTACATTACAAATGCTTCTTTACCTGGTAGACACGTTTGCAGAGTGGTGAAGAAAGGGGGCTGGGCCTCCAACCAGCGCTCAGGAATTCTGCTGCGTAGGACTTACAGGAGATACCAGGAGGGCTACTTGGCGGCCAAAGTCCCTCAGGAGTAAAGTGGACTTCATCCCCCAACCAGTACTGTGCCAGGAAACGCATTTGCAGAGTGGTGGAGAAAGGTGAGCGTGGCCTCCGAAGACCTCTCAGCAATCCCACTGTGTAGGACTTACTGGAGGTAACAGGAGGGGTAGTTGGCCCCCGAGATGAATCTTGGGGGCCAACTACCCCTCCTATTACCTCCAGTAAGTCCCACATAGCAGGATTGCTAAGTTCTCATAGCAGGCCACGCCCCCTTTCTCCACCACTCTGCAAATGCACTTACTGGCGCGCTCTTGGATGGGGATTAAAGTCCCCTTCGCTGCTGGGGGTCCCTAGGGGCCAACTAGCCTACCTGATACCTCCAGTATGTCCCAGATAGTGGGATTGCTTAAAGTTGGACACAGGCCACGCCCCCTTTCTCCACCACTCTGCAAACGTGCCTCCTGGCGCGTTCTGGGTTGGGGGATTAAGTCCCCTTGAATCCTGAGGGCCCCTAGGGGCAACTAGCCCACCAGGTACCTCCAGTAATTCCCACAAAGCTGGATTGCTGAGAGTGGTCCGAGGCCACGCCCCCTTTTTACACCACTCTGCAAACACGCCTCCTGGTGCACTGCTGTTTGGGGATGAAGTCAACTTTAGTCCTGAGGTCCTCAGGACACAAGAGGACCTCTTCGCCCCACCAGTAGTGCGCCACGAGCCACGTTTGCAGAGTAGTGTAAAAAGGGGCGTGGCCTCGGACCACCTCTCAGCAATCCAGCTGTGTGGCGCTTACTGGAGGTACCTGGTGGGCTAGTTGGCCCCCAGGGACCCTCCGTATTCAAGGGGACTTAATCCCCCAACTTAGAACGCGCCAGGAGGCACATTTGCAGAGTGGTGCAGGGAGGGGCGGCGCCTCCGGCAAGATGCCGGCTTTTTAAAAAAAGAAAAATGTTAGAAGGGGGGCTGTGTGGTCCCCCCTTCTTTCAATCTTTTTTGGGCCCCGGAGACCCCATTCCCCGGGGCATGGCCACATATACATATTTTTCAATTTTCAATGGAGGGGGGCCACGTGGACCCCCTCCTGAGGCCTTTATCTGGCCAGAGGACACCATCCCCCGGGGCATTGCCTCTTTTTAATTTTTTTTATTCGGGAGGGTGGCCGCATGGCCCCCCTTCCTGGGGCCAATAATGGCCCCGGGACCCCATCCCCCGGGGCCTGGCCTCTTTGATGGGGACTGTGGGGGAGCCCCAATGCCCCCACGGTCCCTGCCTCCTCCCCACCTCCTGTGGGAGCTGGCATTGCTTTTGGGCAAGGGGAGCTGCAAACATGCAGCTCCCCTTGCCCAAAAGCAATTCTGGTTTGCTTTGTTGAAGCAAGAGCAGGTTTCCTGCTCTCGCTTCAACTAAGTAAAGCAGTGTTTGCTATGACAGGGCGGGAGCCGTGCTCTTGCACTGCCATAGCAAACAGCAATGTCCCGGGGGTGGGCACCCCGGGACATTGCAGGAGCCGGCCCTGGGGGGTGGCGGTCCCCAGGGCCATCGAGGGCTCCAGGAGGCCATCGAGGACTCCCAGCATTTTTAAAGCCCCGGGGAGGTGGTGGTCCCCGGGGCCGGGGGTCCGCAGCGGACCCCCGCCCTTTATTTAAAATTGTCCCGGGGAGGTGGTGGTCCCCGGGACAGTGTGGGGAGGGGCAGGAGCCCCCCACACTTATGTAGATTAATTTAAGCCCCGGGGAGGTGGCTGTCTCTGGGGCTTGGGGGGCCCGTGAGGCCCCCCGCACATAATTAGGAATGCCCCGGGGAGGTGGCGGTCCCTGGGGCAGCATGGGGGGGTTGGAGCCCGCCACACATTTTTTAACACAAAGCCCCGGGGAGGTGGCGGTCCCCGGGGCTGCAGGGGGGCCGCGTGCCCCCGCATATGATAAACAAAGCCCCGGGGAGGTCTTGAAACAAATGACGCGCGGGAGACTGCGCTTTGTTTTTTTTTATATAATTTCGGCCGGCTGCGCACACCCAGCGTGAATTCAGCCGAAATTATAAAAAATGCTTTTTTTGGGCCTGGGGGGCAGGCCTAGGGGGTCAGGGTGTTTCTACCCTGCCCCCTTTTCTTGTTTTTTACCTTTGTTTTACTGTTTTACTGTTTTCTTGTGACTCGGTTTTTCAACACATTCTGGTTTTGAGCGTTGGCAGCCAATAAGAATTAAGCTCGTGCTCGGGAGGATTTGCGAATCCTCCTTGGTGCTCAGATATCGATATTTGTATTTTTTGAATTTCTCAGGAACTACTGAACAGATTTACACCATTTAAAAAAAAAGGTCGCTTTCTGAACCAAGAGCTACCTTTTTGCCAAATTTGGTGTAATTCCGTTCAACAGTTCGGGCTGCAGCCTGTTCCAAAATTCTTATGGAAATTAACATGGGGAAAACGCGTTTTGGGACCCCCCTTTTTTCTCGGCCCCCACTTGACGAATCACCCCAAAACTTTCAAAACAGGAGCTGACCTGAGTGAACCATTAGTTTTGAAAATTTCGCGAAGATTCGTCAATCGGCGCCAAAGATATTGGCAAAAGAAAAAACGCTTTTTGAATAGAAACAAGGTCTAAACTATAACTACCTACTGGCGACTGCCAGTAGGTAATATATATATATATATATTCACTGAAAAAAACATAGGTTTCAAGGACGTTATAGTTAGAAATTAGCATTTAAAAAAGCTTCGAAATTCACTGAAAAAACCATAGGTTTCAGGGACGCTATAGTTAGAAATTAGCATTTAAAAAACCTTAGAAATTCACTGAAAAAGCCACAGGTTTCAGGGACGTTATAGTTAGTTGGACATTTCACTCATACAAAACCAGAGAAATTCAGACGTTATAATAAGTTGAGCTAACTATAACTCGCGCCCCCTCAATGCACTGCTGATGACGTCACATATTACATCACTCATGACATGGTCAGTGACATCACTCATGACATCTCAAATGACATCACTGATGACATCATCCATGTGATCATCTGATGCACCTCCTCACACCCTAATATAACCTTTGATACACCCACTCTAAAATACAGACTACCATTCTCGAAACCATAGACACACCAATACCAGTTAGTACATACCCACTCACTGATTCCTAGGTCTACACACACGTCCACTCATTCACCCATACAGTCACTCATACATGCAGTCACTCATCAATACAGCCACTATCATATGCACTCATACACCCATACAGACACTTTTTTATTATTTATACTTGGAGGGGTGCCGCGTGGCCCCCCTTCCCTGGGCCACTTTTGGCCCCGGGAACCCCATCCCCCGGGGCCTGGCCTCGTTTAAAAAAAATAATAATAATTAATTACGGGAGGGGTGTCGCATGGCTCCCCTTACCTGGACCACTTGTGGCCCCGGGGACCCCATCCCCCAGGGCCTGGACAGCCTTTATTTTTTTTATCATTTTAGAGGGGGGCCGCATGGCCCCCTCCTGAGGCCAATTATGGCCCCGGGGACCCCATCGCCCTTGGACGGCCTTCCATTTAAAAAAATATATATATATAAATTAAAAGGGAGGGGGCCGAGTGGCCCCCCTCCCGGGCCACTTCTGGCCCTGGGGACCCCATCCCCCAGGGCCGGCCATCACGTTGGGGACCGCTGGGGTGCCCCAATGTCCCTGCCGGCTCCTCACCTCCTGCGGGAGCCGGCATTGCCTTTGGGCAAAGGGAGATGCTGACATGCAGCTCCCTTTGCCCAAAAGCAATTCTGCTTAGCTCCGTGGAAGCGAGAGCAGGTTTCCTGCTCTCGCTTCCACAAAGCAAAGCAGAAGTTTGCAATGACAGGGCGGGAGCAAACTGCAATGTTAGGGGGTGGGCACCCCGGGACATTGCTGGAGCCGGCCCTGGGGGTGGCAGTCCCCAGGGCCATTGAGGGCTCCACGGGGGGGTCCGTGTGGCCCCCCTCCAACAGACTTAAAGCCCCAGGGAGGTGGTGGTCCCCGAGGCCGGGGGTCCGCTACGGACCCCCGTATTTAACTTAGTCAATGCCCCGGGGAGGTGGAGGTCCCTGGGCAGTGTGGGGCAGAAGCCCCCACACCTTTATGTATATTGAAGCCCCAGGGAGGTGGCAGTCCCCAGGGCTTCGGGGGCGCACGAGGCCCCCCACATAATTTAACTAATGCCCCGGGGAGGTGGCGGTCCCCGGGGCTGCGGGGGTCCCCATGGGCCCCTGCATATATTTTACTTATTGCCTCCGAGACCTGGCCCACCCGGGGGCTGATTAAAACGAAGGGGGTCAGGGTGTTTCTACCCTGCTCCCTTTTCTTTTTTTTTAACCATTTTCTTCCCTTTTTTCTTGTGACTCAGTTTTACTGAGTCACAAGATGGCTGCCAACACTTCTTGGTTTGGAGTGTTGACAGCCAATCAAAATGAAGCTCGTGATCGGGAGGATTCGCGGATACACCGCGGTCACCAGATATCGATATTTGTTTATTTTTGAATTTCTCAGGAACTACTGAATGGATTTACACCATTTAAAAAAAAGGTCACTTTCTGATCCAAGAGCTACCTTTTTGCCAAATTTGGTGTAATTTCGTTCAGCAGTTCGGGCTGTAGCTTTGTCTAAAGTTTCCTATGGAAATTAACATGGAGAAAATGCGTTTTGGGACCCCCCTTTTTTCTCGGCTCCCGCTTTACGAATCACCTCAAAACTTTCAAGGCAGGAGCTGACCTGAGTGAACCATTAGTTTTGAAGATTTCGCGAAGATTCATCAAACGGCGTGAAAGATATTGGCGAAAGAAAAATAGGCTTTTCCTTTGGAAACTAAGTACTAACTATAACTACCTACTGGCGGCCGTAGGTCTGCCTCTGTGAGTCGAGCGGACGGGCTGCAGTTGTCTCTCTGCGAGCCTGGGTACGAACTGTTCATAAGTGACACTATATGAGCATTGAAAAGCCATTTTGTGATTCAGTCCGTCAGCTGGCATCTGTCTGAGGCATTTCTGAAAACATACCGGAGCTCTTTCTGTGAGAGATACCCCTTTCACGCTGCGTATCCCCACATTAGCAGGTAACGCACCCTCTTCCCACATCACCAGCATACCCCCAACAACCTTCTTGGGCCCGGAAGTGTCCCTCTACAAACTATTAATAAAAAGATGCTTGTGAGGTTGGAGAAATAAAAATCTTAGTCATGTATAGATTTACATAGAAAACATTTTATTGAAACAACAAATAAAATAAAACTATGTACAGCCGTGGCGTGTCATCGCTGGTCCATTTGTGATTCACAGCCTGCAAGACAAAAAGAAAGATAAGATGGTGCGTCATGCGTCCAGCAAAGGAGATAGACATAGAAAGAGTGAGAGAGAGGAGGAGAGTAAGAGTGAGAGAGAGAGGAAGACAGAGAAAGAGAGAAAGGGTGAGAGAGAGAGGAAGACAGAGAAAGAGAGATAGAGTAAGATAGAGAAAGAGTAAGATACATGGAAGAGAGAAAGAGAGAATCAGTGTGAGAGAGAGGAAGAGAGAGAGAAAGAGTGAGAGAGAGGAAGCCAGACAAAGAGAGAAAGAGTGAGACAGAGAGGACGACAAGGAGAGAAACAGTGTGAGAGAGAGGAAGAGAGAGAGATAAAGAGAGAGAGAGGAAGAGAGAGAGAGAAAGTGAGAGAGGGAGAGAGAGAAAGAGTGAGAGAGAGGAAGAGAGAAAGAAAGAATGAGAGAGAGAGGAAGAGACAGAGAAGGAGAGAAAGTGTGAGAGAGAGAAAGGAAGAGATGGAGAGGGAGTGATGACACTGGAGAAAATCTTCGCAGCTCACCTTTGTGCCACGGGTGTGTCTCCAACCACGTGCTGGGACATAGTGCACCGTCAAGTTTAGTGATCTGAAAGATAGTATAGATTTAGTTATTGCAGAGTACATACAACTGCACACGCGTAATTCTCTGTTTCAAGGAAGAGAGAAAGAGAGAAACAGTGTGAGAGAGAGGAAGAGAGAGAGAGAAAGAGTAAGAGAGAGGAAGAGAGAAAGAAAGAATGAGAGAGAGAGGAAGAGACAGAGAAAGAGAGAAAGAGTGTGAGAGAGAGAAAGGAAGAGAAAAAGTGTGAGTGTGAGTGACAGAAAGGGAGAGATGGAGAGGGAGAGTGAGTGTTGATTCTGTGGACAAAATCCTCACAGCTCACCTTTCTGCCACCGGTGTGTCTCCAACCACGTGCCGGGATATAGGGCAGCCCTCAAGCTTAGTCATCTGAAACATAGTATGGAATCAGTAATGGCAGAGTACATACAACTGCACAATTTGTGAATCACAGCCTGCAAGAGAAAAAGAAAGATAAGATGGTGCGTCATGCGTCCAGCAAAGGAGAGAGAGAGAGAGAGAGAAAGAGTGAGAGAGAGGAAGCGACAGAGAAAGAAAGAGTGAGAGACAGAGGAAGACAGAGAAAGAGAGAAAGAGTGAGAGAGAGAAAGAGAGAGTGAGATATAAGGAAGAGAGAAAGAGAGAAACAGTGTGAGAGAGAGGAAGAGAGAGAGAGAGAGAAAGAGTGAGAGAGAGGAAGAGAGAGAAAGAAAGAAAGAGAGAGAGGAAGAGAGACAGAAAGAGAGAAAGTGTGAGAGAGAGAAAGGAAGAGATAGAGAATAAGAGTGAGTGTTGACACTGTGGAGAAATTCTTCACAGCTTACCTTCTGCCACCGCCGTGTGTGTAAGAGGGTCCACCACGTGCCGAAGCAACCTTCTGAGGTGTACACGCGGTAAAGCAGAGCTCACAATTCAGATTGGGTGCTGATTGTCAGGATGGCCACGCATCATCGCGGGCTGCAGACGCGTTCAGCTGTTGTGGCACTGAGTGGCGGGAGTTCCGTGTTGGGGGGGGGACGTCAATCCGTGAATAACAGCCTGTTAGACAAAAAGCAAGATAAGATTGTGCGTCATGCGTCCATCAAAGGAGAGAGAGAGAGAGAGAGGGAGAGATAGAAAGAGTGTTAGAGAGGAAGAGAGAGAGAGAAAGAAAGAGTGAGAGGAAGAGAGAGAGAAAAAGAAGGAAAGAGTGAGAGGAAGACATAGAAAGAGAGAAACAGTGAGAGTGAGAGGAAGAGAGAGAGAGAAAAAGAAAGAAAGAGTGAGATGAAGACAGAGAGAAAGAGTGAGAGAGACGAAGAGAGAGAGAAACAGTGAGAGAGAGGAAGAGAGAGAGAAAGAGAGAAAGAGTGTGAGAAAGAGGAAGAGAGAAACAGAGGAAGAGTGAGAGAGAGAGAGAAAGAGTGAGAGAGAGAGGAAGACAGAGAGAGACAAAAAGAGATGCAGTGTGAGAGAGAGGAAGAGAGAGAGAAAGAGTGTGAGGGAGCGAAAGGTAGGGATGAAGAGGGACAGTGTGTGCCCACACTGTGGACAAAACCCTCACAGCTCACCTTTACGCCACCGGTATGTCTTCAACCACGTGCCGGGACATAGTGGAGCCCTCAAGCTCACTCATCTGAAACATAGTATAGAATTAGTAATGGGAGAGTATATACGACTGCGTACGCTTAAATCGCTGTGCCGCCTTTGTGTATCCACTCCCGCCGCCCAGACGTATTTGCCCACCACTGCGCACCCAGGCGTCACTGCTCACCTTTTCGCGGACAGGGCACCCTCCACATCATGCAGTCCCGCTCCGCAGGCCAACAGGTCTCACATTTGGTGCTGGGTCTTGATTTTGCCATGGCAGAGGACATACCAGTGCACCTATCATCATCGCAGGTTGCACACCCGCTCAGTCCTTGCGGTGCCACTAACTCAGTGAACAGTGAGGCCACGCACGTGGTGGTAGGCCTCCCTGTTCGGTGGCTCAGGCCTACATGAGGTGTCCGGAGCACCGAGACGGGCCATCACAGTGCATGCAGTGGGAGCAACTCTAAAATGGCGTAGAGCACGGTTGCCCGGTCTTTTTTATTGGTAGGGTCACGTGTCCTGTGACGCCTGTGCTGGATGGGTGTGGTGTGGGTGTATACCAGCCGTGAGGGAGTGGCTGTGGCATACTGACAACTAGACCTGTGACCAGCAGGTCACTACAATGAAAATCTGGGCCATGTAGCGTTGTTGTCCTTCCCTGTAAGCGTAAGCAGAGTGGGCTGGCCTGGCGTATGCCAGTCCTGCGTGAGGCTGTGAAGAATGACTCCGGAGCTATGGGCGTGGCTCCATCGTGAGCTGTATGAGGAATCAACTGATGCGGCACTGTTGCCAGATTGGGCTAGATCACGCTCAATTGGGCTATATTTTTCACGGTTGTGCGGTAAAATTTTGGTTTGTGCTACTTGCTAGATTATAAATATATATACAGCGCTCCAGCAAACTAGTATGTTAAAGCACTTTATTAGAGAAATATTTACTTGGCAGCCTGCTGCAACATCAATTCCAATGCATTCACCGCCTGCTTGACGATGTCCCTCCCCACCTTCCTTAAAGTAGCATTATTGGGCTACTTTGGGCTAGTTTTTGGTTGTCTTTGGGGTAGAGAATGCTTAAAAAATCTGGCAACACTGCCATATGGGTGTTCTTGTTGTAGTGCTGCCGTCACCCGGGTGGCAAGCGTCAATGTGTCACTCTGTGAGCCAAGTCCCACAACATGGCCAACATGGAAGATACAGGGAATCACTGACCCTACATTCATCTATAGTTCCACAGAAGAAAGATGGTGGACATGACACATCTGTGTGGATGTGAATGTTTATTACACATTCAGTGGAGTATTGCAGCTGTAGCAATACTGGGCATGCAAAGTCCAAATTTCAGTTTTTGGGACATGGAGGGCAGCCAATTAGATACAAGCTCGTTGTCGGAGTTAGGGTACGCCAACCTATGTACTTATACAATCACTCCGCCAATACCCACGCACTTATAAATTCACTATACACTCTCGTTGCAGTACTCTAATTATCCAGTCTCTACGTACGTACTTGTACAATGACCGAGACAAAGTTACATAACCAAAGTTTTGTCCCACTGTCAAAGGTAAGTTGGTTGCATACGCTGTCCAGAGCACAATGTAATGTGGTAGGGTCCAGGGGCAGCATGTTGCATACATAATGAACACACGGACACAGATAGATAGTGGAACTGGGTACGAGCATGTGCACTCGACGCCTTTTTACCAGGTTCACATGTCCAGTGACGTCTGTGCTGGATGCGTGTGGGTGTGAGTGTAAGCCAGCCCTCGGGGAATGGTTGGTGCTGGTAACAAGTACAACAGTAATCATCGGATCACACACAGAGATTCAATCATAAATGGTCCATGACTTGTGCTGCACTAAGTTAGGGGCACCAGATGTGAAATAATACACAAAAGATTCTATCGTAAAGGCTTAATGACTTGTAGTACACTGAGGTAGGGACAGCAGATCTGAAATCATATACAAAAGATTCTATCATAAAGGGACCATCAGTTGTGGTGCACTGAGGTAGGGGCATCAGAAGCATTCTGCGTGTTCACAGCTAGCGATGATGCGTATTCCGGGAGGGCCGCACTGGTAGCAATGTGTGTTGCCTACTGGACTGCGTCATCTGCAATCGCAACTCGATCTGAATTGTGAGCCCTACTGTCCGCAATGTAGATGGAAGGCAGTAGTCAGCACAGACATCGAGGAATGCTTTTTGTGACTTCCTCTTGACAAAATCCGAGGACATAGAATAGAATTCTGTCTGCAATTAATAAATCATGTGTCAATATAAATTGTGAGCAATAAATAAATCAAGGCTGAATTCAAGTTGTGAGCTCTGCTGTCCGCAGTGTAGACTGCCATTCAGTGTTCCTTTGGACTTGCAAGATGAATTTGGTCATTGTACTAAAGCTACAATTGATATGAAAAAGTTCTTGAAGCAAGGATACTAAAAGGATATTATCTAGGTTTTAGTGACGTTGTAGTTACTTGCCTACTGGACTCTGTAATTAATGAATCAAGACTGAATTTGAAATGTGAGCCCTGCTGACTGCAGTGTAGGCTAGAGGCAGAGGTCAGCAGGGGCCCACAGCCACGTGGCGTTGACTTTAGCTGCACAGATTGGGAGTATTTGGTTTTCTTAACGGATTATAGTCTCTTACACAATTTGCATCGGTACAAATCTTGAATTGTGAGCCCTGCTGACCGCAGTGTAGACCGGAGGCAGTGGTCAGGAAGGGCCCACAGCCACGTGGCGTTGAGTTGAGCTGCACTGTTAGTAGCATCAGAAGCATTCAGCCTGAGGTAACATGGTTGCGTCCATTGTCTACAACACTACAAGCACCAGTTTGTTTTTGGATCGCACAGCAGATTTGGCTGCTCATTGAAAATATCGGGAAGTGGTGTTTTCGTGTTATTTTTGCACAGGAACGCCTACTCTGCATATTATTAGCGTTAGTTGTTGCTCTCATTTGTGGCGAATTGTTTTTGCGGAAGCTATTGCTGGAAAATAGGCGATATCGGCTGTTTTCAACAGGTTGAGAATGGAATGATAATTTAAAATCACTGAAAATACCATAGGTTTAATGAACATTATAATTAGAAATTAGCATATAAAAAACTTTTGAAATTCACTGAAAAAACCATAGGTTTCAGGGACGTTATAGTTACAAATTATCATTTTAAAAACCTTTGAAATTCACTGAAAAAACAATAGGTTTCAGGGACGTTATAGTTACAAATTATCATTTTAAAAACCTTTGAAATTCACTGAAAAAACCATAGGTTTCAGGGACGTTATAGTTACAAATTATCATTTTAAAAACCTTTGAAATCCACTGGAAAAAACGTAGGTTTCAGGGACGTTATAGTTAGTTGCACATTTCATTCGCATAAAACCATAGAAATTCGGCCGTTATAGTTAGTTGAGCTAACTGTAACTCACGCCCCCACAATGCACTGCTGATGACGTCACATATTACATCATTCATGACATGGTCAGTGACATCACTGATGACATCACTGATGACATCTCAAATGACATCACTGATGACATCACTGATGACATCACTGATGGCATCATCCAGTGACTGTGTGTTTCTGTAAAGTTTAAATATGTTTTATAAGTATATTGGCCAGGTATATTGAAAAATGAGTGGGTGTATAAGTGTGTGGATGGAGGATTTAGTAGGTGTGTGACTGACTGTATAAGTGAGTGATTAAATGTGTCTTACTGAATTCATGGGTTAGTGACTAAACTGTGTGAATGTCTGTATCAGTCTGTCTATTGCTGTGTAAGCTGCTGCATTGGTTGATGAGTAGCTACATGAGTGTCTATATAGGTTATTGATTTCTTGCCTGAGTATTTGTATGGGTGCCTGAGTATGTGTGTGGGTGGGTGCGAGGTGTGTGACTTTGTGCATACATGTGTGAGTTCTTTATTCACTGCATGTATGGGTTCAAGACTGCATGTGGAAACAGCTGTAGGGTGGGTGAGTGTGTGTATAGGTGTGTTGGTGAGTGAATGCATATCTCAGTGCTACATGTCCAAGTAACTACATATGTAAAACGCAGTGTATGAGAGAGTTGGAGTATATAAATGACTATACATGAGAGTCAGTGATTGTGAGAGTGCTGTATGGATGAGTGTGTACTTGTATCAGTGATTGTATAAGAGAGTAAGTATATGTTAATATCACTATGAATAAGTGAGGTTGTGTGTGTATAACTGTATAGCTGAGTAAATAGAAGTGTGATTGATTCTTTGCATGACTGACTAAATGTGTGAGTAACTCTGGATGAGTGGCGGTGTGTGAGTGTTTGTATAGGTGTATGAGTGCCTATAATAGTGTTGTATTAATGAGTCACTGCATGTATGAGTGACTGTATGGGTGAATGAGTGGATGTGTGTGTAGACCTAGGAATCAGTGCATGCGTATGTAGTAAGTGGTATTGGTGTCTGTATTGTCTCGAAAATGGTAGTCTGTATTTTAGAATGGGTGTATCAAAGGTTTTATTAAGGTATGAGGAGGTGCATCAGATTTTCACGTGGATGATGTCATCAGTGATGTCATCAGTGATGTCATTTGAGATGTCATCAGTGATGTCATCAGTGAAGTCACTGACCATGTCATGAATGATGTAATATGTGACGTCATCAGCAGTGCATTGTGGGGGCGTGAGTTATAGTTAGCTCAACTAACTATAACGGCCGAATTTCTATGGTTTTGTACGAATGAAATGTGCAACTAACTATAACGTCTCTGAAACCTATGGTTTTTTCAGTGAATATATATATATATATATATATATATATATATATATATATATATCTTGTCTGTCGTCTGAGAGTGAATTCACGTGTCTGCATGCCCCGTTTTGCACACGATAATTTAAGTGTGCACAAGCATGAGACAATTGCATGATCCGGGGAGTGATTCACCCCTTAATAAAAATGCTTTTGTATTTTCTATTTCAGAGATCATTAGAAGGAAAAGCCCCTAAATGGTCTGTATGATTGCATGCTTCATGTTTAGCGTACTGTGTAAACCAGCATTAGGAGTTGGTATTTAACACAATCTGTAGAAAATCTACAGATTGAGTTGGTCCTGAAGAAGGCCTGCTGACCCTGAGTGGCACTTGTAACAGGCTGAAACATGTCGACCTTACTGAGCTATAGATGTTAGAGGTCATTGCACTCATTGAACATCACACTGTTCTTATTTCAGCTAAAGGATCTTATTAATAAACAGGAATTAGGATCCTGAAAGCTTTTTTTACTTGCACTTTTAGTAAGAGCTCTGCTTACAAACCGCGTTGAGCACACCCACTCACACTAGGTGCAGTGGATGAGGAACCGATGATGAAACATTCCACTGGTGGTACTAGTGGGTGAGGATCCTACTAATATATCCATGTGATGCAAGGGTCACACCGATTCACCTGGGTGCAGATCCCTTTCCACTTTTATATATATATTGAGACCAGTTTATTTGCCCTCTTAAAACGTTTGGAGTTCATCAGTTGTGAGGCTTTCCCTCTTCTGTGTACTAATTATAATTTTTAAGGGAGGCTGAGGGTTGCTCCAATTTAGCTTCTCACTCCCCCTTGTTTTTCTACATGTATGGCTGTTTGGCCATAGTCCTTGTTTATCCATAGTAGACCAGAGGCATGACCAGGCAATCCTGTCAAATGCCCTTTTGGCATCCAACATGATGATCAAAGCAACTACTTTAAAGACTATTGCTTTATCAAATATTGGTATTGCCATGTTAATATGAGTTGTGTTATCTCTTTAGGGTTCAAACCCAAGTTATATACACAGGAACACGGTGGTGTGGCCTGACCACTGAAGATGGTGGACACTCTGTGAGTAGCTCCCACACCATTGGCCCTCATCCTGCTTCTGGAGCACTGGTGTGCCCCCCAGCCCTGCCTATGTGTGGAGATCAGCTTGTGCTGTGAAAGATGGGCTGCGGTTGGTGATTGGCCCAGTTTGATTGCCCACCCCTGGGATTTGGCCTCTGGATGATGTTGGCGGTGTGATGATGCCAGTGCCCACCTTGAGGGACCCTCTGGACTGCCTGTCGGTTGAGTCAGGTTTGTTGGTGCATCTATTGGAACTTGAAGGCAGGGGGATGCTCCATTTGTACTTTGTAACTGTTGGTTTCTCTTCCTTCACCGGGGACTTGAGACAATCTGCTGTGGGGTTCCCATGAGGACCTGTGGTGCAAGCGGGACGCGGGACACAGTGCTAGTGCCCCCGGGTGCATTGTACACTGCATCTGCCCTCTTGCCATGGTTAAGGATCCCACCCTCTGTTCCAGCGCAGACGAAAATCAATAGATACACCTCCTCTGCACCCGGGAACTCTGGTTCTGTTGCGGACCTCCCGTCTGCTTCAGCACCCTTGGATGTGGCTGGTGTTGCGTCGATTCTCTAAGCCATACAGGCCAACCCCATAGCCCTCAAGACTAGGTTTAGCAAGGTGGATGTGGATGTGGCACTGTTGTACCAGGAGCTGCGCAATGTAGCAGACAGGGTCACAGGAGCAGAGGGTTGTGTCTCAGACCTAGAGGATATGTGCAGGAGCTCAGCTCCACTATCCACCACCTTTGTGTGTCCACCAAACTCCTGGAGGAGCGCACGGAGGACACAAAAAATGTGCATGCAGGAACAACCTCAGATTTATTGTATTATCGGAGGGTGTGGTGGGTCCTTCGCCTGAAAGGTTTCTGAAACATAGGGTAAAGTCCTGGCTCCTGCAGGACACTTCTTGGTTTGTCTTTGAATGAGCCCATAGATCCCCTGCACAGCGACCCCCACCGGGACCCCCTCCTTGGCCCCTCAAAGCCAGAATCCTTAGTTATAGGTAGAGAGATGACATTATACGAATGATGCAATCATGTGGTCCTATACCCTTCCAGGGCAGCCGCATCCTAATTTTTCCAGACTACACCCGAATGGTACAGAAACAGCACAAGACCTTTGATGCAGTGAGCAAAGACTTTGAGCACTGAATTTGTCCTACACACTTCTTTTTCCTGCCAAACTGAAGGTCCTTCATGACTCCTGCTCCTTAATTTTTGAGACTCCAGAGGTTACCTGGGACTAGGCGGCTGAGCTCAAGGTGCTTCAGCCCCAAACGCCACCCCCCCTCTGGGGATCCAACATGCATTGCGCAGCCGGGTTGGCTGGGGCGTGTCCATCTGGCAGGGGCACAGGCGCTTGCACTCGTGGAGGGGGGATGGAGGTGGATGGCCAGAGCTCCTCTGATGGAGAGAGCACCCATCGAGAAGACTTTGACCGAAATGTGAACCACCCACACTGTGGATTTCCAGGCTCAGACCCCAGGGTGACGTGCTCTGTGGACATAGACTGATCTCCAGCAATCGAACCTTAGAGGCGCAGACCTTCTAAACTTGCCTTATTCGTTGAATGCCTCTTTGCATAACGGTCTCATTTCTTTCACTTGCCTATCTAGCAGTTCCATTCTCCTTATGCTGTGGTGCAGGGAGGCACCAGCTACCACCTCACGCCCTCTTGTTCTACTGTTTGTTTATATGAGGAAGTTTGGATGGCAGATGCTGCCAGGGTTGAAGTATAAGGCGGGGTGGTTTTGGGGTTTGATATGGAATTTGGTTTCAATGGTTTTGCTGTGTTGCTTTCTCTTTCTAGATTCTCAGTTTTACACAGTACATACTCCCACCATCATTATAGTGATGTGGACTGGGTGCTTTTGGTCGCCATTGCAACCTTTCCGTGTTTCCCTGTGGTCTCCTAATTGCCTTATTCTAACTTCACTGCGACCCCCAAAGCCCCATGGCCTCATTTAAGATTATGACTTGGAATGTTAATGGTCTCAGTGACCATATTCATCTCACAGCGGTCCTCCATTTTGTTAGGCGTCTCTCCCTTGCTGTGCTGTTTCCACAGGAGATGCATCTCCTCGGAACCTGCTGTGCGGCCCTCACCCGTTTTGCTTACAATAGAGTAAATCATGTTGGTCACACACTGGGATTGCGGAGTGTCACTATGCTTTTACACAAGTCTTTCCCTCTTTCAGATACTCACTCAGATTCATATGTAGAGGGGATGTATAAGCACATGAAGGGTCTGTTGGAGGCTATACATTACAATTTTTTGTGCTTATATATCCCACTCCATCTCCTCTGGGTATCCTTATTCCGCATTCGCAACAAGTGCTAGAACTTCCCCCGGGTCCCATGTGACAGGATGAAGGAAATGGCCCAATTCGGGTCACTCGGGTCACGAATGACCACCTCTCTGACTTCCACTAAAATGAAGAGTCGGTCAGACAGTAGACAATATACACCAATAATAGTTTATTCAGAATACACTCAGAGCGGAGCCCAATCTGCCCAGCCGCTAAGGAGTGCTGCAGAGGGACTGACATCAGCAAGTATAGCGATACTTTATGTACATTTCAGAGTCAATGAAAACACACCCACCATGGAATTTTCCAGAGAGACGCAGCTGGACAGTAAATTACAAAGGAGTAAGTTTCGGTTCTGAAGCCGGGCACACATTATCTATCAGTCAAGGTCACTCTGCCTGTGCCCCACACTAGACAAGTGGGAGAAGACTTACATCTAAAGGAAAGGTATGCGCTAATAAGAACAGTGCATTCATTAGTGTGGCAAAACCCAACTCCGAAGAAACACAACCTAGAAAAGGCTGTTTCTCGGAAAATGAAAATAATTAGTTTCAATCGTGATACAAAATGGCGCCTGTACATAAAATGGCGCAGCGAATGCTAACTTACGTAAAACAATGCAAGAGCATAATTTTTAATCCTACAAACCCTCCTTTTAGCATGAGATAAGCAATGGTATATAATAGCAAAAGACATATAATTCAATAAAACATAGATACATTGATTTTAAGAGCATTCCATATTTTCATTTTCACTTTCAGGGAGGGAAACAGTAAGAAGGGAACAAGTCTCAAAAATACCCTCATCGATCTGCATAAGGTCGTTCTGAATCATAATTGTCGCATTGGTATCATAGATTGATATTCTCTTGGGAGCGAGAAGAGTGGTGCAATAAGAGCAACATAAGGGGAGACACTGCACCAGAACACAGCAAGCAATCAATATCACAATAAAATAGATCACCCTTTCAAGGATCCAACCCCATCCACCAAAGAGGGACCAACTCCAATTTCCACTCTCCATTCCTTTAACATTTTCCAAGATGTCTAAAATGTGTGGGGTAATATTCTTTCCCATATTAGTGATCCCGACTACACACTGGTCTCCTACTACTGCGCACACACCACCGCTCTTAGCTAGGATGAAGTCAACAGCATATCTAGTTTTCTCGGAATATATACGCATGCTTTTCAATTGGGTGGTGATGTCACGCAGAGCCGCTACTGTGGAATTAGACAGTATCTGCAGCTTACATCCAAAATATTCCCTAGCCCTTCCACCCCTAGTCATAGTGGTACCACCAAAGGTAATAATGGAGGAGAGAATATACCCAAAGGTGATACCATTGCTATAATTATTGACTTCCAGGTTTGTCACCCTTCGCAAAATTCCTTTGTCAATGTTCTTTTCACCCATCTGACTTTAGGCTTCGCGTGTTTGCAGGGCACACCTAAAGGCAACACCATCCAAGGGCCACATCATCTGTACCATTATGCATGTTAGAATAAGTCCCATTAGACAGAAAAACCCTGGGGGTGCATAAATGGGCCTATCATAATTTACTGCAGCATACCTAGAATTCCATCCAACAGTACAAGAACCCTTTGGATCTAACATAGAGTACGTACCCTTTCATAGAATTATCCCTGAGCAGTTAGCATATAAAATGAGGTCAGTATAATTGATGATTGGGCAACATGCAGGGTAATAACCAGCCTCTCGCAGAACTGTCAATTCTTTGTACTGCCAACCCACCAGTGTGACATTCTGCTTCTCCAGATAGAAATTATCACAATAAGTGTTGTTGTTACAGCCTGGATAACCTGTGCCTCGTGTCTTTCGATGATATAGACATGGGCATGGATAACCAAATCCAAATACTCCTTGTACTTCTACGAAACCAGGGGGCTGAGTATAAGTGTAATTAACAAGTGATAATGGATATTCAGTCCATAAGCTAGCAACAGACTCCGTAGGATAGCAAGCAGTACCTTCTCCAAAAAACCTTTTATGTGTGTCTAGAAACACATTCCTCCGGGCTGCCTTTTTTGTAAGGACTTGAGAAACAACCTTGGGGCATATTCACAAGGAGCTATCGCCGAATTAACGGCACTTTATCGCAGCCAAAGTTGTGATAAATTTACCCCCCATTCACAAGCCGGTGTTAACAGCCCACAGCACCAGTTTACCCGCGATAGCAGCCGCAAAACACATCGCCACAGAGGACCCTCGCAAATATCGCTAATGAGATGCAGAGTAGGCGTTCCCGTGACGTGGTGGTAGGCCCATGCCGAACTCCAGGCCTCGGATGCCACTAACCCTGTGCAACCCCAGTCTGCGCCACGTGGTGGTAGGCCCGTGCCTAACTCCAGGCCTCGGATGCCACTAACCCTGTGCGCAGCAAGTCATGGGCCCCATATGAGTGCGAACCGTGGGGCATCCGTCATCCAGTCACCACCGGAAGAGGGGAATGTGATGTCGTCGGACCATTATGTTGGCGGAGTCACATGGCCTGTGACACCTGTGCCGGATGGGTGTGGTGTGTGTGAAAACCTGCCCTCAGGGAGTGGCCGTGACATGCTGACAACTAGACCAGTGACCCGCACACCACCAGCGAGTACGGCTGCGATGGGTAGCAATGAGGGCCCCCCCTCGGTGCGTAAGCAGAGTGGACTGGCCTGCCATACGCCGGACCAGTGCAGGGCCTGCAACAATGACTCGTGGGCTCTGGGCGTGGTCCAGTCCATGTCCGGACAAGGAAGTGACTGATGCGTGTGTCCCTGCTGCAGTGTTCACGGAACCCGCTACACAAGATGCAATGTCGCACCCCCTTACTGGCATACCACAGGATGAACATCATTGACGCAAGGGAAGGCACTGTCCCCACATTCATTCACATTCACACATCCACACAGGAATGACTTAAGACATCACACAGCAGTGCGTCACTGGATGTTTATTTGCACATCCAGTGCAGTCATGCAGCTGGAGCGGTACAGGGCAATGCCGAGCACACCACACAATATGGGCCCGTGGAGGGCCAGCCAGTGTCCATCCCGGGATGACCTGTACCGCGGAAGAGGAAGGGTACAGTCCGCAGTCTGTCCGCCGTGTCATTGGTCGTCAAACAGCATGTGGCAGTCCATGTCGCTGTCCAAGGTGAGTGCCTCGGAGTGTATCGGGGGTCAGTGGTAGGTCTTGAGGCCATGTGCAGCATCAAGCAGAAACAGGAAAGGTGGCGGTAATGGATGCTAGTGGCTGACCCTCCTGACCACAGTCCCATCCACGTCCTCATCCCCGGGTGTGTGCCCTGCCCCACCTGTGGGTGTTGCAGTGCCGGCTGAGGCACTGTGTGCCACTGACTCATCAGGGGCCGGAGGAGGATTGTCGGCCTCACTGTGTGGCAGTGACACATCAGGTGCCAGAGTGGATACGCCTGCCGCACTGGGAGGCACTGACACACCAGGGGGCGGAGATGTGGATGGTGTGGTGGCAGCAGCATTCATCATTGCCACGCCTTGTGGCAGCAATGCCATGACGAGGACATGCAGGGCACGGTAGATCCCAGCTACATTACGCTGATGTGCACCGGAGGCTGCCATCCTTTCTGCCTCCATCCGCACCATGTCCTCCATGAGCCTCCGCATGTGTGCCAGCTCAAGGCTGGCATCGCTGGGGCCACTGTGAGCGGACAGGTGTTCTTCCCTCCGCGTCATGACTCCAGAGATGTCAGTCAGGGCTCGCTGGAGACCATGGGGTGGACATAGACACCCAAGGATGGCATAACGTTTGTTAATAAAAAACAAAGAGGTGCCCCTTATTACCAAAGGAATAGGGCACTATACAGTGAATAAAGAAACAGTATCCTTTGGACCCGATATCACACATATAATATTCGACCAGTCAATATATTCCATTCAAGCCAATACTTCTTCACTCTTATCTCACATACACACTTGAGGGAATATTGCCATATAACTACCACAGAGAGTCATGAACCATAAAATATGCAAAGATATACAAAGATATAAATCGATTTATTATAAAAACCAGTGTATCTAAAAAGACGTTTAAGAAACTCAAGGGCAATAAAACCCTATACTATATGAGCACAATACATAGCATGGTAAATAGACAGAAATCACAAATGTTTCAAAGCAAATAATCACATGTTAAAATACAATCCATTTAAAAAAAACAAAGATAAAACAAATTAAAGAGAGTACATAGCACAGACAGGTTCAATTTATCATTAGTTTTTTACACATCTGTTTTACACCAATGTTTAAGGCACGATCCTGGTATGTGTTACTCATAGACCTCCGCCTTTCTAACAGATTGTGTATTAAGATGAGCGTCGACGCGTTTCGATGGATGAAAAAAAAATTTTAAACCATCTTTTTCAAGACCAAACCAATTTGACTCTCCTTAAATAAAACACATTTTTCTCAAATAAACAATATCAGTTTAACCACCTGAATAAAAAACTAATTTCCCAACATCCTAAATTGGTGCCATATTTTGAAGCTAAAAATGGTTTTGTAGTCTTCCAAACAGGTCTATAGCACACCGTTTATAAGACCTCCGCCACAGGTAATATATTGATGTATCGATGGTTCTCAAGCAGGCTCCTTAAAAATGGAAGCAGAATTACTGCTGTCAAAGGGCGAATTATTTCAATTTGTCGTCCTCTATAACTCCCTCTTTAACATTAGGGTAGTTAGCGCAGTTGTCATCACATGCGGTCCTCGTCCTTCAGCGGTTAGTTTGTTAGCCATGAGCTCGAACCCCACCCAGACCTGCTCAGCCGTCTCCCTCTGGCCCTCCAGCACACGGCGTTGGAAGGCCATTTGTTGTTCCTGGGGGTCTTGGGAGGGTGCGGGGGCTGTGGGTGCCTCCTGCTGGGTGGTTTGGGTGGTGGGTGTGGTCTCATGGATATAGCTGGGCTGCTCTGATCCTGGAGGTGAGTTGCGGAGGTGGTCAATGAGGTCTTGGATGGTTTGGATGTCGATGCTGGTGTTGTCCTCCTCCTCTTCATCAGTGAAGAGTGGCTGTGACTGCTCTGCAGGAGGTGTTGAAGATGCCCCTGCAATGTGAAGGGGAGATGGTGTATTACAATGTGTCCGCATGTATGTAGCCACATGGTACAGGTTGACATTCAGACAGCATGGCATTGTACATTGTGACAGTGTGTGGGTCTGGGCGAGGACCCAGAGTGATTGTGGGTGTGCACTGTGCCCTGCTTGCTTGTGCATGTGTGCCATTATGGCCATCTCCCCCCGTCCCCCCAGTACCTGGTGGTCACTCACCCTGTTGCGGTTGTGTTGTGTCCTGTCGAGCAGTGTCCGGTCCCCTGACTCCGGCCACAGTCTCCACACTGATGACTGTCGACACCAGCTCCTCCATGTCATCCAGCTCCAGCTGTGGCGCTGGGCCCCCACCTCCGGTCTGCGTTGCTGCCTTCAGGTTGGTGGAGAGTTTATCCTTGGTCTTCCGCTTGATGTCATCCCATCGCTTCTTGACCTCGTCCATTGTCCGCTTGTGCTCTCCGACGGCATTCACCTTGTCGACGATGTCCCGCCATATTCCATTTTTGGTGCCCAATGACACTTTGGAGGTGACGAAGAGTTGTTGATGGTGTTCCATCACCTCCGTGACTATGATCCTATTCGCCTGCAGACTGAACTTGGTCTTCATGGTCTTCTTGTCCTTGCCCTTCCCTGTCCCCGAGGTCCCAGGCTGGTCGTCCGGGGTGCTTGTGGGGTTGCGCTCGTCCTCTGCGCCTGCTCCGGCTGCCTCCATGGTGCTTGTGTGTTGGTCAGTTTGTGTTTGGTTTTATTCCCCTGCTTTTATGGCGGTTTCTGACGCCTGCCAGGTGTGTGTTGCAGGCCTGGCACTGCTTGTCGCTGGTTTCCTCATTGCGCTTTAGCCCATCGCGTGTTTTTTGGTGTTGTGGTTTGTGTTTTTATCTCCATCGTGGTGGTTGTATCGCAGACTTTGTCCGCGGGTTCGGCAGGCCATCGCATGGTACCTCCTTGTTGTGAATTCCACGTTGACACGTGGATATTTTCCTGCGATGGGCTGCGATATTGAAAGTTGCGTTACGCTACTCTTGCGGTAGTTATCACACGTTCTTGTGAATATACCCCCTTGTGTTTAGTACATGACAGTGCATTCTGATCACATTCCAAAACCCAGGTCACCCCACCCGGAACCAACAGCAGTAGTAACACAAGAATAGCACATAATGTTTTTGCTTGGTAGACCAAAATTCATGTGTATTAACAAGGGGAATTACTGGCTGCTCCTCGTCTGCAACCATTTTGTCAAAGGGGTGCATAGCAAATGATAAAACAAGGAGGGGCAAATTGCCAGAAAAAGAAATATACAAGTTCCCAGTGTCCGTCAGAGCCTCACTGGTACTGGCTCCTATTGTCCATCAAACGTTGGCGCTCTTGAGCACCGGCGGTGGAGCTTGCTCTGTCCTAAGCTCTTGATGTATCCCACGCCGATCAGGATAATGTACCCCCAAGGGGATACGTTCGATCTATCCTGTCCAATGTTCAAACAGTGCACAAATCTCACATAACCCTATACTAATTCCATTGGTACTATAGCAAAGTACACCCTAACTTACACAGTCCATCCCTAACTAATCTGACTTCTCCTTTGGTGCACTGTTCCTCAGCCGAGGATGCATATTGTACCTGGTGACTCCAGGCACAGAGGGATCAATGAAAAGGGGGTCCTGGATAGCTCGTATCTCTGGTGGAGCTAATGCATTCAGCACTTCATCATTCTCCTCATCCGTTTTGGTCCAGGCCAGCCTGGCGTCACTAAAGGGGACAAACTGAGGTACCGGCTCACACTCAGAGTCCCCTATTCCATCTTTGATCCATTGGTCATAAGGCAAAGGCAGGGGCAATCTCTTGCAATGAGTGCCATGCACCCAATTCTTTCGGCCAGTGACCTTCACAGCCGTGCGTGTAGCCAATAGGACCTGCTCGGGCCCCTTCCAACGCGGCTCCAAACTTTTCTTCCGCTGGAAATTTCTTATGAGGACATAGTCCCCAGGATGAATGTCGTGTCCAAGCCCCTCTGGTGTAGCTGGCAGGGCTTCCCGGACCTGTTGGTGAATAGAACGCAAATTTTCAGTTAACTGGCAAAGGTAATCGATCAACAACGGGTACTCAATGTCAGAGAACCGTCAAGGGCGCGGGACGCCCCAGACATTTTCCGGGCATCCAAACACAACCTCATACGGTGACAATCCTGTTCTAGAATGTGCTGTTGTTCTTGTCGACAAAAGAGCTAATGGTAAAGCATCTGGCCATTGTAACCCTGTTGTCTCCTGAATCTTTGCCAATTTCAGTTTGAGAGTACCATTGTATTTCTCAACCTAACCTGCTGACTGTGGGTGATTCGCAGCATGAAACTTCTGTTTTATATGCAACCCATCACAAATCAGCGGAATCACCTGAGCATTAAAGTGACTTCCGCTATCACTCCAAATCAAACGGGGCAAGCCGAAACGAGGAAAGAACTCCTTCAGGCGTACCTTTGCAGTCCTACTGGCTATATTATCTTTAGTGGGATAAGCTTCAACCCATTTACTGAATGCACAGACAACCACCAGGACATACTTCGAATTGTTGCACCTTTCCAGTTCGATATAGTCCATTTGAAGGACTTTGAAAGGGAAGGTGGGTGGGGCGAAATTACCAGGGGGTGTAGGAGTACCCTTCCCAGGATTGTGCATCATGCACACCATGCAGTACTTCACTAAATGTGCAGCTACTTTTGAAATATTATCATTCTGCCATACAGGGTCTAATAACTTACAAATACCCTTTGCACTGATATGAGCAGGGCCATGAGCCATCGTAACTACAGGGAGAACATATGCATCTGGCAACATCCATCTCTGCTTCTCTGACTTATCAATCCAACATCCCTCATCATTCAATTGTGCTGTACTTTCTTGCCACACTGCTAATTCTTCTATTGTAGCTTCACTTTGTATCTCTTTCACATTCTCAAGTGTATCCTCAAACATAGTAACTTCAGGCACCCACCTAGCGGGGCCTGCTACAAACATTCTTTTCATTTTAGTCTGGGCTGTTTCCTTAGCTGTCTGGTCTGCAAAAGCATTTCCCCTACCTACATCATCACTGACTTTCCGATGTGCACTACACTTTACTATCGCCAATTTCTTAGGGAATGTCAGAGCAGACAAAAGTCTCAATATGAGGTGCCCGTGCTGGATTTTGGTGCCATGGGAAGTGAGAAGCCCTCTCTCAGCCCAGAGTTGCCCAAAATGATGTGCGACTCCAAAGGCGTACTGACTGTCAGTATAAATATTGACAACCAGTCCCTCACTTAATTCACAAGCTCTTATTAGAACAACAAGCTCAGCAGCCTGGGCTGATTGATAGGGAACTCGTGATGTCTCAACTACTGTACGCAGTGTAGTAATAACATATGCAGCAGTTGTAGTGCCATATGGTAATTTAAAACAAGAGCCATCGACATATAGTTCCCCTTGTGGGTCAGATAAGGGAACATCAGTCAAGTCTACCCGTCCTTTCGTCTCTTCTTCCGTCTGGAAGATACAGTCATTTTTATTAATCTCATGATTCTCAGAAGGGAGGGGTAGCAACGTGGCTGGATTCAGAGTGGCACATCTTTTGATTGTGATGTGTTTGGCAAACAAAGTTAATTCATATCCAGTCAGACGTGCACTGGTTAGGTGTGTCTTGGTCTTGTTCAAAGGTGTATCCACAGAACGGGGTACCATAACTGTGAGGTCAGTATCAAGTACGAGTCCAGCCAATTGTCTGATAGATACGGCCACAGCCGCGACTGCTCTTAGCCAGCTCGGGAGGGCTCGTGCGACTGGGTCAAGCTATAGGACATCCCTGTCACTTCCTCCACATCATAATCATCATGATAGTACTCTCCTTCACGAGGGTCATCAAAATAATTATTATCAGAACTACCCTGTGAAGCCAAGGCATTCTGAGCCCTATCTGCCCCACCAGTTCCATCACCCCTTCCACAAGAACCCCGTCCCCTGGGGACCCCTACTTTCTGCAAAAGCACGGGGCACTCACTACGCCAATGTCCCTCCTCTTTACAGTATGCACACTGATTTGTACCCAAAGGCGTAGTTACTGGCTGTCTACTAGTGCGCAGAAGCTGTCGGGCAGAACCACCACGTCCTCTCCTATTCCCTCTAAAAGCCTGCTGTAGCAACACCTTCGTCTTTAAATACTTATGTCTCTTCTCTGTCCTCTCCTTTTCCTCATTATCCCTATGCTCATAATATTGTGCCATGTTCAAAATAAAAGAGGGAGAAGAGGTGGACCAGGTACTCCCAGAAGCTTGCAATCGAGTCGCAATTTCGGGAAGCAAGTTAGAAACGAATCTATTAACAAACAACCAAACACCTCCCTGGACGGACAAATCTTGTCCGCTATAATCCAAAAATGTACCTTCAAATCGGGTAAAGAAATCAGACACACTCTCATCTTTCTTCTGTCGACAGGCTGACAATTTATCCAATTCCACCTTTCTTGGCGGAATAAGAGAATGCATATACGTAATTATGCGACGTGGCAACGCTAAAATCTCCGCTCGAGGCTTATCATAGGGCTTCCTTTCCTGATCCCATGCCTTGATTTGGTCCCAAGTACCACCCAACTCCCGAACATGATCTTGACTATGAACCTGCCTCCAAATACCGACCGGAACAAGAAGACCAAAAAACATTTCAATATCAGCAAGAGTCATCACCGTAGAAGAAGCAGCTTCAGTCAGTTCTTAAAAGTAAGCAGTGGGATTCTTCCTAGGATCTGGTAAATGAGTTTTAAGAGATAAAACCTCACTTCTTTTCCATGGAGTATAAACCCATTGCTCCTGAAACCTGGCCGTCACCGCTGCTCAAGTAACATTACCACGACCATCTTGCAGTTCTGGTATCTCGGGGTGATATATGGGATGCACCTCTCTCATCGGAAACTGAGATACTGACCTAGGATTTTTCTCATGTAATCTTCCCCTGTATGCAACTATTGTCGTAACATTAACAAAAACCTGTTCTGGCCACAATTCACTAATATACACTTGATCTCTAATGTCATATAGAATTTGAGGTGCTTCCGCTTCAAAGTGTTGTTGCCAAAGACCAATCAAAGTAGCAGACATATGTTTAAGGGCATGTTGCTGTATTAAGGGCTCACAATCTTTCATAGTCGCCCAGACATCCTCTACACTATAAATAGGATTACGGGCCCACTGGGCAGCCTGATTAGCTATTACCCTCTTTTCTTCATCCCCCACATCAGATCTCACTAACGGCCCCATACGTTCCTTAAATTTTGTCCAATCCATGTCCTCAAATCCACGCACCGGTGTTCCGCTACTTACTAATGTCAGAGGATGAAAAGCCACAGTGGGAGACGCAACAGAAGCAACAGGCCCTATTGTCACTGGGGGCTGTGTCGTGGGGGAAAGAGCTGGCGGAAGGGTAGCTGAAACAATAGGCACGGCAGGAGTACTAACAGTCACAGTCGCCAAAGATAGCAAAGAAACAGAAGGAAGAGGAGGAGGAGGAGCTGAAGCCAAAGCCGTCGAAACAACAGAAGTAGACGAAGGGACAGAGACAGTGGAAGCAACTGTAACAGGCGACTGTGAGGGCATCGGAACAATAGGATATACTCTTTGTGGGGCATACGGAGGCGGAGGAGAGTATCTAATAATTCTTCAACAAAAGCATCATCTTCTTCCTGAACCACATACGATTCATCAATGTGTAATTGAAACCTTCTATCTTCAAATTCAACACCCTTCTCCTGTTTCTCCCTATTATATGCTACAGCCTTCTGAGTCAACGTGTGCATTCTTCTTTTTCGGGCCTCTTTTTCTGCCTTCAACCGCTTCTGTCTAGCTGCTTTCTGCCTTGTTCTGAGGGAATCAAACATAGACTGCCTACTTCCCTTCTTAAAAAACTGTTCCTGCAAATACTCAATCTTTTGTTCATCGAAAGTGCCCGTCAACGGCCACTGCAATTCGGCATTGTCCCTCATGTATTTGTGCCATAATGTACTAAACACAATAGGGCCAAGACCATGCTTCACATACATATCAAAATTCAGAGTGCCTTCTGGAGGTGCCGGCTGACTTTCTTCCAATTGAGCATCAGTAGAACAACAACGACAGCACAAGACAAACAATTTACTGAAACTAGGCATTCTCAAAAGAAAACAAGTTCACTATTTATGCCCAGCAAAACAATTACAAATGCTTTCATCCCAAAGACGGTCCTTAGACCGTACCAAATACAAACCAAAATGGTACCATATCCACAAAGAACCAAAACAAACTCACCTGATATATGCAGGTCAAACAAATCTATTCTCTACTGCCGACTCTTCAGACCAAACGGTCAGATCCAAGGGTTTCGCCGTTCAGGACTCCAGTCGAGATGACCACTGAGCGAGGCACCATCTGGCAGGACAGAAGGGGCAGCTGTGAGTATCAGAAACTCTTCGTGCAGGGATCCCTGATCCGTCCGTCCGACCCGACGATGGCCTCAACCTCCCCCCCATCCGCGGAAGGGCCACTCACCCGAAGGAGTCTCTGTTAGGGCGCCAACTGAAGGAAATGGCCCGATTCGGGTCACTCGGGTCACCAATGACCACCTCTCTGCCTTCCACTAAAATGAAGAGTCGGTCAGACAGTAGAGAATACAAACCAATAATAGTTTATACAGAATACACTCAGAGCTTAGCCCAATCTGCCCAGCCGCTAAGGAGTGCTGCAGAGGGACTGACATCAGCAAGTATAACGATAATTTATGTACATTTCAGAGATAATGAAAACACACCCACCATGGAATTTTCCAGAGAGACGCAGCTGGACAGTAAATAACAAAGGAGTAAGTTTCGGTTCTGAAGCCGGGCACATATTATCTATCAGTCAAGGTCTCTCCGCCTGTGCCCGCCACTAGACAAGTGGGAGAAGGCTTACATCTAAAGGAAAGGTATGCGCTAATAAGAACAGTGCATTCATTAGTGTGGCAAAACCCAACTCCGAAGAAACACAACCTAGAAGAGGCCGCTTTCTCAGAAAATGAAAAGAATAAGGGGCATATCATCAAGCGGCAGCGATAATTATCGCTGGCCGCTCTTAGCGAGAAATTAGTTATCGCCGAGCTATCGCTGGCAATTATCGCCATGCTATCGCTGTATCAACAACGCATAGCGCAATGGCGATAATTTCCCAGCGAGTAGCGGTAGTTTGCCATGGAACATCGCTGGTTTTTCAGCGATGTTCCATGGAAAACGGCGAGATACCTTGCTGATACGACCCTTTGGTCGTATCAGCATAATCCACCCCCATTGTTAGGTATAGGAATCTGCATTTAGCAGACGTAGTTTTTGGCAAAACCGCGGTTTTCGCCAAAAACTAACGTCTGCAAATGCGTGAGCCTCCTTGTAAATATCGCGATGTACATTTCGCAATATTTAACAAGGTAGTCCGTCAGGGGTACGCCCAGTGATGCCCACTTTGCATCTCATTAGAGATGCGAAGTTAGGCGTGCTGGAAACGGGCGCTAAGTCAAGGAAACACGCGCTAGCGTGTCCTTGATGATATTGCGATAAAATTATTGCCGCTTTTCGCCCGAAAACGGACGCTAAAGCGGCGATAATGTTATCGCCAGCCGTTGTTAATATGCCCCTTAGTTTCAATCGTGATACAAAATGGTGCCTGTACATAAAATGGAGCTGCGAATGCTAACTTACATAAAACAATGCAAGAGCATAATTTTTATTCCTACAAGGAGAGAGGGTGACAAATCCTCAATCTTCTACTACACTGACTGATTGGGTGGCGTCCCTGGGCCTCTGTGATGCCTGGAAGACTTGGCACCAGAAACAGACTGAACACACACACCTATCTGCGGCTCACAGTGAGCCTTTCCAGAATTGGCTATTTCTTCATCCCGGCCGTGAAGATGCCCAATGTTCAGTCTGCATACCTTGTGCCCCGTGGCATCTCTGATCATGCTCCAGAGGTGATGCAATATCGCCATCCTGCAGCGAAGTTTAGGCCGATCTGGCATCTTAATGCTTGGCAAACACAAGGAGATGATGGACGGAGTGCTGAAACTTTTCAAACACTCACCCCCAGTCACAGATCTGGGTTGAATCCATCATCATTCTTTAGCTCACTTTGCCACCCCAGTTCAGACACAGCTATATGCAAATCAGTCTTGACCCTGTGCCTCATGGGAACAGTCCAGACCGAACTGCCAAGCCATGTCTTCCCTGGACCGGAATCAAGCATCCTGGGACCGGTTTCGGGCTAACAGCCCTCATCAGCCAGGCTAGCTTGAATCCAGTGGCAAAGTGAGCAAGGTACCCTCGTCTGGGGTGGCGGAGTGAGCTAAAGAATGATGATGGATTAAACCCACATCAGTTGACTGGGGGTGAGTGCTTGCAATGTTCAACACTCCGACCATCATCCCCTTTGGTTTTGCTATGTTCGCCCTAAGTTGGCAGGGTATGCCCAGACGTGGGTCCCTTGCTCACTTTGCCACTGGATTCAAGATAGCCTGGCTGATGACGGCTGTAAGCCAGAAACCGGTCCCAGGATGCTTGTTTCCGGTCCAGGGAAGACATGGCTTGGCAGTTCGGGCTGGACTGTTCCCATGAGGCACAGGGTCAGACTGATTTGCATATGGCCATGTCTGAACTGAGGTGGCAGAGTGAGCTAAAGAATGATGATGAATTAAACCCAGATCAGTTGACTGGGGGTGAGTGCTTGCAATGTTCAACACTCCGTCCATCATCCCCTTTGGTTTTGCTATGTTCGCCCTAAGTTGGCAGGGTATGCCCAGACGTGGGTCCCTTGCTCACTTTGCCACTGGATTCAAGATAGCCTGGCTGATGACGGCTGTAAGCCAGAAACTGGTCCCAGGATGCTTGTTTCCGGTCCAGGGAAGACATGGCTTGGCAGTTCGGGCTGGACTGTTCCCATGAGGCATAGGGTCAGACTGATTTGCATATGGCCATGTCTGAACTGGGGTGGCGGAGTGAGCTAAAGAATGATGATGGATTAAACCCAGATAAGTTGACTGGGGGTGAGTGCTTGCAATGTTCAACACTCCGTCCATCATCCCCTTTGGTTTTTCTATGTTCGCCCTAAGTTGGCAGGGTATGCCCAGACGTGGGTCCCTTGCTCACTTTGCCACTGGATTCAAGATAGCCTGGATGATGACGGCTGTAAGCCAGAAACCGGTCCCAGGATGATTGTTTCCGGTCCAGGGAAGACATGGCTTGGCAGTTCGGGCTGGACTGTTCCCATGAGGCACAGGGTCAGACTGATTTGCATATGGCCATGTCTGAACTGGGGTGGTGGAGTGAGCTAAAGAATGATGATGGATTAAACCCAGATCAGTTGACTGGGGGTGAGTGCTTGCAATGTTCAACACTCCGTCCATCATCCCCTTTGGTTTTGCTATCTTAATGCTTGGAGCATGGTTTATGAACAGTACACCGACCATCTTTCCCATGAACTTAGTGCCTATTTTGATCTTAAAAAGGACTCAGTGACCACTAAGGGCACCATGTGGATGGCAGGCAAGGCAGTAATGCAGGGAAGGGCCAGGGCATATCTCCGGGGCCAGACTTGTACTCACCTTCAGCAGGTGGCGGAGCTTGAAGTGCAACTCTTACTCCTAGAGCATTGGTACGGTGATCTGGGTACACCCACTCCTTGTGATGGCTGGAAAACTGCACAACCACTCTTCATCAATTATTTATGGAGGAGGCCAAACAGTGCCGGATGGCCTATAATGGACGATTTTACCAAATAGGGATACAAATCTTGGAAGCTACTCTATTGGTTGGCAACCCAGGTACTGCACTAGACTGATCCTGATGGTCTGCGCTGCTTCTGGGGCTATCATGGATGGACATTGCTTCAGAGTTCACCACTTGCTATAGCTCCTCATACAACTGCCACCTTGCCCTTGCTCGGAAGAGCACAGTCCACTGATATCTGATCTGCCGCTGGACATCCTGGCAAAACTGGAGTGGACTACCCTTGAACAAGTTGTGACCATGGAGGAGATAGCCGACTCTATCAATGGCCTCAACTCAAGCAAGATGCTCGGCCATGACGGCCTCCCGCTTGAATTCTAAAAGAAATGTCTTTCACTTCTGTCCCCTCACCTTCTCAATTTCTATTTGAACGTTGTGGAGGAGGCCCACTTCCCCACGGACCTCAACCTCTCTACAATTGTTCTCCAGAAACTGAGCAAACCCCCTGACATGTGTTTTTCATACCGCCCCATCTCTCTCATTAATGCAAAAATACCTTTTTTCTCTAAATGCTTGCCAACTGCATCCTGGTGTTACTACCCTTCATTATCCACCCTGACCAAGGCACTAGGCATTGCATTCATCGGGTACACATAGCTTTGGAGCACAGCCGCTCCTATGTCTCTGAATTTTGAGAAAACATGCCACTCCTTGGACTGGGACTTTCTGTCCCAGGTTCACACCTTCTTAGGATTTGGACCACATTTTCAATCCTTCACTAAGGTGCTCTATGCTCCTCCACGGGCACCAGTCAGAGTTAACAACATTGTATCTTCTCCCTTTGAGATCTGCAGGGACACCAGGCAGAGCTGCCCACTCTCCTCGTTATTGTTTGCTCTGGCTATTGAGCTACGGGCAGTCTGGGTCTGCTGTGATGCTCAAATCTGGGCCTTTCGGTGGCTAAACTGCCCAGAAGACCACATCACCTTATATGCCGATGATGTTCTGCTCTTCCTTTGTCAGCCTCACATTACCGGAACCCGGCTCCTCCAGATGCTCAGCGCCTACAGGGATGTCTCGGGACTGGTGGTTAAATGGGGTAAATCACTCCCTGTTCTTGTATGGGGGGGGGGTTGGGAGGTAGTTGAATTGCAGGAATACATTCCCATTCGCAAATTAAGCTTTCCTTATTTAGCAGTTACCGTTGTTCCGTAGCCCAAGATCACTTGGAGCTTGAATTTGACATCGCTGCTGCATCGGACCCGTTGAGACTTGGCTAAATGGGCCACCCTTCCTCTTAATGTCCTGGGAAAAGTGGCACTCTTCAAAAATGATCGCTCTCCACAGTTATTTTTCACCCTGCAAAACTTCCCCCTTTTCGTCCCCCAATCCTGGTTTAATGGTATATCTGGGGTGATAAGTTCCTTTCTGTGGGCAAATAAGACTCTGTGAATAGTGCTCTTGAATTATGTTTAGTCACCCTATGATGGTAGCATGGGGATGTCTGATGTTTGACTGTATTACTGGGCCTCAGCTCGTCAGTGTCAATGGCTGGCTATTCGGGGAGCTCGAAGACCCTGCATTTTGGCTGAAAATCTCAATTCTAAGCTGACAACAGATCCTGCAATACCTACATGGTACCCCCTGAGACCACAAGGACCTCTCTCCTGTGTTGGCGACTGGCCCTTCATCAAAGTGGGTGGGATTGGCGGTTGACGTATGTGACCCTCCTGTGGCTGGGCCACTGGATGTCTCAGGTCTTCACCTTGTGGGGGTTCATGCACTGGGACCTCATTGCCATCTCTCACCTTGGGGCCATTCACGAGGGCTTCCATATGAAGTCCTTCCAGGATCTCCAGGAGTAGTTCAATCTCCATAAGACCCAATTCCACAGGTATCTGCAGCTTCGCCATGCAATGCCAGCATACGATCCACTGTTGAGGGACCTACTAGAGTGTAGCCCGCTGGAGGAGCAAGTCATCACCTTGCTGCTTGGCCGGGGCGGCATTTTGAAAATAAACCGCTCTCTGATTGTCAACTCTCCTGAAACCTTTGGGCTTTACGGGCCAAGTGGCGGTGCTGGATTGGTGAACTGGATGATAGTGAATGGTTGGATGCTTGGATGGCCCCAAGGTCATTGGTCATCCCCTTTCGCTTATGCTTCATCCAACTCAAATTTCTCCATACTGCATATTATACTCTGAGATGGCTCTGGGGGATGGGTGCTCTCCCTACGCCTGCTTGCCCTCTGTGTGTAGCCAAGAAGGGTGACTTCTTCCATATGGTGTTGGCCTGGCCTGTCATTGCTAAATACTGGTCCCCCATTTTTACGACTCTCTCCAAGGTTCTAGGGAGAACCTCTAACTGCATACCTTGAGTGGCCTTTCTGGGCATTCTGAAGGATATCAGGGAACCAAGGGGTGAGCGTACGCTGGTGGGTATTGACGCTGTTGTGGCTAAGCTTGACAGCGCTCGCCGCTGGATATCTCCAAAGCCTCCAACTACTAAGGAATGGTGTTCTGTGATGGACTTGTGTGCTAAGGTCGAGCAGCCTATTTACGCAGCCCGGGTGTGCTCCCAGGAGTATGTGAAGACCTGTGGCCTGTGGTGGGACTTTTATGACCTTGATAACGATTGACAAGCGAGCCTCTACTACTTATTGTGTCTGGTGTCACACTTGTGATTTTATTATACAACTACTGTGCACTATTATAATCTTTGTTGTAAAATCAATAAAAATGTAGGGGCTCATTTATGAGTGTGTGGCGCAGCACAGCAAGTCATCTTGCTGCAGTGCACTGCGTAACAGGGAAAGGGCAGGAATGCATTGTATTTAAGTCAATACGATGCATTCCTGTCCTTTCGCTTGCATTGGCACCCTTTTGGTAGCCTAGTGCCAACCAGGCAACCGTGCACCATGGTGCAAGCGTGCCTGTGTTGCATGCAGGATTGTATTTGTGCAGGAAGGGGCGCCTTCTTGCACCAAAACAATCCTTGAGGCATATTCCTCTTTCTATGTGTGCTGCAGAATGCAGTACACATAGAGAGAGTAAGAAACAAGGAGAAATAGAGATATTTCTCCCCATTACACCTCCCCTGGGAAGGTGTAAGATTTTGGCGCAACCCCAGGTTTACAAGTTTTTGTAAATCTGGGGATGCGTGAAAATCCATGGGAGTTGTGTGGGAACACCCACGCAATGCCCATGGAATGTCTTCCCAGGGCACAGTAACACATCAAAATGATTTGCGCTTCTTTAGTCCAGATTTTTGAAGCCACTCAGAGCCATACAAAGTGACTTTGAAAATCTGACTTAGAGGTTTGCATCACGCATGCACCACATTCCGTGGTGCAAACGTGATGCAACCCTCTCATAAATAAGCCCCGTTGTTTATTTTTTTAAAAAGTACACAGGAAAACCTGGTGGATAAAGTTTGATATATGGTTAACTAATGTTTTAGAAAACATTTCATTATCTGAATTATTTAATGATTAATTAATAATTAATGAAGTCCGTCAGTATGACCCACTGATATTAAGGTCTTTAATATTTGCGAAAAACAATGTTAATTTATTTACATTACAGAGGAATGTCATGACCCTCAGAAGCTGTTCCTGCTGGTGCTGGTAAGGCATGTTGATTATTGATTTCTTACTTTTAACTATTCCTACCTACTTTATATTATGGTCATCTGTATTTTCCATTTTCCCAACTTCCCTTGCTCTTCATTACAAGATGTTACTCATGTGTTGTTAATTTGTCCAAATCCGATTTTGGTAGAGGCCCGGTGTTGGTTTATAAAGACCATTCCATTCAGATATAATGCCATCTTAACTAAAGATTTAATTAAGCTGTGTCTCTTCCAAATGAATTTGTCTTCTACAAATTGTTCAAGTTTTTAAAAAGCTTTTTAAAACTGTTTTAAAGTATATAAAAATAATTGTTTTATTTATGTATTTTGTATTTGTTGACCTCAGCAGAGGTCTGAATCAAATAAAAAACTATTGATTGATTGCTCTTCTTTAATGTTAGTTATCTCTTCATAGCTCCTTATGTTTTTGATTTTCCCTGTTTCTGTAGCTGATTTCCTCATATCAGTAGCTTTCTTTCCCCACCCCTTTTTGTTACAGTGAAAGACACCTTTCCCTCACCCCTCTTGTACATATCTCCTCTCCATCTCTGTGCGGTGCAGACAATAAAGGGAGTCTGATTTTGCCCAAAGCTTTCAGCATGGCAAAATGGCAAAACTGTTTAAAGAGAGTGGAGCAGCCATATAATTTGTAGAAAACTTTGCATAAGTCAGAAAGTATTTTATTTTCAGGGTGAGCTGAAGTAAGAGAAAGGATTGCTTAGATAGGCAATAGATTAGTTTGCCTGTAAAATGACATTTTTTTAAAAAGAGTACCTTCTAATAAGTATTATTCAGTCTCCTCTTGATCTACCCTTGCTTCAAGACAGCCCACCACGGCTGTCATGCACCTTGGCCCAAGGGCAAGAGACAGCCTCCACACCAGAAATTCCTGCTGGTGCTGCTATTAAAACATTTTAGTATTATCTACTTTTAACACCTATTATGCATTTTCTATTTTCTACAACGTCCCCATACCCACAGAAGTGTGTGCTTGGACCACACATACCTGCCTCCTCCTGTTTTATTTTATACTCCCTCAGTTTCTGCAGCTGATACTTCCAGTTGGTAGCTTTCTTACGTTTTTTTAGTAACCTTTCCATCCCCTCTTTAAGATGTCGTGTTAACAGAAGATGGTTGGTGACATAAAAAGTAACACAGTCCTATGTATTCACAGCATATAGGTTGACTGAAGGCTTTATTGAGCAAACTGTCTATAGTCCATACCAGAGCTCATCATACACGGTTTCATGATGTCATGACAGTACAGCATAGCAGAATAACAATGCCATATGTCCTTTCCATTCCCTTCAACCCCTTTAGTGCTTTACTGATCCATTCAGAGCCATGTCCTACTATTGTGGAAAGAAAAAAATATAACATTGAATGATTGACTACTTGTTTTTTAAAATGTCTAGTAAACCTTTAAAAGTGATATTTTGGATAGAAGATAGATAACCTAACATAAGCGAGGTATTGTTTTTGTAGCTTTTGCAAAATATTGTGATGCTTACAGGTATCTAATATATGTGTTATTTTTTGTCTAGATCCAAAAGTAGTCCAGGCCCTGGAGGAGGTGGGCAAGTGCCATTGTGTGGAGGGGGAAGGAGTGGCTGCTGGGACAAGCAGTAAGTCACTTTCAATTCTCAATGAAAACTACTGCATTTATTAAGCTATTCCTTCCTTTCTTCTAAGCTAAGTCAGCAATGCTTTTAGAAATTGTCCAGCCTTCTACGTTTCTGACTCATCCTCCCTACCATTCAATTAGTAGAATAAAAGATGCGGTGTCCAGTGCTCATTTACCTACCACTTCCCCCACTCTTTCTGTCCCAGGCAGCCCAAAAATTAGAATTACAATGCAATCTCGGCAAGTGCCACATTTCTCCCACAGTTTCTGCATAGATGACTGCTGTCATGGCTTCCATTACTGTTCCATCTTCTACATTCCAATAACCATGCAACTAAGCCTACTAGTACTTGACACTCTACCAGTCTACAGCCAAACCTAAACCTAAACCTAAACCTTAGCCTTACTTGCTCCATAGCCAAGGAAGAAAGCATTTGTAGAACATTATTTGGGGTGGAGGGATGTAGTGCAGGACTCAGTTTGGACTTCCCCAAAGTGGGACTCATAATGGAGTAGGGGGAATAAGAGCATGGCCATTAGAATTTATGACAATATGTCATTAGCTACCCCCAAAAAACACCATGCTGTCCCATCAGGATAGCTCCAATACTTGTGCACGTTATAGAGTGAAGTAAATTGTACAGCATTCATTTGATGTGCCATTCTCATCAATGGCCATATATATTTATATTTGGCAGCAATTTATTTATTAACAGGCATTACCATTATGTAGCAAGTGTCATCACATGAAATCATTTTACCTTTTCATTGATTTTAGAAAAAAATATATTTTTGATGTTTGTGGTCATGTATTAAATCATACTGCATGTATTGGCCCTATGACAAATATTCACGTCTAGGGGACCAACAATGTTGTGCTACTGTTCGACACTATAAAAACTGTTTTGTTGAGTACTACAATTCATGTTCTTTTCTTCTTTTTTGGCTCATCTAGCTGCTCCTGCCAGAGGGCCTGCCCCAGAGACCCACTCCTGGCAGGAGACAGCTGCTTGGCTGCACCTCCAATAATTGGAGGCAATTGTAGTGGAGTACCACCCGCTGGTAGTAGTAGTGGAAAAGGAGGAGGAGGTGACAGCTGCTGCTGCCTCAGGCTCCCATTTGGAGGTATCCTGGCAATGAAATTGCCACCACCGCAGGAAGCTGAGGTCCACAGCCACCCGAGCCACCCCACACCAACAACCACCACAGATTCAGCCCTTCTTTGACATATCACAAGAGATCGAAAAGAAATTAAGCTGAGCCAGCAAGCCCTCATGAGGCAGATGGTATCTGTGGAGGGCCATTTCTTTTGTTATAGGGAAAGGCTGGGACTATTGTTGTGGGTATAACAGTTGGGGACAGGGGTGTTACTTATTTACAGTTTATTCAGGTTAAGGTGGGAGGGTGCCTGTTGTGGGAGGAGAGGATAGGAAGCCACTTAGGCATTACAGTAAAAGCCTAAGTTTTGTTGGTGATGCTGTTGATGCAGAAGTAATCATTCTCCCAGTCTCTTCCTGCCCATAGGAGAGTGCAGAAAGTATGTCACATTTCCTGAAGAAGGATCAGTGCTTGATGCCAGCGGTGGCAACAGGCTTCTTCTCCTCACTGAGCACTTTCTTGGCAGCAACCTCCTTTTTTGGGGCCATCTTCCTAGCACTAGTAGTTGGAACTTTGCACAAACTGAAACATTTAGCAGGGGAGAATGTGGATGTGTCTGTCAGCTAATTCTCAGAGTCCTTTGTCTCAGTAAGATGTGTGATGTTTTGTGCACCTGTATGCAACCAAAAATTAATTACGAGCAGAAAGTCAGTGAAACATTGGCACTCTGAGACTAGCCAATGTAACACAAGTGAAGTCATCATCATCATCACAAATGCTTAACAATAGTGTACCAAAACCATGCATGAACTAAATATTGTTCTGATGAAATTACACAGGAAATGTTATGTGGTATCCCTCCAGGGCCATGGGACCACTATGGATGGCAGAGGATGCAGGGAAAAAAAAAGAACTACTGTTGTCCCTCCAAGGCCATAGCGACCCCATGGGAGGAAAGGGGTAGGGAGATGCAAAGTACAATCTAACAAAATAATTGCAGATGTCCATCAATGGCCCATGTGGCTCCTATGGGAGGCAGCGGGGTACAGGGCTAAATCGAATAAATAAATTCAGTAATTCCAGGGCCCATGGGGACTCAATAGGAGGAAGGGGGGCAGGGAAAAATGTAATGCATGAATACAATTATTGCTGGTGCAAATCTGTGGCCTGAGGAGACCCTCTGGGAGGCAAGGGAGACAGGCAAAAATTGAATAAATTAATAATAACAGCACTGCTCTACAATCAGCCAAAAGCACAAATAAATAAAGCAGGAAAAAACAAAACAAATGATCAAAAAGTGCCATGGGCCTCTTTTATAAATGTTTCTATAAAATGATTTTCCAAAGTCGACAAAAATCCGCAAAAAATGTTGGTAGCTAGCTCATCCACCACACACACACACACACCCACACACACATACAAACACACACATACACACACAGGCTACACAAAATGGCCAGTGTTGCATGACCAACAAAGTAGAAGGCATGGAGAGCAACGAACACATGGCTGCCTATATCAAATACAGACACAGATGACCCAAAATGGCCACCATAGCCTGGCCAGCACAGGTGGAGACATGAAGAACAGAGAACACAATTGCCATTTCCTGCCTGGAGAACCTTCTCCACCCAAAAATATCTTGAAGCTTTGCAGGGAAAGGATTGCAAAGATAGATATTATTTACCGAAAATGTGTCTGGGGACAAACAGGACTGTCCTTTACCCACCATTTAATCTGTAAAGCCAAAAACAAAATTTAAATTAACTTTAAAAGTTCCTTAACCACAAACAAATACCCCTCCAAAATATTTTTACATTTTTCAGAAAAAAAGTGGAGCACAATATATCAACCTTACCATGTCACTCATACACAAACAAAAAATGATGGGCAAGCACATGAGGAAAAAGGTAGCTGATAACAAAGGAAGATGTATAGCTTCATAGGCCTAGACTCCGGCAGCTACCCTGACCTTAGCCACCAATATGCACATGCAGACAAAATATAACCCACATCATACAGCACAGCAGCAGTGAGAATGTGCTAAATATATCAAAAATAAACCCAAGGTCTAGTACAAGGCAGATTAGTACAAAATTCAGAAAAAAACACACAAGGAAAATGAGAGAAAGTAGCCTAGTCCCTACTCCAAACTCCAGGCCTCCACCAACAACAAAGATATAAAATAAAAACAAAAATAAAAAAGATAAAAAATACTGGTGTCTGCCTTCTCTCAATTAACAAACTTTTTCTTAAGTGCTGCATTGAACTTACTTCACTTTTCCCCAAAACAGAATATTCCAGGAGCGTGGATGAAGCAGAGATTGCAGACAAAAGTAGAGTGATATTTTCCATCCAAAATCCATATCTAAAGTGACAAAATGCTGAACAAATCAGAGATAGGAGTCTTCTGGACAGGTAGAGGTTGTTGCTACTATATGTACAGGTGCTTCCTAGGCACTTCTTATCTGCAAAAAAAAATGGAATTTGCACTGAAAAATTAATTAAATGGTCCATTTGGGACAAATATCTACTCGAAAATTCATTTCAAATTGATGTTTCGTCTGCTCAGGTTAAACATTTTGTGTACCTAAAATGATTGGTGCTTATTGCCCACATAAAAGGAACTCCTGCTCTAGTATCAATTTGCCACTTAGAGTTTGCCAGATGGTGTTTGCAAGAAGGCGATAGTGTTCATTCATATCATTTTGTTTCAGTGCTACTCACAATACAATTTTCCTAAAAAACTTTGATGTGGCATGATCTTGTATTCTTGGTTAGCACACAAAAATTATGTGATGCTAAATTATTCTGGATTATCAAAAATTACTCCCAGGACTAAATACAGCAGTCTACTTCCACCACCAATGATACCACATGTCCATGAAAATTGAATAAGACGTTTCTGCTGCCAGAAGATCAACTCCTTATGTCACAGCATAGATCACACCACTCCCTACAAAAAACCCTATCTCACCCTCCACACATCACTTCCCACCTGCAGCCCTTCCAGCTCCACTCCAACAGTGACATAGAAAACATTATAAAACCCAAACCCAGCAACACCTTATAAATGAGTGTAACATCGTTGCATATTCCGTCATCAAATTCCGTTTCCCTATCGCCCTCACTGGCAATCTTGACATAATCAATGCTTGACGTATCTTTTCTTTGTCACTTTTAGCTGGACAAATTATTCTTTCTCACAAATGCCTGATGACTTGGCCAACCACCACTCCATCATCCACATCAACTTCATCTACAAGGTCCTCAAAATTGCTGTGGAACTCTAAGACCAACCTCCTATAGTAATCTGAGTTGGATACTTACTATGATTGAAATACTAAAACTGCAAAACTGCTGCTCAGTAATGTTGTCTTGTAAATCTCAGATAAATTTGACCCCTGCCTTCTGGTCTTATAAGCCCTCTCATGACTTTTGACACCGTCAATCATCAATTCCTTCTTGACAACTTTTACAAAACATCCCTCAATTGATTCATCACCTTTCTGCACAATAATATGGAATTTCTTAATACACATTATAGGGCTTTCATTTTTAAGAATTTTAATTAACACAAGTAACTATGCATTTTATAGTACACCATTTACCAGCCTTAGAATAAAAGAGGACTAACACTGTCTTGCCAGGATTCACACTTGTCAAATCCTAACCACAACATTTATCATTGGAGAGCATTTTATTTACTAAGCATTCCTCCTGTCTTAATTTGTAGAAAACACTATCTCAAACTGCTCTTGGCACTCTATTTTTTCAGGCAAATCCAGAAACAGGCCACCTGAATCCAGTCATATTTTATGTGAGGGTCATGTCTACAATGAATCTTATTGTATTCTTGGTGATGACGGATTGATCCCTGGAAAGGCAACAACTTCTTGTACATTTGTAGAACTATCTATGGATTGCATGGACCATCAAAGCACTGCAATTTCAGAAATCTGTTTGATGCATTATTCCATTATAAATTCTGTCATCTTTTTTCTTTTTTTGATAATATTTCAACATCACCTACTGCCTTGGAAACTGTAATGGTAAGATAGAGGTCCTTTAGTATTACGCAAGATCCACAAACAATGCACTTGAGCTAGAACCAATCATGATATCTTATCGCCTTCTAACAATCTACCAGACAGTACTAAATATGATCAAACACATATGTTTAGCTACCACCAAAACTGATCTACAAGCATTGTCTGAGGCACCCCTCATGGGATTTACGATAGATTCTTTTATATGATGAAGCATCAGTAAGTAAAAGGTTTATTTAAGCAACCTGTCCATTGCTGGACTTGGAAATCCACCTTTCGTCAGTCTACACCCCAAATACAGAAATGTAAAGAATGAATAAAAACATGGAGAAGTAGTCACAACCATATCGATATGAACAGGAAAGTGAATGGGCGATTCCACTCTGGTCTGCCAGTATTTCATCCAACAATATCCATCATGCTGCTTCTGGCTAGATGCTATTTTTAACCTCCTAAAAAAACATACTTTTGCAATTTCTGAGGATTTGCCTACCTGCACTCAGAACCTGACAGTAAGAGGCCAAGAAACCCAAGACAGTCAAAAGATAACTGTATATCAATTCAAGTAGTAGTAGAAAGAACATTTGTTTATTGAGACAAATGTCCATAAAACCATCACAAATTTACCGAAATTCACAAAAATGTATCACAACAAATTGAAGTCAGTAATATGATTATCTGAATTCCTCAAAGCTCTTAAAAATCGTCTCAAACCAACTGTAACATCAAAAATGTTTTGACACAAATTTTGGAATAGAGCTTGAGAGAGGTGGTCTAGTGTCTAGTTGTAATTGGTGGCTGTGAATGTTTTTCAGTTACATTCTCGGAAGTATCCCATAAAGCTCCTCTTCCCATAACATCCCATCTCACAGTGCTTCCCTTTTTTTACTTTTGGGTCTAGTCAAGCTGGTTGAACCTGAGGATGCATGAGAATAGTTGAGATTTTTCAATTTTGGTGCTCCCAAACATGAAAAACTTACAATTCTACTATTCCTTAATGGTCAAAATGTAGTAAATTAAGATATCTCCACTTGTCAATACTTGCCACAATATTATATCAGTTAAATCCACTCGATCTTCAGGAGTCCCCAGAGAGGGGATCAAGTAAGGTGGCGAAAGAAATGCTGACCTATTGGCAGGCCACCACTCCCGTTAACTTTAGAATACATGGGATGTCTGCAGACATTCAGTTCCATGGACAACTCATGTATCTCACAGGTGACTCCCCTGCCGTAGCTTACCAGGCCCGATTTCAGGCTCAGAAGAGAGGATCAAACAGCAAACCACACCTGGGACACCTTCACTGGGAAGGCTGATGACGCCGCACAGCTAGAATTGCACCCCCATGCTTTGCCTTCATAGGTGCCTAGACTGGATCCTTTCAGAACATAAAAGCTCAAAATATCGTATATAGTCCCCAAGTGTAACTATGTCAGATTGGGGTGAGAGATATGACCTAGGGTAATGTTTCACAGCCACTCCTTTCACAGATTCAGAATGCTTTACACATTTGAATGCCTGAGGCTGCTCCCTGCTTGCAGCTACTGGATTTCCAGCAGTGCACCCCATTACTGCTTCTCACCACTTTGTCTATGCTGCTTTCTCCTTCATTCTTCACATTGGACATTGTGCACAAGATACAAAAAGCCACCAGATAGGTGACAATGCCAGCCCCAACACTCTTTTAAGTCCTCTAATTTGGTGATCCCGGGTGGTCGGGCAATAACAGGTCTCATAGATCAAGGGTTTCTCCAGTTGGGCTACTTTTCGAATCTTACTAAAAGTTTGAAACATTGATTACCACAACACACTTAATGCATTGCAAGTAGAAAACATGGGAATGTGTTGGGTGCAATCTATCTGACAACTGGGATAGCACAAGCATGATCCAAATGCCATCACAATAGCTATCTGCCATTTTGAGAAAGGTAACTGCCTGCTTAAGGCTCATGGTAACCACTGAAGGCTTTGTAACTTCATGAGAAGTTGCAAAGCGGTGATAAATTTACTTAGGAGTTAAAAGAATTATTCCTTGGCACTTCATTTCCCTTACAATGGGAGTGAATCAGGGTTTTGCATACACAAGTTTTAGAAATTGTATCTCTAATTGTCAGAGGTTTGCACCCTATCCATGTAGGGACCACAATCCTGGTCAGGGTAAGCTAGATACATACTAAAAGATAGCCTGTGCTCACCCTCTGGTAGCTTGGCACAGAGCAGTCAGACTTATCTAAAGAGGCAGTATGTAAATTATTTGTGCAACACACACACATACACACAGAGTAACACAATGAAAACACCACACAAATACTCCACACAGGTATAGAAAAATCGAGAAAATATTTATGAGTGAAACAAGACCAAAATGACAAAAATTCAATTAGTAGAACCGGAGTTATGAATTTGTAAAGAATAAACCAAAAATAGTGCTCAGAAGTCAATAACGCTAAGGGGTTACTTGAGGTCGTTCTAGACTGGGGTAAATCCAAAGTTCAGGCCAATCATGATGGAGAACATGCCGACTACTGGACTCATGTAAATCCCACAGAAAAAGTACCTTGGATGGAGCAAGCGTTGAAGACTTGATGCGAGGTATCAAGGAGGCGCCTCGTCGACGATCAAGTGGATGGAGGCAAAGTGCTGGCACCAATATGCACAGTCAATGAAAGATTCAGTGTTGAACCCCTTTACAATGCAGGATCTGCGTTGACATTGAGCAGTGCTGTCCATAATTGTCGAACCGCACTGTCCGTTGAGGCAATGTTGTCAATCGACTCCTGCATCAGTGTCAAAGGGCAGTTTTGATTGGCGCAAAGTCACCACTGCATCGAATCTGATGGTTCTGGATAGCAGAAATCACCTTTCAAGGGCCCAGGACTGGATTGGCACCACTTGGCAGGGCAGGTCTCACAGATGACAGAGTCTCGGTGCTGTTACAGAGTTGCAGGAAGTCTTTGATGGCTCTGAGATTTCAGAACAGGTGCAAGCCTTTGGAGTCACTGTGGGTTCAAGTGAGATGGGTCTAGACCTTGTCCTCAGCAGGGCAGATATCAGCAGGCTGCAGGGAGGCTCAGCAAAGCAGAAAGCAGTTTCTTCAGAGCAGTAGTCAGGCAAAGTGGCAATCCTTGTAGCCCAGCAGTCTTCCCTCCTGACAGAGTTCTTAACAGGTCCAGTAGTGTGCTGCCTTTGTAGTGTCAGAGCCCCAGTACTTATACTCAGTTGTGTTTTTGAAGTGGGGGTGACTTCAAAGCAGGCTCTGAAGTGTAGAAGTCCCCTTTCATCCCAACCTGGTCAGCCAATCTATCTGTGGGGGATAATCAGCCCTTTGTGGAGGAAACAGCACACTGCTGATTCAGGTATAAGTGTTAGCCCCCTCTTCCTGCCCAGGAAGAGCTATCAGAATGTAGATAAATGCAGATGAGTTCTCTGTCACACCCACCCTTCCTGTGTTTGCGACTGTCTAGAGGGAATGCACAAAGTGTAGCTGTCACCCACCCCAGATGTGTAATGAAGACAGGCTGCAAGGCACATAGAGCAGTAAGAGCAGAGAAATGTCCACTTTCTAAAGTGGCATTTCTAAAACAGTAATGGTAAATCCAACTTTACCAGTAAAGAGGATCCAAAGCAGCTACTCATTTCTAATCGGGAATTACAGCTTAAACGTTTTTTAAGGAATTCCCAATGTTAGCCTATGAGAGTAGTAGGCCTCCCAGAAGTGAAAAATTAATGTAGCTGTTTGTCACTACTAGGACATGCAAAACCTACTGGTACATATCCTACCTTTTACTTACACAGCACCCTGACCTAAGGGCTACCTAGGGCCTACCTTGGGGGTGGCGTATGTGTAATGAAAGGGGAGCTTAATTACTAAGTCGAAGTGGCAGTAAATTGCACACATAGTCCCTGCTAAGGCAGGCCTTAGACAGGTTTAAAAGGCTACATGTGTGGGTGGCACAATCAGTGCTGCAGGCCCACTAGTAGCATTTAGGTTACAGGTCCTGGGTATATGGTATACTACTTTACAAAGGACTAACAAGCAAACTAAATATGTCAATTGTGTATACACCAATGTTACCATGTTTAAGGGAGAAGCATGTGCATTTAGCACTAGCCAGCACTGGTGAAGTGCTCAGAGTCCTAAGGCCAACAAAAAGAATTCAGCAAAATAAGGAGGAGGAAAGCAAAATGTTTGGGATTACCCTTCAGAGAGGGCCATTTTCCAACAACAAGTAAACACACTTCCTGTGTTATAGCTTTGCAAATACCATTTCCTTTTGTTCATTTGGTCTGTGATCTTACTGGGAGTGGTTATTTTTTGATATTTACTTACAATAAATTCGTGCACCTAGACATATGGGTTAGAGTTAATACAATCCAATTTATAATGCTCTTGAAATTATTATTCACTGCCAATAATGTTTGGGTTCCATTTCACAAGACACTGCTTACAAGAATTGATGTCTTCCGGAATATGATGTATATGAGGGAAGAACCTCTGATCTTATTGAGAACAATTCATACGAATGCACAAAAGTGTGGCTTTGAGAATCATTGACATCTGACTCTTCTTCTTTGGTGAAGCTGGAACTTTATATCCTGGGCTTCATTTATTCACATATTTCTTGGACATCAAATATTTGAAATTGAATGCAATCCACAAACAGCTTGGATAACAATATGTACCCAGAACAGCAAATAATCCCAAAATCTGTTTAACTCCACATTCTCAATGATTTATTGCTATTGCTAAGAAATTGGAGGGTTAGTTGAGGGTGGTGAAAACCCACCTCAAATAATCGCAATCTTTGACAGGACGAATCACAAAAGTCACTATATAAACCTGTGCTTAACTCCATGGCAGCTATGCCATAGAGTAGCCAGACTTCGCTTAGAGGCAATTTGTAAAGTATTTATGCAGTACACAAACAGTAATAAAGAAACAACTCAAGAAAAATCCCAAACCAATTTAGAACAAAAGAGTAAAATTTGATAAATAAAAAGGCACCCAATGATATCAAAATGACAACAATTTAATAAGTAGAACCAGAGACACGATTTTTTTTACGATAGGATTAAATAGAGTGCCAAATATCACAAAGTGCCAACAGTGGTATCTAGTTATGCTTGACTGAGTCAAAGTCCAAATTAAAGGCTGACCAAAGTTGATCACCAGTCAGATACAAGGACCATGTTTGTCCAGGTAGAAAGTTTACCTTCTGACTTTGAAACTTTTATGAAGAAAAAGAGGTAGTCATCGAATTGTCGGCAGGACAAGCTGCAAGCTGGATCTGAAGTGGGACTCAATGAAGGTGGGTTACTGAAAAGCAGTGTCCCAGTGTGGTTGTCAACAAAGGCAGAAAAGCTCAAATTGGGTGAAATCCATGCCCAGGAAGGTCTTGATGTAGATTGGATTCGGCTCTGCATTGGCCTTAGTGAAGCTCTCCAAGTTCAAAATTACAAACATTTCTGGAAGTCGGAATCTCATTCAGCAGGGCAAATCAGCAAATTGAGGCTGACCAACAATTGGACATCTGCAGTTTCAACAGGGAAACCCGGTCTCCATCAGTTCTCAAGGTAGAAAGTTGGTAAAACGTTTTTAAGCTGCACTTCTTGAAATTTGGAGACAGAAGGAGTACATTTTACCACCAGCCAAAGGTCTAAGACCTGGGGGCACCACTTGGAGGTTAGGACCCACTCCAACAGAGGCCAGCTGCATGGTTCAGGGCAGGTCCCTTTGGAACTGATCAACTGGGCCTTTGCAGTGAGAGATGATTCTGGAAGCTTATTGTATCCTTGTTGCTCAAGCAGGAGGTCAGCCAACTGACCCTTGGAGTCACTTCTGGGGTCCTGGTCCAAAACAAGCATGTCAAATTTTCCTTGAGATTCTTCAGACAACAGGGAAGTCCTCCTTCTGAATATTCACAGGTCCAGGAGTGTTTTGAGGAGAGGTCTGTGTTGTCCACTTTTATGCCAAATGCCAGCCTGTGGGTAGCAGGCAATACCCCCTAAGCCATTTCTGATCAGTTCTTCCCCTCTCACTGGGTTTGGAGCCAGCCTGACTAGAGAAAAATAGAGGTAGTCCTATGTGTGAGCTTCATCTGTCAGTGGCAGGGTAGGAATCCTTTGAAGCTCAGAAAGGGTCTTGTCATACCCCAGAGCTATCATGTCGATGGCATAGGCCCCCTCCCCATACCCAGAGCTCCCTGTAAACTATCTGAGAACAATACACATTTCCCCACAGAGGAGCCATTAGGGCTCAGGTGTCAGCTGGACACTGGTAGAAAAGTCTTTTGGTTTTAGGTAGGAATTAAAAACTTTTTAAAGTGTTGTTTCCAAAATAGTAATATAAAATCTGACCTTACCATTAAGTTTTTTTTTTAAATTACTATTAAAATGAGTTCTTGATATATTTTCTAACTATTTCCAAACTAAATTTGGCACTTATCAAATGTAATAGTGTAAACCAGTGTTAGTCTATGGGAGAGCCAGCCTTGCCACAGTGAATAAGACTCAGGCGGTTTTTCCCTGCCAAGACATGTAAAACATTAAATATACATTGTCCTACCTTTAAATACCAACCACTCTGCTCTATGGGCTTTCAAAGCCTACCTTAAGGGTGACATAAATATTAAAAAGGAAGGCTTGGGCCTGGCAAAAGATTTTGTTTGCCAAGTTGAAATGGCAGTTTAAAACTGCACACCCACGCTGCATTGGCCAGCCTGGAGACATGCTTTAAAGTGCTACTTTAGTGGGTGGCACAATGAGTGATGCAGCCCATTAATACCATTTGCAGGCCCTGGGTACAGGTGGTACCATATACTAGAGATATACAAACAAATTAAATGTGCCAATCAAGTGTATACAACATTTTTGCATGTTTGAAAAGGAGAGCACAAGCACTTTACCACTAGTTAGCAGGAGTAAAATTCTATGGCCAACTAAACAGGTTTCGCAACAGAAGGTAAATATCTAGGAAAATACTACACAGAATATGGTCAACCTTCCTTTGATTAGGTAAAAGTCAATCAAGTTGTTAGCATTCATGGAAATCAAAGCCATGCTTTTGGTATTTTTCAGAAGGTATGAGTGATCTGCTTCTTTTCTCTTAACCCCCTTGGTGTCAAGGACGTAATGGTTACGTCCTCAGCAGCGGTTCTGTGTGCCGAGGACGTAACCATTAGGTCCTGGTACTGCCCCACTGGGGAAACGCTGGCGCACCCACCCACATGACTCCACTGGGGATGGCAGCGGAAGTGTTTCTGCTGCCAACTCCTACCACCCCCGGCAATCTGATGACATCAGCCCGCTCACGGCACGTCAACGTCATGTGAAGTAGGGGACACGCTGGAAGCCATTTGCTTCCAGCACGTTGAGCCAGAGAACATCTTTTGGTGAGTCCTTCTCAGGGGGGTGGCTTTACAGGAGTACAGATACAGAGGGAAAGGACTTTCCCCCTGCATCTGGAGCCGCGAACGTGTAGCAGGAAGCCACACCACTAGACACCAGGGATTATTTATTTTTTAATTTGGGGGAGTGTCTCCTTAGGGAGGGGCCACTCTCCAAAGCATATTAAACCTGTGTTTTGGCCCCCCTTTGGGAGCTGATTTGGCTGTTTTTTTAGTCGATCTGCTCGGCCCCGGGGGGGGTCAAAACCCACTAGTCACTAGGGAGTTCTTTTAATTATATTTTTAAGGGAGCGACCCCTTGGGCAAGGATCGCTGCGTTGGGGGCAACATATTTTCCTGTGTTTCGCCCCCCCCCCCCCGGGCTAGATTAACTGTTTTTTTGGCCTAACTGCCCCGCGGTTGGGTCGAAACCCATAGGAACCAGGGATTTATATAGGTATATTTATATGGGAGAAACCCCTTGGGCAAGGGTCGCTGCCCTGGGAGCAGCATGTTTTCCTGTGCTTTGTCCCTCACCCCGGGGCTAGATCAGCTGTTTTTTGGGCCGATCTAGCCCCCGGGGGAATGAAACCCAGTAGAAGCCTGGGATTTTGTGCATTATGTTTAGGGGGAGCTACCCCTTGGGCAAAGATTGCTCCCCCTTTTGGGACATTAATAATTTGGCAGTTTCTGCCCCCCTCGTGGCCAGATCGGGTGTATATTTCTAAGCCCTTTGCTCCCAAGGGGGCACATGCCCCTAGACCACCAGGGATTATTTTTATATAATGCAAAATGTTTTGGGCGCAACCCATTGTGCAAGGGTCCATCCCCTTTTTGGGCATGATAATTTGGCTGTTTCTGCTCCCCTTGGGGGCAGATCAGCCTTCTATTTCTAGGCCCATCTGCCCCCAAGGGGGGCAAAGCCACTATACCACCAGGGATTTTATTATATATGGTGAGTATTGTATTGGGGAGCAGGCCCTTGGCCAAGGTTTGCTCCCTTTTAGGGGTGAATATTTTGGATGTTTCTGCCCCCAGGGCAGTTCAGCCATGTATTTTTAGGCCTATCTGTCCTCGGGGGGGGGGCAGAAGCCACTAGACCACCAGGGAAAGTTTGTGTGTGAAGTGTAGTTTGGCTGATAAGTGTTTTGGCATTTGGCTGGCTGTGTGTGGACTGGCACTTGGCTCGCGGTGTGTGGCTGGCATTTGGATAGTGATGGGCAGAGTTCATAGTGTTTGATAATGTTTACTGTTATTTGATGTCATCATTGGTGATTGTAATGGTTTTTTTCCCCTTTTTATTCTAGTGCAAAGTGTTCGTTTTCCTCGTAGTGCGGTTTTGACACTGGTAGATCTGCAGTTTGTGTAGTTGCAAGTGTTTGGTAAGAAAAAGTTTTTTATACTGTTTAGTTCAAATTAGTATCAATGACCTGCATGAATGTGTTTTTTGGAAACGCTGTACTAATAGCAGCCTATTTAGCTTCTGTTTGAATGTGTGTGAAATTTTCCTTTTATTTGTGCACAATGTGTATTGCGTTTCCTTGTGTGTAATTTTCTTTTGTTTTTCTTTTCTAAGGGGTTTTCGTTGGTGCTTGCTGTGTCAGTGCAGAATAGGTGCTGGTGAGTCTAGCTGTCCTTAGCCAGTGAGTGGTATTGTTTTATAGTATATAGGTCTTTGTGTGCTTTTTATTGATTGACTTTACCTTGCAATTGCTATATGCCAGTAGTTTTACTTTTTGTTTTATAAATCCACACTTTGTTTATTACTTATTTTACACAGTGTTGGGTATTGTTGACTTATTTGTCAAGTTACTTCTCTTGGTAAGGATTATGGCTAGGGGCAGGATGAACCTCTCAGCAGGTTGTTGGTATGCTTTTCCAGTCATCTTCTGACCATGATTATGAGACTGACTCTGCATCTGAGGCAGAAGGGGAAGTCCAGGATTTTAGCAGTGAATGTTCTGTCAGAGAGGAATCATCTGATGATGAAGCTACTCTCAGTGCGGATGAAGCGCCTATTTTAGAGGAGGACAGTGATGCGCAGATAGTGCAGCAAGAGACATCTGGATTGCAGCCCGGGGCTGCAAGGCTTCCCATTGGAAGTGCTGGACTCTGGTTTGACCCAAACATGGTGCAGCCAGTGTTGCCTGTCTTTAGTGGTGTTGCAGGGTGTAGAGTGAATTGTGACATTTTTTCACCTATAAATTTCTTTCAGTTGTTTATGGATGATGTATTTTTGGCTGAGATTGTTGAGCAGACTAATTTGTATGCTGAACAGTATTTGAGGGACAACAGTGTCAGACTTAAACCCCACTCTAGAACTACCCGGTGGACTCCCACAAATCTGGCTGAGCTGAAGAAGTTCTTGGGTTTAACTTTTTTGATGTACCTGATAAGGAAGCTATCTTCATATTGGTCTACTAATCCATTGATGGCAACAGCTATATTTCCTGCAAGCATGAGTCATAATCGTCATAATCCGTGTTTGCTTCTTTTTTGGATGTTGCATTTTTTTTTTATTGAGATCCCAAAACATTTTACAAATTCATCTATATATTTCAATATAAATGTCCAATAATGCGCTTCCAAACAGAAGGTATGGCATACATATTCACGAGTAAAAGAAAAGAGTACATAGCCAGAATAAAAACCAGAATAACATTGAACTAAAAAAAAACATTAGAGACCAGATACAGTACCAATTCTCCATTTAGAAGAAAATAACTAAAGTGCCCATGGTGCATTAAAGTGCCAATCCGAATAAAGCATCGAAATATAGCAGAGGGTAAAGCTTCTGATAATATTTCGCCATAAAAGACCAGGTACGACATCAACTGCCTGTTTTAAGAAGAACTAAAGTGTCTATAGTGCAATAAAGTGCAGTAAAACATGTCGACATATGAGACATCGGATAGTGTTTCATCATATTAACACGACATCAACTGCCTGCTTTAAGAGGAACTAAAGTTTCTATATTGCAATAAAGTGCAATAAAGTATACAAATATGTCGGCATATAAGACATCGGATAATATTTTATCACATTAACAGTGCCTGTAAAATTTTAAGCTCTAATTTAGTATTTAGTCAAAATATGCCTCACAGACTTTTTCAAATTTCCTAATCCCCCACTTCGTATTGCAAACGAACGTTCACTATTTCTAACCTGTTTCATTTTCCGAACCCACTCATCTTTTGTTGGTACCAGACCTGATTGTCATCTTTGAAGCAGCAGCGACCTAGCGACCGCCATTGCAATATAAATTAGTTTAACCCATCAGGTAAGCGAAGGGAGGGATCGTAACCCAAAACTTTCAGCCAACTGTTGGAATCCAATTTAATTAGACATTCGGCCTCCAAATGCCGGAAAACATCAATCCAAAACCCCTGAATTAAAGAGCACTGTGAAATGATCTGCGTCCAGTTGGCTGTCAACTGATTTGAGCAGCAAAAAAAACACTGGCTAGACTGACTGGGCTAGACCTTGGATAAAAAATGTGGAGTTCTATATAGGAGCCATTTGCTAAAAAATAGCATCCGGCGCCAATTAGCTCCCCGTAGCATGCTGAAGTTAAGTTTATTTACTTCGGTCCACATTCTCGCTGTTACATCCAGTCCTTCATGTTTTTCCCATTTTATTATTGCTTACTGAGTGAGATCCGGACCTTTGATAGGGGCTAAAAGTTTTTTCCACTCCCCGGGTTTCCTAACTACGCTTTCTTCAAATAGCGCGAGCGCCAGATTTTTACGCTCATTAATCTGCATCAGATCCAGATTACTAAGGAACTTGATGAGCATACTATGGGACCCGAGGAGAAGAAAATCATTTGGAATTAGATCATGCATTTCAGAAATATTTAGCCACCTATCAATCGTAATAAAGTCTGAGATTTTCCGGAATCCGACCTTGGCCCATTTTTGAATAATTTCAGATGATTCTCTAATCCCAAATGCCGAAGTGAGTTCGGATAAAGGGGTTGAAGTATTGATTGCTCGGATTGTATATCTTCTCTAAAAGTCCTGACTTTTGCGGAAAAACCACTGCATACACTTATAGGGCACTATTTTTAGTGATTTCTTGATTTCTAATGGACAGCGTAACTGGTACTCTTTACAGATTAAGCTCATGAAATAGTTCACAAATACTACTGTATGGAATTCTGACTTGAACCTAGACATATATTGTGCAAAATATGCAAACTAATAATCCCTGAGATTAGGGAGGGCTAACCCACCCTTCTCCAACTCCTTGTATAAAGTGCTTAGGGCTATTCAGAGTTTTTCTTTTCCCAAGAGGAAAGACTGCAGAGAATAAAAATTGAAACAGCGGGAGAACAGACATCTTGATCAATGAAACCCTCCCTATGACAGTTAACGGGAGCGAGTTCCAACGGAGAAATAACTCCTGTACTTTCAACAGAAGCGGAGCAAAATTTAAATCGTACAGATCAGAAATTCGTGACGAAAAATTAATTCCCAAGTATTTTTTGGGGTTTGGAATTTACGCATGACAAGATATCAGTATGTAAGACATCAGGCGTGCTTTTGCACTGGATTATTTCCGTTTTCTTTTTATTAATATTATACCCGCAGAACGATTCAAACTGTTCAAAGATCTGAAAGACCTTGGCTTGGACCCCCTTATCGCAATTGATAATGAGCATGATATCATCAGCGTATAATATTAGTTTCCCCATAGTAGGTAGAGGGGGACGAATATCTGCATTATCTCGGATGGCAATAGCCAAAGGCTCTATAAAAAAGGTGAATAAAACAGGGGACAGTGGACAGCCTTGTCTGGTCCCACGTTGAACGCTAATTTGTCCTACCTCGGAGGCGTTAACAATAATATTGTCTTCTGCATTGTGATACATTCTCTGAATCAGCCCCGTGATCTGGGGGGGTATACCGAACCTAGACAGGATGCGGATTAAAGTCTCCCAGACCACGAGGTCGAACGCCTTCTCGGCATCTAACAGACGGACCAGGGCCGGTATTTCCTATGCCTCGAAATAATCCAGTTCTTCTGCTAAATAATGCGTATTTGTCCCAAGCTGTCTTCCTGCAATAAAACCATTTTGATCAGAATGGATCAGGTTTGAAGCTATTATATTAAATCTATTGGCTAAAAGTTTGGTAATATTTTATAGTCAGAATTCAAAAGTGTGATTGAGCGATATGAATTAGGATCTTCGCCGTCCTTCCCCTTTTTTTAAAAACTGACTACATTCCCTCTTCAGAATAACACTGGTATTGGACGTCCCTCTAGAATTGAGTTGGCAATCAATAAAAAATATTCTGATAAAACCCCTGAAAATGTTTTAAAAAATTCCACCGGAAGACCATCCGGTCCACAGACTTTACCATTCTGGAGGTTTTTTATAACATCACCTAGTTCTTCTTTAGAGAAGGGGCGCATCATATTAATTTTATCGGTCTCGAAGAGTACCGGAATTTTCTGTTCCCGAAGGAACATTTCCAGGGACGCATTATCAATTGTTTGTTTTTGACCATAAATACACCTGTAGTGTTCCAACATTATGTCTCCTATGTTAGCCGGGTCCTCGCTTCGGGTACCAGTAGCGGGGCATTTCAATATACTGATCCGGTTACTTGCAGCCTGCTCCCGAGCCTGCCATGAGAGAAACCTCCCTCTAAAATTACTTTCTTCGTATACCTTTTGCCTTTAGTTACGATTGGAGGTTTCACATTTTAAATAATAAGCTTTGCTTAGAGCCCGTTTAGCCTGGACAAGTTTTCGTTGATTGGGAGCCGAAGAACTTCTAAGAAGGGTATCATAGCACCCCTTAGCCTTCTGCTCTAGAATTTGCTTTTTTCTTTCTCTTTTTTAAAACTTTCTGCATCTTTACCAATAGCCAGGCCACAAATATATGCCTTAAAGGAGTCCCAGACAATATGAGGAGGAGCCGTCCCATGATTTCTTGTGAGAAATTCCTTTATCTCTGTTTTACAGAGTGGCACCCAACTTCCAGTAAGTATTGCCTATTAAGAGTCCATCTCTTGGGGTGAACCAGAACTTTAACTAACTCAACCTCTAAAATTAACATGGCATGATCCGAGAATCCATTGGGGAGGATTTGAGTCGGAAATGCTTCCCTCCAGGGGTCAATTAACTCCAAAGTCTTACTATAATTTTGAATAATTTTAAAAGTTTGGGGTTTTAATTGTTTTTGGGAAATGACTGAGGAGTCAATCTTTGGGTTTGATAAAAAATTGAAATCGCCCCCTATGATTATTTCACCAGGAATTTGTTTTAAGGATTGAAATAATTCTTCGTATGGCTCAGCATTAGCTTCCACTGGGGCATAAATGTTAGCAAAGGTTAGGTATCTACTCCCCAGCTTACACGTCGCCCAACACCACCTTCCTCTCTTATCACTTACAAAATTCACCACCTCTGCTTGAAATTATTTACCCAGAAATATCACTGTGCCCCGATGTCTTGCAGGGGAAGAGGAGAAGCCCCAATATGCTGCCCAGAATCTAAACAAAGAAAAATCTGCTAACTTCCCATCCGGTGTATAGGTCTCTTGAATTAAAATTACAGATGGATTTTCTGTCTTAATCCAGGATTCAATGGCCCACATTTTCTTTTTATTATTGAGGCCGTTAACATTAAAGGATACCACCTTTTAGGATTTCCTTTATATCCATTAGCCCGATATATTATTTTAGTCCTAGAGGGGTCTCAAATATAAACTGAAACTTAAGACAGATAAATCCTCCGATATACCTGGCCACCCCCAAAGATCTATCATTTATACAGCACTGACAGTCAGAGGGTGTAAATTTACAAGCAGAGTTCGAATAGCGCAATTTACAATTGACTTTGGAATTTAGAAATGGATCTCTTTTTCCCTTCTTGCTTCCCATTCCTACACACCCCCTCCACCCTACCCCCTTGTGCCCCCCCCCAGAAGCCGCGGTGAGCAGTCCACCGTCCCTGCTCACACCTGACAGGCTTACCCCACTCCCCCAAACTGGCACCTTGACCTTGTGCCTGAAGCTATTCGCCTGCCCACCTCATCTCTCCCCACCCAAGGATGTGAAAAAGAAAAGAAGGAATCCCCCAAAAAACCTATCTGAAACAAATTCAAAAAGGGAGAGAAAAAGAAGAAAGACATAAAGATACGCAGATAGTCATGGCATCTGTCTAAGTGCCCCGAGCTAAGAAATTAGGAGTTATTAGAGATTTGTTGCAATAGCTCCTGGGCTTCTGGGACACTGCAAAATAAATGAAATCTTCCTTTTACAAGCACTTTTAGTTTACTTTGTTGTGCGATCATTGCCTGTGCCCCCTGTTCTTTGAACAAATGTAGCATTTTAACAAATTTGTTCCGCCTTTTGACTGCGGAGGCGGACATATCAGGAAAAATAAGACATAATGATACTTCCAAAGAGGTAAACTGTCGCTGCTTCACCGCTTTGGATAGAATTTGTTCCTTCACCCTGTAATCTCCAAAATTGACAAGGATCGTCCGCGGGAATTTGGCGTTGGGAGGGAGATACGCTGGCACACGATGGGCCCTCGTGAGAGCCAAATCCCCATTATATTGCGGGAGGACATTTTTAAAAATAAAAGAATCGACCCATTGTAGTCTGCTGACCCTCAAGGCCTTCCGGAATACCGAGGATATGAAGATTAGAGCATCTAGAGTGGTTCTTCAATTCCTCCAGTTTATATTCCATTGCGGATTTTTGGCTCTGGCAAGCAGCTACCTTATCTTTCATGATGGAAACCTGATCCTCCAGCTGCGATATCCTGGTTTCTGCCTCATTAAGTCGTGCCGGGACCCGGGCCATATTATCTTCGATTTTTGTAAGACGGGCATGTAAAGCAGCGATCTCCACAGTTTGAGAGGCTTTAAGCTCCCTAATCTCCTCTAAAATTAGGTTGAGTAGGCTCTTGGCATCCCATTGCAGAGTGAGGGGTATATCTCCCTGAGAGGGGCCTTCCTGAGTGGATTCAAGGCCGGATTTGGTTTGCGCTGCTAACACTTCAGTGTTTTCGGGTACTGCCTACCCTGAGATTTCCGGCACGGCTAGTCCAGGTGGTCTCTGTGCGGGAGACAGTAGAGATTGTGGTGGAAGTTGTGATAAAACATTACTGTCACCTCTGGGAGACATACCCTCCGTTGAGCCAGGGGACTGTACAGCTACTGGTGGAACACTCTCCAGGACATCTGCGCCAGGCATTGACCCAGATTTAGCCTTTAAAAATAGAAGGTATTTTTTAAGTTCCTCAAATTTTCCAACCTCAGCATCACTTATGGAAGTAATCACCTCTGATTCCTCTACAGATATTTGTGCAGTTAGGGTCCCCCCCTACAGAGTCACCGAGGACGGGACTAAAACTCATATCCAAATCGGCTGAGGCACCCCCCTGACAGTCTTTCTTAGAGAGCTCTGTGGCTGCCATCTCCAAATTTTCTATAGGCAATACCAGGTCTTTTCGTGAGGACGCGGCGCGATTCGCCTGGGCTGCTGCTTGCCCTATACGTTTTTTGACCCTCTGGACCAGGACTGGGGAATCAAGATGGGTTGCGGCAGTACTTTTAGAAAAGTTTAGCATGTTGAGAATACCCCTAAAAGGGTGTTTTCTCTTTTTTTTTCTCTTTTTACTTTTCCCTTTGCTCTCTGGTTCTTCCTCACCTCTACTACGCCTCCCCTCAAAGTCACTTCTGGAATTATATGCTGCTTTGCTATGCTGCGCTTGCAGAGATTACAGGAGTTTTTTTTAAAAAAAAGCAAAAATGTAGATATTGTTCGCGTAGAACCCCCCCAGCGACCCTCTATCAGGTAGTACGAAAGCCCAATGCCCAAGCTGGCAGCTGAGCATATGCACTTACCCCCTGGTGAGAAACCTGGTGGTCCGTGAAGGCGAGGAAAACATCACCCATAAGCAGTTGATCTTCTCGGATTTTAGGAGGTAGCTCTGCCAAATCCAAATTTCCTCAGCGTTTTCTCAGCAATCACCTCGGATTTGCTACAGCAAAGTCAGTTTGAGGAGATTTATTTCAGCTGCTGCTGCTATCTTATGGGTCTTATGGGTCTAGAGGGCGTCAAAAAAGCTGGTCATGTAATTAAGTCCTTGTCCCAGATCCCAGTCACCAAACAGAATGGAGCAGTAAAATGGAGCAGCCCAACCGGCAGAAACAAAATCAGAAAACCGGGAGCTCACTCTGTCCTTGTGGCCCCCCTACCAGCTTCCAAGCAGCACGCCCACTTTCCTTTTCATCTGTAGTTTGGAGGGCGCAGCAGGATTTCCTTGGGTCACAATTCCAAGCAGCAACCCCACCGCAAGAAACCATGCAGTTTCACAAGCTCCGGCTCGAAAACACAGATGCGGCCATTACCGGCCGCGCATGCATCATCCTGGCGTGGAGAGGGGGAGTGTCCACGGCGCGCTCAGCCGACAGCTCGCATCCCGCTGGATCCTTGGATGTTGCATTTTGTTGATAATGCTTTAGTGTTGCCCCGAGATCACCCTGATTGTGACCGTCTTTTTAAGGTTCGGTCTGTCCTTGATCACTTTGTAGATTGATTTTCAGAGATCTATGTGCCAGGGAAAGAAATAGCTGTGGATGAGTCTTTGGTCCTGTTCAAGGGCCGATTGGTTTTTAGGCAGTACATTCTTAGCAAGAGGGCATGTTATGGAATTAAGATGCATATGCTGTCTGAGAGTAGTGCTGGATATGTCTATAATTTCAGGGTCTACCCTGGTAGGGATTCCAGTATTGACCCCCCTGATTATCCATCCACTTTCGGAGTTACAGACAAAAAAAAGTGTGTGGGAGTTTGGTAGAGGACTTTTTAACAAAGGTCACATTTATATGTAGATAACTTTTACAGTGGGAATTGTTCAAAGTGGACACTGTTGCTTGTGGCACAATCCGCTCTAACCGTAAAGGTTACCCAAAACAGCTGGTTTGTAAAAAACTTGTGAAGAGGCAGTGCCTTGGTTAGGGATGAGCTACTAGCTCTCAAATTTTTGACAGGAGAGATGTCTATCGGCTGACTACCATCCATGATGAAAGTACTTCACCTGTGACTGTTTGGGGTCAGGTTGCTGAAGTGCGTGAACCTGTGTGCATTTTAGACTACAATAAGCACATAGGTGGTGTAGATCGAGTAGATTGTTGGAACCTTACACTGCTGTTCGTAAGGCGTACGTTTGGTTTAAGAAGTTGGCTATCCATTTATTCCATTTAGCAAGCTACAATGCTTTTGTTGTATTTAAGAATTGCTCAAAGATGACATTTGTTCAGTTTCAGCAGTCTCTGATTGGCAGCCTTGTTTTAGTGGAACAGGCAGGAGTCCCTAGAGAAGCAGTTTTGGAGGATGTGGCTAGATTGAAAGATCACAAAACAATACAGAATCCTTGGGTCTATGAAAAAAAGAAATCAAAAAGTGCAATGAATCACTACTACATAGTTTGAAAGCATACAAGTATAAAATACAGAACCGAATGACTAGGTGCCACAGATCTATCTATGGGCACTTCCCTTTCAGGACGAAATCCCTCACTCACCATAGGTGACATGCTTCATCATTTGGGATTCTCCTCCCAGAGGAAAAACATAGTTCCTCTGAGGGCTACAACCCCCTCTCTGAGAGGGAGGAGCTCAGGGATGTTTTTGAATAACTAATAGGATATTATGAATCCACAAATGAAGAGACAGCTGTGTGAATGAGGGCGCAGCGCAACAAAAAATTGATAAATGTGAGAATGGTGAAATTAAAACTAGCTAAAGAGCGCAAAAAGATACTTTATTCAAATACGCCCTTGCCAGGATTAAAAACGTGTACCAGCGGTATGAATTTAAACCGCAAAGGTAAAGTAGAGAATAGTGGTCAACATGTTTCAGCCATACGCCTAATCGTAGGCAGGGCTTTCATCAGGACCTATAAAGCTGCTGCTATCTCAGTGCAAGTGCTACAACAAAAAGGATATCAAGACAGAAAATCTTCTTAGTCTGTCCATTCCAGAAGGAAGGATTACCTATAATCAAAAGAGAAGAATCAAAATTGATCCATACTAATGATCACAAGTATCAACCATAAACTGCAAAAGGTTCTGTAAAGGGTAAAGAGAAACCTTACCCGCCACTGCTGGGTAAGCAACCACACCTCTACCTGGCAACCGCTCAGGAAAGGAGCACCGCTCTGAAAAAACGGTGCGTCTTGTCATTAACAAATCATATCCTATCAAAAACCAGGGTTATGACAATAATACCAGTATTCCCGATAGGCATGTTTTAAGGAGTAAGTGTAAATAAGAAAGACACAGGGAGCATTGGCCATTTAAAACATAAGATGTAAAGTTAATAAAAAGTTAATTGAGATACAGGCCTTAGAGTCTCAAATTAAAGTCACTTTGTGAGGGGCTATGTTTAAGAAACAAAATGAAGAGTCTAATAAGAGCAATAAGGAGTTTAAAGACTCTGTTTTGACGTCTAAGATCAACAAATTTAAAAAGATTTAGCACGCTTTTCAATGGAGAAAGTGTACCCATACACTAGCGCTGAATATGTGCCTCCTCAATATAATCGTCAGGGACGCAGGTATGGGTCGAACTACTCCACGTCAGACAGCGAAGATTGGTCCAGTGACTCGGACAATTCCAACCAAGGTGATTCATCTAGCAGAGGGTACGCCCGTAGAGGCAGAGGCAACTGGAGAGGGTTTCGAGGTAACACTCAACATACACCACCATCACAATGGTGGGCACCTGGCCCTTTTCATTATCCACCTTTTCTACCACATGGGCAAATGTTTCCTTATCAGCCACAACCTCAGATGTACCCTAATCAGCCTTTTTTAGGGTTTGGCCGAGCAAGATCCAGAGGCAGGAGGCAACAACAACAAACTCAGGTACATTGGGCAGACAATCCGCCGGCTCGCTCAACCCGGAGCATGACAGAAGCTCAGGCAGGATCGAGCTCCGAAATCTAGTTATCAACCTGAGCAGCAAGAATTTGACTACAGATGAACTAGCCCTTCTTAATAAGGGACTTGGTTTTGTACCCTCGTACCGGGGTGATACTTTTGAGATCAAACGAGAACTTGCTCTGTTCTTCCGGAAAATCCGTTTGAAATTTTTCTTCAGAGACAAAGCTCTAGATGCCACTGAGGAGTTTGATACCAATACTGGCTTAAGAAATAAATCCACATTCAATCCTCTTGTGAGTCAGGTTCCTCCTCAAGTTTTGACATTTGAGAAAGCTGTGACTTCACAAGTTACTACTATTTGTGCTAAAGACAACAAACAGTATCAGAATTTGACTAAGAACGAACGACTAGCCATGGCTTCCTTGATTGCTGATGACACCATAACAATCAAACCCGCTGATAAAGGGGGATCCATTGTAGTAATGGATACCTCCTCTTATCGGACGGAATGTCTGAGGCAACTTGAAGATACACGGTTTTATAAACCATTGAGTGAAGATCCCACTAAAAGATTGGAACATGAAATTAAGATTCTTGTGGAAGAAGCACGGTCTAATGATTGGATCACAACTCACGAAGCCTCCTTTTTAGTAAATACTTATCCCGTTGGTCCTTACTTTTATGCACTCCCTAAGGTGCATAAGAGTCAGAGACCTCCACCTGGTCGCCCGATTATTTCGGGATTAGGCTCTCTACTGGAACCTCTTTCCACTTTTGTGGATTACTTTTTGAGGCCTCTTGTAGTGGAGATGCCCACTTACTTGAAGGACACTAAAGAGGTTCTTAGGCTAGTGGATGATCTGAGTTTTGACGTTGAAAGTGATTACCTCGTCTCCCTTGACGTAGAATCACTGTATACGTGCATTCCGCAAGATGAAACCTTGGCTGCCATTGAAACACTTTTGTTGAACAGACCTCCAGACTTGATTACACCTGTCTCTTTTATCATTGAGTGTGCCAGACTAACCATGAAAGAAAACTTTTTTAAATTTGAAGAACAGCTGTTTCTCCAGGTGTCTGGTACTTCAATGGGGAGCGTTTCGCTCCTAGTCTGGCCAATCTCTATGTTCATATTTTCGAACAAGAGCATATCTTGAATGATAATAATCCATACAGAGACCATATACGTGTATGGAAAAGGTATATCGATGATGTGTTTGTAGTATGGAGAGGCACATCTACCTCTATTACTGAGTTTAAGATCTGGCTGAACAACCAAAACCAATATTTGAATTTCACTTGCGAATTTAGCACAACACAGTTGCCTTTTTTGGACGTTATGATCTCTCCTTCTGAAGGGGGCTTGAGTACTGAACTATATAAAAAACCAATGACGAAGAATTCTCTTCTATCATATAATAGTTTTCATCCTCAGGCCCTACGTGATAATTTGCCTTATGGGCAATTTTTACGTATAAGGAGGAATTGTTCATCGACCATTAAGTATCAGGAAAATGCCCAGATCTTATCGGACCAGTTACAAGTTAGGCATTATCCTAAGAAGCTTGTAAAGAGATCCTTAAAGCGTGCAAGAAACAACAATAGGGGATCTCTTCTCGATTCAGGTACTCCTAAAGTAACTACCAATCGACTGACATGTGTTCATACTTTCTGTAGTTTTTCTAATCAGATTAAGAAAAGCATATTGTCCAATTGGAAGATCTTGAATATTGGCGATACTTCTTTACCACGTCCACTATTCGCTTTCAAGCGCAGTACTAACATCAAAGATCGTTTGGTACACACACGTCCACGTACCAGTAACAAGAATCCACAGGGTACTCTGTGGGGTTTACCTCCAGTACAGGGCCATTTTCCCTGTGGGTCCTGTGCGGCTTGTCCACACACGACTCACACTACGGAAATTGACATTGGATCATCCAGACCATGGATTTTGACTTGCCATACAAACTGCAATAGTGACAACCTGGTTTATTTGATCCATTGCCCATGCCCGCTTCGATATGTGGGCATGACTACACGCAGAGTAAAGACTCGCATCCTTGAGCATAAGAGTACTATTAGATGTAGGAAGTCTTCGACCAAATTGACTAATCATTTTCTTTCTGCCCAGCATAGCCCACAAGATCTTAAGTGGACGGTCTTGGAAAAACCTTTTATCCCCCACACATTACTGACATTACAACTTTTTTGTTCAAACAGGAACAATGGTGGGTGCACAAATTGAAGACTGATATTGTAGGTCTGAATGATGAGATTCTGTGGGTTTTACTGTAGTATAACTTTCTAAGGAACCCTTGTTCACATTAGGTTTCTGGTCCTCTTTTGGACTAGGCCCTTACTTTTATGAACTGGTGTATTGATTTGCTTAAATCAACACCTTTAAGTAGACCCAACAGTACACTCTATCAAGGTGTTTTACTTATTTGTTTTTCCATTTTTTGGTTCTGGTTATTGATGGACTCACATTTATGTATCCGATGGCCCAAAATACAAGTATTTATGAGGGTCCTGTAATACACACTCATCCTTGCGTTTATATGCGGGGTTTAGACCATTGCATATAAGAGCACATAGCTTCTGAGATTTAATCCAGAATTATCATAGTATTGAGTGATATTCATGTGCTAGTATATGTTAAGCAGGTATACGGCGCGTTGATGTTTTCTTGTGTGGTGCTGAAGTGCTGTGGTATTAGGCTCCTGTTCCTGATATGCTGATCATTTTTAGACGCTTGTTTTATTTCTATGTATGAGCGTCGTATTGACGGGCTCTTTATACTTTGAAACAAGAAACGCTCAATCTAGAACAATTGATGCTATGTCCGCTGCAATTTTTTATTTACAGCTTGGATACACTCTCTTGAAGACGCGCATGCGCGAGAGAGGAGTGTCTTCACACGACACATGCGCGTTGTTGGTATAGCGCAGTACAGATTCGCCCTTTCCATTTGAAATGTTTAAAATCAGAGGAATTGATGCGCTATGGTTTGCATTTGTATTTTTCCCATTGTGCGGCAATTTGGCCGGTTTTTATGACTTTTGAACACAGCAGTAACTCACTCATAGTGCGCATGTGCGAGAGAGGAGCGACTTTCACTCGACACATGCTCATATCATTCTTGTTTGCGCACCCATCTGGAGCCAATTAATTACGATTCTGGGCTATAAAAGCAGACTAAGTTAGGCTTGACTTCACCTCCGGCTGCAGGCTCTGCAAGCTCCAGTGTACCGACGGAGAGGTTAGTCTTTTTTGCTTGGATGAGCCTTCCTTTATCTTCCTACTTTTCGATTGGAGTGGGGTTTTGCCATACTATTTTTAGACTCTGATGTTTGCCTATTTGAGCTCTATATAGCAGGCTCTTTTGCCATTTTGGTGTATCCTCTGAGTTCTTGGGGATAGTGTGGTTATCATGATATGCTTTAGCTTCCTTATTTATGTATTTATGAATTGATCTTTAGCTGAGTCCTCATGGTGGTTTCTATGTTGCAGCCACTCAGGCTTTAGATATGATAGTTTTTTTTTTTTTTGTTTGTGTTTTTTATTAACTTTACATCTTATGTTTTAAATGGCCAATGCTCCCTGTGTCTTTCTTATTTACACTTACTCCTTAAAATATGCCTATCGGGGATACTGGTATTATTGTCATAACCCTGGTTTTTGATAGGATATGATTTGTTAATGACAAGACGCACCGTTTTTTTCAGAGCGGTGCTCCTTTCCTGAGCGGTTGCCAGGTAGAGGTGTGGTTGCTTACCCAGCAGTGGCGGGTAAGGTTTCTCTTTTTTACCCTTTACAGAACCTTTTGCAGTTTACGGTTGATACTTGTGATCATTAGTATGGATCAATTTTGATTCTTCTCTTTTGATTATAGGTAATCCTTCCTTCTGGAATGGACAGACCAAGAAGATTTTCTGTCTTGATATCCTTTTTGTTGTAGCACTTGCACTGAGATAGCAGCAGCTTTATAGGTCCTGATGAAAGCCCTGCCTATGATTAGGCGTATGGCTGAAACATGTTGACCACTATTCTCTACTTTACCTTTGCGGTTTAAACTCATACCGCTGGTACACGTTTTTTAATCCTGGCAAGGGGCGTATTTGAATAAAGTATCTTTTTGCGCTCTTTAGCTAGTTTTAATTTCACCATTCTCACATTTATCAATTTTTTGTTGCGCTGCGCCCTCATTCACACAGCTGTCTCTTCATTTGTGGATTCATAATATCCTATTAGTTATTCAAAAACATCCCTGAGCTCCTCCCTCTCAGAGAGGGGGTTGTAGCACTCAGAGGAACTATGTTTTTCCTCTGGGAGGAGAATCCCAAATGATGAAGCATGTCACCTATGGTGAGTGAGGGATTTCGTCCTGAAAAGGGAAGTGCCCATAGATAGATCTGTGGTACCTAGTTATTCGGTTCTGTATTTTATACTTGTATGCTTTCAAACTATGTAGTAGTGATTCATTGCACTTTTTGATTTCTTTTTTTCATAGACCCAAGGATTCTGTATTGTTTTGTGATATAGTATTGGGGATTGAATCCTGTGAGGTCTTTAAATTTCCCTAGGACCCTCTGGCGTTGAACCGTTCTTTGTTTGGTAGATTGAAAGATCACCACTTTCCTGATCACCTTCCTTCCATTGCCAATAAAAGACTTTCCCGCTAAGAAATGTAGAGTCTGTGCCCGAAGAGGTGTGCGGAAGGAGAGTCGTATGTAATGCCCCTATTGTCCTTCTAATCCAGGGCTATGTGTGCCCACATGTTTTAAATTGTACCACATGCAACAGAGTTTTTGGTTCCAACCATGAGCATAAAAGTAAACTGACTGTTCTGTATCGTTTTATATTTTTTGTTCAGATTTCATAGTTAACATAAGTGTGATGTATTTATTTAGAGCTTTTGTGTTTGTAGTTATAGTTTTGTATCTATTGCCAATTGGTTTGTGTTTTGTTTTTTGCATAAAAAATGTGAATGGGTGCATGTGGACTGGTGCTTGGCTGGGGGTGTGCATGGACTGGTGCTTGGCTGGTGGTGTGCGTGGACTGGTGCTTGGCTGGTGGTGTGCGTGGACTGGTGCTTGGCTGGCGGTGTGCATGGACTGGTGCTTGGGTGGCGGTGTGTGTGGACGCGCGCTTGGCTGGCGGTGTGTGTGGACTGGTGCTTAGCTGGTGGTTTGTCTGGACTGGCGCTTGGCTGGTGGTGTGCATAGACTGGCGCTTGGCTGCTGGTGTGGGTGGACAGGCACTTGGCTGTTGGTCTGTGTGGACTGGCCCTTGGTTGGCGGTGTGTGAGTAGGGACATGCTGCTGGTCACTACACACACTGCTAGCCGAACGCCAGTCCACACACTCCATCAGCCGGTGTGGTTGCTGTGTCAGGCATGTGGGCATGTGAAAGTGATGGACCCTTGAATGGCGCTGCCTGTTGATGTGAGTGTTGTATTGTGTTGGGCCCGTGGCTGGCAGTGTGAATGGTCTTGTATGTGTCACGAATGAAAGGTGTGTGAATGGCCTGTAAAGAGGTTGGTGCCTTGTCATGGCTTTACAGCTCACGAGCTGTGAGTCATTGGTTCAGGTTTATAACCTTTTAACTTTTAACAGTGCATTTCCTTTTTGTGAAATCTCTTATTAAAAACATTTTAAGCTCTGAACCTTCACTCACCCTTGTGCCAGATCCAACCAGTATGTGTGTGTACTTGAGGAATAGTTGGTTGTGAAGTAATATTTGCATTTTCTGGCTTTCTCTGCCAGGGTGTACATTGTCTCTACATTGTCTGTTGATGTGAGTGTTGTACTGTGCTCGGCCCGAGGCTGGCAGTGTGAATGGTCTTGTAAACATCACATTTGAAGGATGTTTGAATTGCCTGTGAAGAGTTGGGTGCCTTGCCGTAGCTTTACAGCTCACGGGCTGTGAATCATTGGTTCAGGTTTTTAACCTTTTAACTATTAGCAGTACATTTCCTTTTTGTAAAATCTCTTGTTAAAATTTTACGCTCTGAACCTTCACTCACCCTCGTGCCAAATCCAACCAGTATGTGTGTGTACTTGAGGAATACTGTGTTGTGACATATTATTTGTATTTTCTGGCTTTCTCTGCCAGGGTGTACATTGTCTCTAGGGAAAATCTATCAATTCGCAATATTTTCATAAAGTAGAAACCCAAGGGAGTACAGGGTGGTGTCTCTCTCATGGATCCAAACCGGTTTTCTTACCCAAAATGCCTTATAAACCTCTAAATGTGATTACAGTCACACGTTTTGCTTGCATTACTGTGCCATGTTCTTCCAGAATCAGAAAGAATCCACAAATTTCCTACCACCCAGCGTTTCTTCAGGTCTCTCTATAAAAATGGTACCTCACTTGTGTGGGTGGGCCAAGTGTCCACCACAGGGAAGGGCCCAAAACGTATTGTGGAGGCATAAAAAATGATCAATCACAAAATGACCTGCTTTTGTAAGGGGGTAACCTGCGTTTTTGGTCCTGGGCTTGGCGGCCATATAGGGAAACCTATCAAACCCAGACATATCTGAAAACTAGACACCCGTGGGAGTCCAAGGATGTGTAGCTTGTGTGAATCCCCCAACGTTTTCCTACCCAGAATCTCATGCAAACCTCAGATTTTGTTAAACAAAATCAAATTTTTCTCACATTTCTGTGTGGGAAAGTTGTGTGATCACGGACCGAGACAAATTTCCTACCGCCCAGCATTCCCCAAGTTCTCCCTATGAAAATGGTACCTCACTTGTGTGGGTGGGCCAAGTGTCCGCTACCAGGAAGGGCCCAAAAAGAATTTTGGAGGCATCAAAAATGATCAATCACAAATGACCAGGTTTTGCAAGGGGGTCACCTGCGTTTTTGGTCCCATGCTCGGCGGCCATGTAGACAAACCTACCAAACCCAGACATTTTTCAAAACTAGACACCCAGGGGAGTCCAAGGATGTGTGGCTTGTGTGGATCCCCCAAAGTTTTTGCTAAAGAAAATCACAATTTCCTCACATTTCTGTGGGGTAATTGCTGTGCCTGCACACATTTCTTCCCACCCAGCGTTCCCCTTGTTCTCCCGAGTAAAATGATACCTCACTTGTGTGGGTGGGCCAAGGTCTTGCAACTCGGAAAGGTCAAAAACGTAGAGATTGAGGGGATAGTGCAACAAGTTCTATGCGCTATATTTTTGTTTATAAACGTTTTTAGGTTGAGGTATCTTTTTTATCCGGAGACCAAGCGGAATGCTGGGTGGTAGGAAATTTGTACTGGCGCGGTGATGCCGGACAAGTAATGTAAGGAAATGTGATTTTTTTTGCTAAATTTGAGGTTTGCATGGGATTTTTGGTACGAAAACGTTGGGGGATCCACACAAGCCACACATCCTTGTACTCTCCGGGGTGTCTAGTTTGAAGAAATGTATGGGTTTGGTAGGTTTACCTGCATGGCTGCCAAGGTGACTCTCTCGCAAGACCAGGTCTTTATGTGATCGATAATTTTCAAGTCTCCACAGTAGGTTTTGGGCCATTTCCTGTCGTGGGCACTAGGCCTACTCATACAAGTGAGGCGCCATTTTTATAGGGAGACTAGGAGGAGCACTGGGAGGTAGGAAATTTGTGCTGGCCTGGTGAGTCCACAACTTTACCACACACAAATGTAAGGGAAATGTGATTTTGTTTAGCTAAATTTGAGGTTTGCAGGGGATTCTGGGCAAGAAAATATTGGGAGATCCATGCAGACCACACATCCTTGGACTCCCCCGGGTGTCTAGTTTTCAGAATTGTCTGGGTTTGGTAGCTTTCCCTGCATGGCCACCAAGCACAAGACCAAAAACAGAGGTGAATCCCTCACAAGACCAGGGCTTTTTGTAATCGATAATTTTCAAGTCTCCACAGTATGTTTTGGGTCATTTCCTGTCACGGGCACTAGGCCTACCCATACAAGTGAGGTACCATTTTTATCCGGAGACTTGGGGAAATGCTAGGTGGGTGGCGGTTTGTGACTCCCACAGATTCAAGAACTTTCCATCACAGACATGTGAGGACAATGTGTTATTTTGACAAAGTTTGAGGTTTGCAAGGAATTCTGGGTCACAGAAACTGGTGAGAGCCACATGAGTCACCCCATCCTGGATTCCCCTGGGTGTCTGTTTTTCAAAAATGTACAGGTTTGCTAGGTTTCCCTAGGGGGCAGCTGAGCTAGGGCCCAAAATTCACAGCAAGGCACATTGCAAAAAAGGGTCAGTTTTCTATGGAAAAATATGATGCGTTCACATTGCATTTTGGCCCATTTCCTGTTGTGGGCACTTGGCCTACCCACACAAGTAAGGTACCATTTTTATAGGGAGACGTTCGAGAATGCTGAGTGGGTGGAATTTTATGTCTCCCCACAGATTCTAGCACTTTCCATCACAGAAATGTGCGGAAAATGTGTTTTTGTTTTACAAAGTTTGAGGTTTGCAAGGTATTCTGGGTAACAGAACCTTGAGGGAGCCACACAATTCACCCCATCCTGGATTCCCCTGGGTGTCTGTTTTTCAAAAATGTGCAGGTTTTCCTAGGTTTCCCTAGGTGCTGGCTGAACTAGGGCCCGAAATCCAAAGCTAGGCACAATGCTAAAAAAAAGGGTCAGTTTTCTGTGGAAAAATGTGATGTGTCATGTTGCGTTTTGACCTGTTTCCTGTCGCAGCACTAGGCCTACCCACACAAGTGAGGTACTGTTTTTATCAAAACAGTTAGGAGAACACAAGATAGTAGAAAAAGTGAGAGTGTAGGACATGCGTACCTACATTTTACATGTTCTGGCAGGGAAAATTCCTAAAGTCTTCTTTCACTGTTGTAAGGCCTATCTCTCCCATTAACAAACATTGAGTTATCTTATCACATTAAATAAGTGCTAACTTTGCATTAGGAAAAGGTAGAGATATGATGTCTACACTAAAATTAATTGAAATGTAATATCCTCTTTCATGATAAAGTTGGATTTTAAGTTACAACTCTGAAAATTACATTTTTAGAAAGTTGTCATTTTCTTGCCCCAAACATTTGCGTCTTCTGCCTATGTCCTGGGTCACATGGCTGTGAATGGCTTTGCTGTTGGGGTTTGTGTATTGCTTCCAGACAGTAACACAAAGGGGCCTTAGATGTGAAAAGGATGGGCCATCCTGGCAGGAAGACTGGGGAGGGCTGAACCCAACCAAACTAACACTTCAAAGGGTTTTTGTCTCCTGCACACATGCAGTCGGCCTTGTGACAGCCCATAACATACTCAGCATAGCCAGATACGATTTGTAACTCATTTATTGGAGCCTGAGACAGACACTGTATTTCTCCTCCATTCCCTGGCATAACTGCCATATATTCTTTTAAACAGTGTTCCCCTTCCACCTTAGAATACTTCTCCATTAACCATTCTATGTGACATCAAGTGCCACTGCATCACATTACTACACCCCCCCTTTTTTTAAACACAGCATAACAAGAAGGCCAAGAAGAGAAAAGAAACAAAGAAACAAAAAGAAAAAACAATAGAATTAATTGTTTATCTAATAGTTTAGCAATGTTCAATCAATCGATCAGGTGTTCTTGAGATTCTTTCAGATTTTCTGTGCACTTGTTCATCCCATTGATTATCCAATTACACATTATTTGCTTTATCTTTTTTGAAGAATGTTTTATTTCTTGTTATCATTCTGCTGCCATCTTTTGCTGTTAGCACTGTTCCTTGAACTTTTCTTACTTCTATAGGCACAGGATGAAATCTGCTTTGCTACTTCCTTATTTGCTGTTGTCTTACTAGTACCAAATCACCGATTTGACACTCTTGATCTTAAAAACTTCTTCTACTCTCTGCATAGTATTTCATTTCCTTTTTCGCTTCTTTATCTCTTTACACTATTTCTTCATGATACTTTGGCAGATCTGCTGGCAGATGTGGTAGACGAGTTTGTCTTGATTGACAAAACATTAATTCTGAAGGGCTTTTTTCAGTTGACCCATGAGGAGTATTTCTATAATCTCGTAATACTTGACACAGTGCCTGGTTTATTGATATTTGTGAGGGTTTTTCCCTCTGCACAGCCTTTTAAATAGTGGCCATCAACTTCTCCACCATTCCATTTACCGGAGGCCACATTGGAGTTATTCTTCAGTGTATTATTCCAAAATAGTTCATAAATTTCTGGAATGCATTTCCACTAAAGAGTGGCCCATTGTCTGTTTTCAATACATTAGGTTTTCTCCAAGTAGAAAGTATTTCGTCAACAACAGGAAGGACAACTGATGTAGATATTGGCAGCACCACTTTTACAATAGGGAACCGGGAATATTAATTTATGATTGCTAATAGATAATGTCCTGAGCCCAATGGTTCATAGAAATCCACTGCTACATTGGACCATACAACATTTGGCAACTCAGACATTTGCAACTCTTCCATTGCTCTTTCTTTGGTAGTACATTGACATAAATGACAAGTCTGGGCCACTTTTTCTACCTGACTGTCTAATCTGGGAAACTACAATTTCACTCCTAAAAAATCTTTCGCAGCAGAACGCCTCTATGACTTTCATGTGCAAAATCTATGACATGCCTTTGTTAACTTAAAGGAATAATCAATGTATTACCTCTTAAAAGTATTCCAGATGAATCCACAGACCGAATTATATATTCTTGAACGCCAACACATAAAGTGTTCTCTTATGTTACATCGAAATTGAGTTGCACTATTTCTTAATCTCCAATTATTTTCACTTATAATTTTCTTTACTTCCTGAATTGTTTCATCATTTTGTGAAGCTTCAATTAAATATTTCTCCACAATAATTCCTGGCACTGCAGACCTAATTATGAAACATATATATTTCTCTGCCTCCAAGTTTTGCTTTGTTTAATTTTTAAATGGGTGCCTGGACAAATAATTTCTAGATTATACTCTTTTCCTTGTTTATAAATGATTTTAAAATTATAAACCAGTCATCTCATTCTGCATCTTTCAATGCGTGGGGGCATTTTCGTTTTTGGTTTTCCAAAAATGGAAGTAAGCTCTTCATGTTCTGTTATAATTACAAATGGCTTTCCATTAATGAAATCATGGTACTATTCGCAGGCTCAGACAACTGTCAAACTTTCTTTTTCAGACTGAGAATATTTTTGTTCCACATCAGATAAACTTTTACTGTCATGAGAAACCACATATCTAGGAGTTTCCCTTCCAGGCATGTGTTGTACAAAAAGTTCCCCCAGACCCACAGGACTGACATCCACTACCAATTATGTACACTCTTCTGGATCAAATTATTTCAAATTTGCTGCAGTTGATATCTCTTGTTTTATTTCTTTAAAAGCATGCTCACATTCATCAGGCCAACAAATCTTTCACCCTTTCTTTGTTAGCTCCTTGAGCGGAGTACTTATGGTCGCAAAATGTTTAATATATCATGAACAATAACTAGCCATTCCCAAGAATAAGCGCAATTCTGATACATCTTTAGGTGTGTGAATTGCATTCAATGACACTACTTTGACTGGGTCTGGCCTCATTCCTTCACGTCAAAATATGTGGCCAAAAATGTTAACTCAGTGTTATTTATTTCACACTTTTTAAAATTAAGTGTCAATACAGCCTTTAGAAGTTTTTGACATACTCCATCTAATGCCTGATCATGCTCCTCCTATGTTTTTCCAATTGCCGACTTCTACACGAAGTGCAGCCCAGGACAACAGTTTCTCAGCAACTTAGATATCGGTGAATGGTGGTTACTGAGATGGGTGGAGATATCTGGGCTTTTATGCTACTGTTGTCAGTGCCCAATCTTGGTAGTGGCACGTGCCTCACAGATGGCTACACCCAAGAGCCATTATAGGATACAAGTTTAGGTAGGGGTCGGAGGGTTGTGCCTTCTTAATTTGTGTTTAGTAGACAGAATAATTTCCAATATTTCTTTGGTAGGTTTCAAATGCCTTGTGTTTATTCTTATTCTCATGCATAAGACAAAAACAGCCGACACGTGTTTCGCCCGTGTGGCCCATCAGCCGAGGGCTTTCTCAAGGCAAAGATTCGAGTTATGATGGTCGTGTTCCTTGTGATTGAGGCGATGCAGTCTCTGCGGTCCCAGGAACAAGCGGTGAATGCTGATAGTAAATGCTGATCGGCTCACTGCACTCTGCACACATGGGGCTTCATCCTTGTTACCATTGTGACAGCCATAACATAGTCAACATAGCCAGATACGGTTTGTAACTAGTTTATTGGAGCCTGAGGCACACACTGTATATTTCTTCCAATCCCTGGCATGACTGCCTTATATTCTTTTAAACAGCATTTCCCTTACACCTTAGAATTCTTCTCCATTAACCATTCTATGTGACATCACAGCCAGTGCACCATATTACTTTAGGCCCAAACTTGTGACTTTGCCCCAGTCCAGTGGGACCATATGCCCATAGTTGTCACTTTGCGCCTTCTGGCGCTATTTTTGCCTAATGCTTTAAAATTCAATATCTCTGGTATTAGCAATTGGATTTTTGTCATTTTGGTATCATTTTATTTGTCAAAATATACTCAATTATCATAAATTGGTTTGTGATTTTTTTGTTTTGTGTTTTTTTCACTTTATTACTATTTGGGTGCCGCAGAAATACTGCCTCTCAGTTAAGCCTGCTTTGTGCCAAGCTACCAGCACAAGCACAGGTTAATTTAATGACTTTTGTGGTTCATCCTGACAAGGATTGTGGAGTGTGGCTTCCACCCTTCTCAACCAATAACCCAATTTTTTACAAGAAGATATTGACCTCAAACTGTAAGTCCAGTTATGCTATTTACCAGGTGTGGTAAATACGTCACTCCCACCAATCCCCATTATAATCAGGCCTTTATATTTATTCCATATTAAAATGTAATCTTGAATTGACACATTACAAGGTCCAGAGTTGCAGCGTAGTGTATGTGTTCCTCAGTCTAGCATTCATATGTAAGGTTATTTTTTACTATGGCTTGATTTGTTGTTGTATATATCTATGAGCCAGCAACTAATTAAATCCACTTTTTGACCTGCCTGGCAGGCATTTGAGCTGCCTGGATGGGTGGTGCGTGTGAGTTGTCAAGCTGGGTGAATTTAATTACTGTGCCCAAAACTTGGCAAGTCACACGCTCCAGTGAACAATAGGCTAATTCCACCAATGTATGTTTCTCCTGCTGGAGAAAGGCAGAGATTTGTTTTTTTCAAGGGCTATTACTAGCAACTTCCAATTAATTTGAGATGTGGAAACTCCCAATGTAAACAATTGGGAAAGGACAGAGGTCTGTTTCTTATGCTCAGTGGGAGGGCCCTTTGAAGCTTCGGAGGGATGAGGGTTGTCTGCAGGGGCAAAGACAAGCCCAACATGATCATTTGCTTTGGCTTAAAATGGAACCAACATCTTGAATTTTTTGCATATTACTGTACAGTGATAGATAGTGGGTGGGATAGTTGCCTTAGTGTCAGATTGAGGGATGGTATGGCATATGTAAATTAGACGCTTCCCAAGTGTATAACTATCCACCTACCTTCTTAAACACCTACATAGGCATAATGAGCAGAGCCTGTGAAGGAATGAGCATTGTCAACCACTGTCAGGAGTCATGGGGGAGCACCCACGACTTGCTTGTACTTGTTGTCTTCTTGGGACTCTCTCCATGACTCGTGGCATTAACTGCCCTGCTCTTCCTCAAGCCTAGTAGGGGGTGGACCTGTTCTTGTGCCATAAAGAAGTGAGCACTGTGGACTCCTGTTCATCATGAATCTGCTGTAGAGACTTTAGAAGTGGGCAATGTGGACTGTTGCTGTTATGCACAGTGATCCTGCAAGAGGATAACAGCATCCACCTGGAACCTGATATTTGATTTTAATCTGGTGCTGCATGTACAGCACTTATATGATTCTGTGCAGGCACCCTTTCCTGGGGACATCCATTAAATATGCAACTGAAATTTGGTGTTGTTGGACTTGGCCATCTCTGCAGGGTCACCTCCAAACTGTTTTGCCTTCAGCCCTTCAATTTTCAGAATTGTTTTTTGGTTGGCATTAAGACTCTGCACTTTACCATTGCCAACCAGTGCTTAAGTGCCTATGTTCTCTCCCTAAAGCATGGTACAATTGGCCTAAACCTGATTGGCACATTTAATTTATCTATAAGTCCCTAGTAAAGTGGTACTACATGTAAGCAGGAATGGTGGTCCTGGCCCCTTTTTGCAGGGTCACCCACAGATTTTTGCCTTATGTTGTGGAGCCTGTTTTTGTTGGCATTAGGGCTCTGTGTACCTTTCCCTGCTAGCCAGTGATAAAGTGCTTGTGCTCCCTATTTCCAACATGGTAAATTTGGACCACACCTAATTTACTTGTAGGTCTCTAGTATATGGTTCTCCATGTACCCAGGACCTGTAAATTAAATGCTATTAGCTTGTTTCCAGTCCAGGGAGGACCTAGCCTGGCAGTTCGGGCTGGACTGTTCCCATGTGGAGCAGGGTCAAGACTGATTTGCATTTGGCTATGTTTAAACTGAAATGACATGGGGGGGCAAAAAACAATGGATTTAGGCCCAGATCTCTGTACTGGGGAGAATGTTTGACATTGTTCAATATTCTGTCCATCACTGTTCTTTTTACATTTGTCACCCCTAGTGGGACAGGCATGACCAGATGTGGGGCCTGTGCTCTCCATGTCACTGGAGTCAAGCTAGCCTGGCTGATGAGGGGTAATACCCTGAAACCGGTCCGAGGATGTTTGTCTCCAGTCCAGGGAGGGACTGGCCTGACAGTTCGGGCTGGATTGTTCCCATGAGAGCAGGGTCAGGACTGATTTGCATTTGGCTACGTTTAAATTGAAATGACATGGGGAGCAAAAAACAATGGATTTAGGCCCAGATCTCTGCACTGGGGTGAGTGTTTGACATTGTTCAACATTCTGTCCAACAACTGTTCTTTTTGGTAGTGGGCCTGCAGCACTAAAGTAGCACTTTAAAACATGTCTCAGGCCTGCCGCTGCAGGCTGCGGTGCTGTTTTAAACTCCTAATTTGACCTGGTAAAATAAACCTTTTCCAGGTCTAAACCTTCATTTTTCATGCATATAAATCACCCATAAGGAAGGCCTATAGGGCATGATGTAATGTATGTTAAAATTAGGTCATTTGTTTTTATGTTTTACACGTCCCGGTAGTGAAAAACTCCTAAATTTGTTTTTCACAAGTGTTACGTCAATCTCTCCCATCGGATAGCATTGGGTTACCCAGCACCAAGTATGTTAGGTGGCCCCAGTGGAGGGGGCTCCTGCATTGCAGGGGGTACCCACATTTCACCTATTTACTTACCTGGTTGTGAGACAGCCAATAAACACTGTAACGCAGGATAGAGCCCATGAGCTTGAAAAGTTAACAGGTTGAGGATTATGTTCAGGAAGTCTCTTTAGGGCGGTATCTAATGTTAACCTTCTACTTTTTGGGACTGGACGCTATAAATGTTTGCAACTCTATTAAGCGACCAAGGGGTATATTCACAAGAACGTGTGATAACTACCGCAAGAGTAGCGTAACGCAACTTTCAATATCGCAGCCTATCACGGGAAAATAACCCCATGTCAACGTGGAATTCACAACAAGGCGGTACCATGCGATAGTCACCAGATAACGCGTCAAATGTCAGCGTGAAAATCAACGCCATGCCAAAAGAATGCGAAACGCGAGAAATCATGCGATGAGGCCAATCGCGGTACAAAAAGTAGCGAAAAGCAGCCTCAGGCCTGCAAATCCCACGCGTCTGGCGGGAAATTGCACCATAAAAACCACAGAAACAACACACCAGAAACAAGCCAAAGCACGTAGCAACATGGATGCACCCTGACCCAGCGCAGAGGGCAACGCGAACCCCACAACCCCCACAGACCACCAGCAAGGAACAACTGGCTCGGGGAAGACCAAGGAGAAAAGGGAGAGGAAGACGGGGTGCAGACCGCAGGAAAATAAGACCAAGGCCACGGAGGCGACAGAACACTACCAGCAACTGACCCACAAGCAGACCACCAGGAATGCAGTCGGAGTGCCCAGGAGGCCAATCCAGGAGGCCAAGAGGCGCCGGCAGGACGTGACAACCTAAACCAGGTACAAACCCGCTGCCAACAGGAAGGCAGCAACGGCGACAGGAGGTGGCAGTCCAGCGCCACAGGAGGAGCTGGAGGAAACCCAGGCCACAGTCATCAGTGTGGAGAGGGTGCAAGGAGTAGGGAGTACGGACACAGCTCGAGAGGACCTGACACAACAACAACAGGGTGAGGATCTAACAGGGACTGGGGGGACGGGGGTGATGGGCACAATGCCACACATGCACAATGAGGTGTAACACACTACACACCCACAATTACCCAGGGACATGTCCCCCATCCCCGTGGCACACTGCAGCACACACACATAGCAATCACAGCACATACCATGACAATGTGGCACAAAGTGCAACACCCACACTGCAGAACAGGGGACACAACTGGGTCCACCCAGGCGCAGAAACAGAACAATCACATTGGACAGAGCAGGGAACTGTGAGGTGCACATCTACCCCTACAACCCCACATCAGCCATGTTTGGGCAAATGTACACTGTCCCAACTCAAATAGCCACCACCGCCCAAACAGTCACAATGTACATTGTCACACAGTCTGCATGTCGACAAGAACAAGGCGCCAACACAATGCAAACATGCACCTCCCCTTCACAATGCAGAGGGACAAACAACACCTCCAGCAGGTCAGAACAGACAACCCATCAGTGATGCCCGAGACGAACACCACACCCCCGACACCGACGCCCTACAACAGCCCATGGACATCCCACACAACCCACCACCAGGACCAGGGCAGACAAGCTACTCAGAGGAGAACCCAGCCCCTGCAACAGACCACACAGCATGAAGCACCCGCAATCACGGCTGCCTCACAACACTTCACCCACCCACACATGGCACCCCAATGCCAGGTGGCAGAACGCCAAAAGGAGGTGGCCCAACAGGTGAGCGTGTTGCCGAACCCATGGAATGTGAACTAGAACACATACGTGGGTGTCCAATACCCTTCAAGGACCACCTACACCCCACAAAGGAGACCCACACCTCCACAGAGACACATGCACATATCATGTTGAACTGGCTACGGGCATGTGCGCCCGGCCCCTTTATTGGCAGGGCCACATGTACAGTGACGCCTGTGCTGGATGTGTGTGGGGTGAGTATAAGCCAGCCCGCACGGAGTGCTTGGTGCTGCCAACAACCTGAACAGTGGACACCAGTGTAATGGAAACAGTAAACACCAGCATAACAGAGTCAACTGCAGAGCAACATGGAGGGATCCGGAGTAAGGACAGAGGTCACCCAATATTCAGTCTGGAGGTTCCGTGAGTTGCAGTGCACTGAGGTAGGGGCACTAGAGAAGAGCGCGCTCATGTGAAGAAATTGCTAGGATTGTGTCCCTTCGGGTTAGTCCTGATGCAGATGCAGTGGGGTGTGTTACACCTGCATCAATTTCCTCATCAACGTCCCAGGTCTCCCACACTGCCTGAGGTGACAGTTGCATCCGCAGTCCGCAGTCCGCAGTGCAGTACCCAGTATTAGATCCAGGTGTGTAGCTTGACTACTGCCACCAGTCTGCATTCCTGCCTTGGGGCTGTTGCCACCTGCCCTCCCATTGTCTGTGCCTTCTCCCGTCCGCACACTTGACACATCCTCCTCCTCATGGTCCCAGGTCTTCCCCACTGCATGAGGTGACATTGCTGCGCAACCTCACAACAGCACAAAACTCAATCAGTAACGGACAATGGCTTGCGGTGCACTGAGTCACTGGCACCTGGAGTGCTGAGCAGGGTATCAGGCCGATGATGGCATCCACGACAGGTCTGAGCAACTCCGTAGGTCTGTCAGGACCACCGTTTCGACTCTGGCAGATGGAGGTTGGAGGTGGTCCTTGCGGTGGTGGTGTGTGCCTCCTGCGGTGATGCGACGTCCGGGCCGGTCAAGACTCGATGCCATGTGTGGGCCCTGGTGGCCCACAGTTTGGGCCGGAGGAGGCGGACAGCGCTGGGCCACAGACACATGGCGTTGATGACCCCAAAACCATCGCTACAGAGGCCATTCAATGTCTCAGAAGAAGGGGTCCCAGGCCTGAGCAGCACAGAGTTAGTGGCCCCGGATGCACTGCGGCCGGCACAGGCACCCAGCCACGGGACGGTGATTTCCGGTGCAGTCAGATGGGCCTTGCGACCTGAGCGGGTCCCCATCAATGTCCGAGGTGTATGTTGCGGAGGGTTTCGGGGGACAGTGGAAGGTGTCCTCCAGGGCATGATGCGGAAGGTCTGATGTTATCTGGAAGCAGCAAATGGAGGAGTGGAAAGCGCAACCCTCGTTTGCACCAACAATTTGGGATCAGCTACATGAGGATGAAAACTAGCCCCTAGTCCATAGACTCAAACACCACCAATGTACGACCAGTGAGTGTCCATGAATGTCGAGGAACAAACTTAGTGGCACAGGTGCTGTGAGGGAATGCAGTCTGCGATGATGCCGGTACACATATGTGAACTCCAAGAATGACAAATCAAGGCTCTGTGACCTACTGGACCGCAGTGTAGGCCGGAGGCAGCGGTCAATAGTGGCCCACAGCCACGGGTCGTTGGCTCGCGAGGCACAGAGTTAGTGACACAGTGGCAGTTGTCTGTAGAGTTCAATCACCTCCGTGACGCTGATCCTGTTCCCTCCGGACTGCAATGTGTCATCCTCTTACGCCCCTCCGTGCGTGCGAAGAAATGTATTCTGCCTTTTGAATTACCGATGTTCATTTCCAAATCTGTGATCCCACTCGTGCGCAGCAAAGGCCGAGGGCAGTGGTCCGCGTAGGCCCACAGACACGTGTGGTTGTGATGCCATGCACAGACTTGTTGCCACCACATCGGAGGGTGTATTGTGAATTGTTCTCTGCCTTAAATAATGTTCACTGCCATGGTGTAATCAAGACTCAGTTCCAAATGTGTCACCTACCTGACCGTGGTGTAGGCCTGAGGCAGCGGTCAGCATGGCCCATTCACAGAGTGTCTCCGGCATAGGTTGGATGGCCCCACCGGCCTGCGTAGTTCAGGTTCAGTGGCACCACGTGTTGAGGTCACCTCCGTGTATGTGACCCGGCATTCGTCTGGACTGAGCCGCATCTTCCTCTTACACCTCTCCGTGCGACCACTGGTGTGGACTCCGCCATTTGTGCTTTGCGACTAGGTGCTGGATGTGTGACCTACTGATCAGCAGGGTAGTCCTGGTCCCTCATCCACGTGTAGCCGGCTGGCGTTGTACAGGGTTAGTGGCACCACATGTAGCAGGCTGGCGTTGAACAGTGTTAGTGGCACCACGTGTAGCCAGCTGACGTTGAACAGGGTTAGTGGCACCACGTGTCGCAAGATGCCCATATGGAACTATGCCTCACTGATCGGGGGGGGTCTGGTGCTGTGGCCGCTGGCCCGGATTTGGGGTCACTGCCATTCATGACTCAGGACACAGTTTCGCATATGGGACCTACTGGTCCGAAGAGTAGGCCGGGGGCGGCAGTGGAGTACGTCAGCGAAAAAAGGAATAAAGCGGGCCTGTGTAGTGGAGGCCGTGATAGTCTGAGGCGGCTGCCAAGGTCTCGGGCCTTGGGCTTGGGGCTTGCGCCGGCATGTGGTGGGCCCTCCTTGACACACGCCGGTGTCGGAAGGTGATCAGTGTGGCCTGGCTGCGCAGGGACTGGCCTGACGGGTTCGTGGTCCAGCGTGCCAGGGTCCGGCAGGCGCACGGCATCGCAGGCAACTCCGCTCACGAGGATGGCTTCAGCCTCGTGGCGAGGTGGGAGGCGCCGCCCTGGCAGAGACTTGGGTCTTTCCGGAAGAGGACCACGCCCAGGCCTACGTGCTTTTTATTCACACCCCTATGCTGGCGTGGCATACGCAGGGCCATCCCACTCCGCTGACGCTTAGGGGGGGCGTAACAGGCAACATTTCCGCGAGGTCCCCCACTGGCTGGGGTGACATGGTGGCGTCCACTGTCCACTACAATCCATACACAAGCGGTGTATGTCGCCATGGATATGGGTGTGTTCTGCATACTGCGAGGTGTCCAGCACATCTCCAGCACTCTTGGCATTGTGTACTTTCCCAATCATTGTTCTACTGCATCCTTCACACATGCCTGGTTGCCACCTCTCCCCACATTCGGCTATTATGTGGCTGAGGTGCCATGCCGTTGCTGGCTCATGTTCAGGGCTTGCCCATGTGGACATTGTAAGTTGTTCTGTCGTGTCTGGTGGGTGGGTATATTGTCGTGCCTGTTGTATGTGATTTTGTGTTGTGTGCATTGCCAGCGTTGTGAGTTGCATGGTTGTGGAGTTGAGGTGTTTGGGGTGTTCATTTGTATATTGCCAAGGGGCTGTGCATTTCCCTTGTTGCCATCCTGGGTGTGAGAAGTTGGCCTGGCATATGCTGTCCACTATTTATAGTGGGCACCTTGCACCAGTCCAAACAACCCCTTATTGGAGATAGGTTAAAGACAACCTTTATTGAAAGCTATCCTAGTGGTAGCTATGGAGAGCAGCCTTCAGGCTAAGTCTTGAAGGAATGTAAAGCAGCTTGTTTTACCAGTCTATAATCTCTTGAGTGACCAAATGAAAGAGGACCACACCAGGTATATATTCAAAATATATGTATTTATTGCTAAACACACCCCTCTAGTCTCTTTATGAGGCTAGAGTTCGAAGTACATAAATTATAAGTTAGTTATCTACAGTAATAGCACAAATACACGTTTGAGCCCTAGGGGCGTACCAAACCATATACCAATAAAGTGGTATAAGAACCACAACTGAGCTAGACACAGGGCCTAGAGCCTGTAGAAGTGCTTGGAACACAAGGAACCACCCAAGGTAGTGACACAGGGGACCCACGGGGGACGCGTGCAGTGTATGAACACAGCCGCGAATCGCCGTTAACTTCTATGGGGAAAGTCGCGGTTTGAATTTAAAACAAAAGGGACACTTAGAGGAGGACTTGGAGCAAACCCTTTGAGAACTAGGCTGTTCTAGTGTCAATACCCACGGGAGCACCGGAGTACTCGAGTTACCTCACCAAGGGGAGCCGGGTGCATAGGTGTCTTTCGGGGTCGGGTTTCGTCGTCGCTTTCAATGGCGATCTGCTGCAAAGTGCTGCTGGCGGCCAAGTCGAAAGTGTTCGGGTGGATCCAAAGGTGGATCGAAGATCTGAAGAACCTGAAAGCAGAGGGGACAGAGTCTGGGTCACTAGCCAGTGACCAGGAAGGCGATGAGCAGATGCCCACCGATGTCGAGTGCTTCAGGTAGGTTGACGGTCATCTTGACTCTTCAGCCACGAGGTCCAGGAGGCGTCGACGATAACCAGGAGCTGGATTCAAGCTGGCCCATGAAGTCTGTCGATTGCAGGGGTGTCGGTGACCGGATGGGACCCAACAAGCCTTGGCAACGGCAAGTCTCATGGAAATGGAAGAAGGATGATGTTGCAGACCAGCAAGGTCTGTGGGACTCACCCAGCAAGGGTAAGTCAGGGCACGCCTGGAGCAACCAGGGAGCCCAAGCAGAAGAAGATTGGCCTTCGAGAGGGCCTACTAGCCAACGGACTAGCGACCGCAAAGGAGCCTCGAGTCGACACACGTGGAGCTGGCTCACAGGACACTCGTGGAGTGGAGGCCAGTGATCTTCGGTGCAGTTGGTGCTGGAGGCTGGGGCTACTCGGAGTCCAAAGCACGATTTCGTGGGAGACCCAGAAGAGGATGCACTTGCAAATGCGATCAGTGTCCAGGGGTCATGGTTCCACATTACCAACAACAGCTACGGGCCTCAGCTTTGCTGGGGACTCAGGGCAGCCTCGGGGAAGTCTGGAAATCTACCTCTAGTGATGCAAAGACTTCGGTGTCCGGCGGGAGCTTCAGCGATGCAGACCGGACAATTGCTTCTTTGGTGCCTGCCAAGCAGGGGAGTCACTCCTTGACCCCAAGGGAGATTCTTCAGTCCTCTAATCTTGAAGTAGAGCGTCGAAGGTCCAGGATTCTGTGTCAGAGTTTCGTCCAGGTTAATCTAAAGTCCTAAGGACTGGGGTCCCATACTTATACTAAGGTAGGGGTTGGACATTCTCTGTGGCCCCACCTATGGGAGGGTCAGGGCAGAGGGGTGGTTACACCCCTTTCCCTTTGTCCAGTTTCGCGCCAGGAAGCCCCTGAGTCGGTTTGAACTGGGGTATGCACAGGGACACCAAATGTGCTCCCGCCCAGCCCCAATACACACTATCCTGTCTGGGGAGGTGGTTACACCTCCCTGGGACAGGAAACCTATTATCCAGGCCTACCCTGCCGGAGTTTCGGTCAGCAGCAGGAGGCCAGACTCGTGTCTGTGGCAGCGGCATCCATTTTGTGATGCCAGGGCTCTGGAAAGTCAGGACCGGGTATACCGGTGTGTACATGTCTCTCCCTCTAGAAGGGTGGAATGCTACCCCCGCTGCCAGAACTGGCGGGGGTAGTATTCCAAGATGTTTGACACCAAACACGACATGTTTCCGTGCAGCCAGCCCAAAGTTAGCATTTAACGCGAGGTTATAATGCGCTTAAGAGTATATGGTCAGGCTGCTCTACAAACAGCATCAGAGAAGGGTCTCTGACTGCTGCAGAGGGGCCCTGCTCATGCAGGGGCACCCTCTCACATAGGAACCACGCACTCTGCCTTCAGGATTGATAAGGCCTGCCATAGGAGTGACTTATAGGTTTATATGTGTGTATGTATGTAGTGATATAGGTAGCCTATATCACAGTAAGGGGTGCATGCACCACCTTACCCAGGCTGCAGTAGCAGACCTGTGGTGTCCTTTTGGCTGGCCTTCCAGGGGTGGCACAATACATGCTTCAGCCCCTGGCAGGCCTCTGAGGTACCTATGCCCTGGGTACATAGTATACCATATACTAGGGACTTATAAAGGCACTCCAGATTCCAATCAGAGATGTGCCTAAGGCACATGGAAACCATTTTAGAGAGGAAGCAGCTAGGCTGGGGTTCTGATTAGCAGGGCCCCAGCCAGACTAAGGTCGAAAAACAGTGAAGCATCAGCAAAAAGTGGGGGTACCCATGTGAAGCAGATCCTACTCTCCTACACAACCCCCCCAAACGTAGGGACATTAAACTAACCTTGCCCAGTTAAGTCTTCATGTTCTAAGTGGAAGTACCTAGAGAGTCCATCTGCATTGGCATGGTTACTCCCAGGTCTATGTTCCACTGTGAAGTCCATCCCCTGTAGGGAAATGGACCACCTAAGCAGTTTGGGGTTTTCACCCTTCATTTGTTTTAGCCATAAGAGGGGCTTATGGTCTGTTTGAACAAGGAAGTGAGTACCAAACAAGTATGGCCTCAACTTCTTCAGAGCCCAGACCACAGCAAAGGCCTCCCTCTCAATGGCTGACCAACGTTTCTCTCTAGGGGTCAGCCTTCTGCTAATAAAAGCTACTGGCTGATCCTGACCTTCATCATTCAATTGCGACAGTACAGCCCCTACCCCCAATTCAGATGCATCTGTTTGGACAATGAACTTCTTGGAGTAATCAGGACTCTGTAGAATGGGAGCAGTGCACATGGCCTGCTTTAGGTCATCAAATGCCTTTTGACAGCTAACTGTCCACTGAACCTTTTTGGGCATTTTCTTGGAAGTTAAGTCATTCAGGGGTGTCACTATTGATCCATACCCCTTGACAAATCTCCTATAGTACCCAGTCAGGCCTAAAAAGGCTCTCACCTGAGTCTGGGTAGTTGGAGCAGTCCAGTCCATGATGGTCTGGATCTTGCTCTGCAGTGGTTGAACCTGGCCTCCACCCACAAGGTGGCCCAGGTACACAACCTGACTCTGCCCTATCTGGCACTTTGTGGCCTTGATAGTCAGGCCTGCTTTCTGCAGGGCCTGCAAAACATTTCTGAGGTGGACCAGGTGATCCTCCCAGGTGGAGCTAAAGACAGCAATATCATCTAGATATTCTGCACTATAGGCTTCAGACCTGTAAGGACTGTATTCACCAACCTCTGAAAAGTGTCAGGTGCATTCTTCAGACCAAAGGGCATCACCACAAATTGATAATGCCCACTAGGGGTTGAGAATGCTCTCTTTGGCTTTGCATCATCAGCTAGTCTGATCTGCCAGTAGCCAGCTGTCAGGTCAAATGTGCTTAGATACTTGGCTGAGGCCAAAGTGTCTATTAGCTCATCTGCCCTAGGTATTGGATGGGCATCAGTCCTAGTGACTGCATTGAGACCCCTGTAGTCCACACAAAACCTCATCTCTCTTTTCCCAGCATTGGTGTGAGGCTTTGGTACAAGGACCACTGGACTAGCCCAAGGGCTATCTGAGGGTTCAATAACTCCCAAATCCAACATCTTCTGGACTTCTGTCCTGATACAGTCCCTGACATGGTCAGGTTGCCTATAAATCTTATTTTTAATAGGCAGACTGTCCCCAGTGTCCACTTCATGAGTGCACCAGGTAGTCTGACTGGGTGTCAGTGAGAATATGTGTCTGAACTGATTGAGCACCTGTCTGCAATCAGTCTGCTGCTGGGTAGTGAGGCTGCCTGCCAAGGCTACACCATCCACTGACCCATCATCAGGGTTCTGTGAGAGCAGGTCAGGGAGTGGGTCACTCTCTTCCTCCTGTCCCTCATCAGTAGCCATGAGCAAGCCCATGTCTGCCCTGTCCACATATGGTTTTAACCTGTTGACATGGAGAACCCTGTGGGGACTCCTGGGTGTTCCTAGGTCCACCAAATAGGTAACCTCACCCTTCTGTTCAACAATGGTATGGGGTCCACTCCATTTGTCTTGGAGAGCTGCTGGGGCCACTGGCTCCAACACCCACACCTTCTGTCCTGGCTGGTAAACAGTCAGTACAGCCTTTTGGTCATGCCAGGCTTTTTGAAGTTCCTGGCTAGCCTCAAGGTTTTTAGTTGCCTTTTCATATACTCAGCCATCCGGGAGCGGAGACCAAGTACATAGTCCACTATGTCTTGCTTTGGGGGCTTGAGAGGTAACTCCCATCCTTCCTTCACCAAGCACAATGGACCCCTGACAGGGTGACCAAACAAAAGTTCAAAAGGGCTGTAGCCAACCCCTTTTGAGGCACCTCCCTGTATGCAAATAAGAGGCAGGGCAAGAGTATGTCCCATCTTCGCCTAAGCTTTTCTGGGAGCCCTTTAATCATGCCCTTCAAGGTTTTGTTGAATCTCTCAACTAAACCATTGCATTGTGGGTGATAGGGTGTGGTGAACTTGTAAGTCACTCCACACTCCTTCCACATTGCTTTTAAGTATCCAGACATAAAGTTAGCACCCCTGTCTGATACAACCTCCTTAGGGAAGCCCACTCTTGAGAAAATTCCCAGGAGGGCCCTTGCCACCACAGGTGCTGTAGTGGTCCTAAGGGGAATAGCCTCTGGGTACCTGGTGGCATGATCCACTACCACCAGGATAAACTTGTGCCCAGATGCGGTTTGGGGATCCATGGGACCAACAATGTCAATCCCCACCCTTTCAAAGGGAACCCCCACCACAGGTAGTGGTATCAGGGGGCCTTTGTAGTGCCCCCTGCCTTGCCACTGGCCTGGCAGGTTACACAGGAGCGACAAAACTCCTTGGTGTCTTCAGACATGTGGGGCCAGTGAAAGTGAGGGACAATTCTGTCCCAAGTCTTGTTCTGGCCCAGGTGACCTGCTAAGGGAATGTCATGGGCTAGGGTCAATAGGAAGCCCCTGAACTTCAGAGGTATAACCAACCACCTGGTGGCACCAGGCTTGGGGTCTCTACACTCTGAGTACAAGAGTCCATCATCCCAATACACAGTATGGGGACCACTAGCTTTCCCAGCAGCCTCAGCAGCAGCTTGCTGTCTGAGGGGTTCAAGAGAGGGGCAGCTCTGCTGCTCCTGGCTCAGATCTGCCCTGGAAGGGCCCCTGTTCCCAAGAACTCAACCTGGTCAGGTTCAAGCTCCTCTGGGACAGTTCCTTCCTCAGGACTGAGATCATCCCCCTCAAGAGACTGATCTTCCTTCTGAGCCAAGGGGAAGGCACTGCCTTTACCCTACTACTCCTCCTCTTGGAGGGCACTTGGTCCATTATTCCAGAATCCAAGGCCTGTTCAGTGTTAGACATTTTGGCTTGTGACCTGGTCACAGCAAACACATCTGCAGGGATGCCCAGCATTTCTGCATGGGTCCTGAGCTCCACTTCTGCCCAAGCTGAAGTTTCTAAGTCATTGCCAAGCAAGCATTCAACAGGTAGGTCTGCACTTACCACAACCTTCTTAAGGCCAGTTACCCCTCCCCAGGAGAAGTTAACAACTGCCAGAGTATGGTCTGTTCTGACGTTGCTAGCATTGGTCACTTGGTACATTTCACCAAGTATAATTTGCCCAGGATTCACAAGGTCTTGTGTCACCATGGTGACACTTGCCCCTGTGTCCCTAAATGCCAAAGCCTCTTTTCCATTGATTAAGGGCTGTTGCCTGTACTTGCCCAGATTACTAGGACTCACAGAGGAGGTCACATCCATGCCTCCATCACAGACTAGGACAGCCTGAGTGAGTTCTCTGACTAGGTCAGAGCTCATCTCCTTATCCAGGGTCAACCCTACTAAACCCTTGGCTTGTGTAGTCCCACCACCAACTGTAACTGCACTAGGGGAGCAGGTGCCTTAGGGGCATTGGTGGGGGCTGGAGTAGAGTCTTTGGACTTGGTGCAATCACTGGTCCAGTGGGTCTTTTGCTTACAGACCTTGCACCATGGTTTCCTTTGGCCTTTCCCTTTGTTAGACTGTGAATCCCCACCTGAAGAAGCTTTTTGGGGGCCTTGTGAAGACTTTTGATCTTTACCCTTCTCCCCACCCTTATCAGAGTTTTTCGAATCTTGCTTCTTAGGGCCACCACCTTGGTTCTGTACCTTCTGCCTCACCCTGGTTCTGACCCATTTGTCTGCCTTCTTTCCCAATTCTTGGTGAGAGGTCAGATCAGAGTCCACCAGGTGCTGATGCAACAGCTGATTTTGACAGTTATTAAGAATCTGCTCCCTCATGATCAGATTGTACAATCCTGTGAAGTCACACACCTTACTGCCCAATAACCAACCTTCCAGAGCCTTGGCAGAACAATCAACAAAGTCCACCCAGTCTTGAGTCTGTGCTTTTTGGGTATCCCTGAACTTTAACCTGTATTGTTCAGTGGTTAGGCCAAACCCATCAATTAGAGCACTCTTCAAGACTTTGTAATTATCAGCATCCTCCTCTCTAACAGTGAGGAGCTTGTCTCTACCTTTGTCTGCAAAGGAGAGCCACAAGATTGCTGCCCACTGCTCCTGAGGGACCCTCTGTACTTTACAGGCCCTCTCTAGAGCAGTTATCCATTTGTGGATGTCATCCCCACTCTGGTAGGGAGGGACAATCTTGCTCAGGTTTCTATGGTCATAAGACCTTTCCCTATCTTTGGGGAAACTGCTGCCACCATGGGACTCTAGTCCCATCTTTTGTCTCTCTCTATAGAGATCTAGGGACTCCCTGTCTATAGCCAATTGCTGTTTTCTGAGTTCAAGCTGGGCTTGCTCATACTGAATCAGTCTCTTTCTCCTTTCATGAGAGGATTCCCTCCTATGAGAGGAGACAGAGGTCCCTATTGAGGTGTCAGAGTGGTTGGACTCCTGAGAAGGAGACCTAGACCTTCTGGGCACACTCAGTACTCTTCCTGGGGGACAAAGGGGAGGTCATTCTGATCCTCCTCCTCCTCCTCCACAGGAGGAATTGGGTTTTCCAGGACAAGGTCATTTTCACCTTCCTGGCCAGTTTCAGAGGGGGGGGGCCTGGGTTTCTTCACCCCTGGCCCCTTCCTCATCTTCTTCCCCACCCTCTGTGCCTACCCCTTCAGACCCTATGGGCCTGCTGAGATCATCAGCTAGTAACACCTCCCTGAGGTGTTGGGTGCTGGCACTTTTGCCTGCCTTCAACTTCCTAGTATTGCATAATGCTCTCAATTCCAAGAATGGGAGTTTATCATACTTGGAGGGAAGAAGCCCACTGGCTTCTGGCAGGGACTCACTGGGTCCTGGCTTTGAAGACATTACTAGTGAGGTGTGGTGTATGCACTACCTACTCTAGTGTGGCCTACTAAACTCTCTTGAGTTGTAGAAAGGGTGTGCTATCCCTTAACACACAACTCTAAGTTCAGTAGAACTTACTGTATTACTAAGCTTGATTTATATGTACCTTAGGTACCCTTAGTGGTTTTCAGTTGATCAATTCAATCGAGATTATCTGGTAAAACAATAGGAAGCTGGAATCCCACACGCTGCACACCAATGTGAGAAGTTGGCCTGGCATATGCTGTCCACTATTTATAGTGGGCACCTTGCACCAGTCCAAACAACCCCTTATTGGAGATAGGTTAAAGACAACCTTTATTGAAAGCTATCCTAGTGGTAGCTATGGAGAGCAGCCTTCAGGCTAAGTCTTGAAGGAATGTAAAGCAGCTTGTTTTACCAGTCTATAATCTCTTGAGTGACCAAATGAAAGAGGACCACACCAGGTATATATTCAAAATATATGTATTTATTGCTAAACACACCCCTTTAGTCTCTTTATGAGGCTAGAGTTCAAAGTACATAAATTATAAGTTAGTTATCTACAGTAATAGCACAAATACACGTTTGAGCCCTAGGGAGTACCAAACCATATACCAATAAAGTGGTATAAGAACCACGACTGAGCTAGACACAGGGCCTAGAGCCTGTAGAAGTGCTTGGACCACAAGGAACCACCCAAGGTAGTGACACAGGGGACCCACGGGGGACGCGTGCAGTGTATGAACACAGCCGTGAATCGCCGTTAACTTCTATGGGGAAAGTCGCGGTTTGAATTTAAAAGAAAAGGGACACTTAGAGGAGGACTTGGAGCAAACCCTTTGAGAACTAGGCTGTTCTAGTGTCAATACCCACGGGAGCACTGGAGTACTCGAGTTACCTCACCCAGGGGAGCTGGGTGCATAGGTGTCTTTCGGGGTCGGGTTTCGTCGTCGCTTTCAATGGCGATCTGCTGCAAAGTGCTTCTGGCGGCCAAGTCGAAAGTGTTCGGGTGGATCCAAAGGTGGATCGAAGATCTGTAGAACCTGAAAGCAGAGGGGACAGAGTCTGGGTCACTAGCCAGTGACCAGGAAGGCGATGAGCAGATGCCCACCGATGTCGAGTGCTTCAGGTAGGTTGACGGTCGTCTTGACTCTTCAGCCACGAGGTCCAGGAGGTGTCGACGATGACCAGGAGCTGGATTCGAGCTGTCCTATGACGTCTGTCGATTGCAGGGGTGTCGGCGACCGGATGGGACCCAACAAGCCTTGGCAACGGCAAGTCTCATGGAAATGAAAGAAGGACGATGTTGCAGACCAGCAAGGTCTGTGGGACTCACCCAGCAAGGGTAAGTTAGGGCACGCCTGGAGCAACCAGGGAGCCCAAGCAGAAGAAGATTGGCTTTCGGGAGGGCCTACTAGCCAACAGACTAGCGACCGCAAAGGAGCCTCGAGTTGACGCACGTGGAGCTGGCTCACAGGACACTCGTGGAGTGGAGGCCAGTGATCTTCGGTGCAGTTGGTGCTGGAGGCTGGGGCTACTCAGAGCCCAAAGTACGACTTCGTGGGAGACCCAGAAGAGGATGCACTTGCAAATGTGATCAGTGTCCAGGGGTCCAGGGGTCACGGTTCCACTTTACCCACGACAGCTACGGGCCTCAGCTTTGCTGGGGACTCAGGGCAGCCTCGGCGAAGTCTGGAAATCCACCTCTGGTGATGCAAAGACTTCGGCGTCTGGCGGGAGCTTCAGCGATGCAGACCGGACAATTGCTTCTTTGGTGCCTGCCAAGCAGGGGAGTCACTCCTTGACCCCAAGGGAGATTCTTCAGTCCTCTAATCTTGAAGTAGAGCGTCGAAGGTCCAGGATTCTGTGTCAGAGTTTCATCCAGGTTAATCTAAAGTCCTAAGGACTGGGGTCCCATACTTATACTAAGGTAGGGGGTTGGACATACTCTGTGGCCCCACCTATGGGAGGGTCAGGGCAGAGGGGTTGTTACACCCCTTTCCCTTTGTCCAGTTTCGTGCCAGAGCAGGGGCTGGAAGCCCCTGAGCCGGTTTGAACTGGGGTATGCACAGGGACACCAAATGTGCCCCCAGTGCAGGACTTCAAAGCACCAGAGAGTGCTCCCGCCCAGCCCCAATACACACTATCCTGTCTGGGGAGGTGGTTACACCTCCCTGGGACAGGAAACCTATTGTCCAGGCCTCCCCTGCCGGAGTTTCGGTCAGCAGCAGGAGGCCAGACTCGTGTCTGTGGCAGCGGCATCCATTTTGTGATGCCAGGGCTCTGGAAAGTCAGTACCGGGTATACCGGTGTGTACATGTCTCTCCCTCTAGAAGGATGGAATGCTACCCCCGCCGCCAGAACTGGCGGGGGGTAGTATTCCAAGATGTTTGACACCAAACACGACATGTTTCCGTGCAGCCATCCCAAAGTTAGCATTTAACGCGAGGTTATAATGCGCTTAAGAGTATATGGTCAGGCTGCACTACAAACAGCATCAGAGAAGGGTCTCCGAACGCTGCAGAGGGGCCCTGCTCATGCAGGGGCACCCTCTCACATAGGAACCACGCACTCTGCCTTCAGGATTGATAAGGCCTGCCATAGGAGTGACTTATAGGTTTATATGTGTGTATGTATGTAGTGATATAGGTAGCCTATATCACAGTAAGGGGTGCATGCACCACCTTACCCAGGCTGCAGTAGCAGACCTGTGGTGTCCTTTTGGCTGGCCTTCCAGGGCTGGCACAATACATGCTTCAGCCCCTGGCAGGCCTCTGAGGTACCTATGCCCTGGGTACATAGTATACCATATACTAGGGACTTATAAAGGCACTCCAGATTCCAATCAGAGATGTGCCTAAGGCACATGGAAATCATTTTAGAGAGGAAGCAGCTAGGCTGGGTTTCTGATTAGCAGGGCCCCAGCCAGACTAAGGTCGAAAAACAGTGATGCATCAGCAAAAAGTGGGGGTACCCATGTGAAGCAGATCCTACTCTCCTACACTGGGAACGCTGGTTGATGATGGACTGTCGGAGGATGAAGGTATCATGCACACTGGCTGTGTATTTGAAGGCGACTTTGTTGGGTGTTCCACGGTGTTCTGTTGTTGCCTGCACATTGGTGTGAGACGTGTGCTTCCTGTTGCGGTGATTGTGTGCTGTGTCACCAGGGGGCACAGTTAGTACATGTGTGCTGTGTATTGCCCCCAACACGTGCTTGGGCGTATGGTCCTTGCTTGGTCTCCAGCGGATCCTGCGCATTGTGTTGTACGTATGGGGACTGGGGTACCAGGGTGATGGTGATGTCCAGGACAGGTGTGGGGGACTTGGATGTGGCTGGCTGTGAGACTCCTCTGACTCTGGCGGGTGTTGGTTGGGGGGTCCCAGGGGCCAACAGGTGCAGCCACGCCATCAGCTTTGTGTGGGGTGGGATGTTGGTTGTCCGCTGTGTTGGTGCCGTAGGCCTGTTAGGCGATGATGGTCAGGATGCGTAGGTTGGTTGTCCCTTTCAGCCTGTAGTGGATGGTGACATTGTCTGATGTTGGGTCTGTGCGGCTGGTACGTTTCCTGGGGTTCAGCTGTCTTTGTCTGCGCTGCGTCTGTGGTGGTCCGGGGTGGGGGTGTTCCGGGTGTGGGTTGGGGTCCTGGGGTGGTGGAGGTGGGTGTTCTGGCCCTCTTGGGTGTCTGGGCCGCATGATGGGTGGCTCCATGGCATCTGTTGCCCTTCCGATGTAGCCCTGGGCTGTGCTCCCTTTTGGTTTGCAGGCTGCCATCCGAGTTTACACCAGGTCAGAGCACGTGTAGATTTCCTGGTGCTAACGCGCCTTATCGCCTGTTTTATGTTCTTATCGCCGATGTGGCTGGTTGTTGTGAATGTTGAGGTGTGATGTTGTCTCTGCTTTTGTCACGGGAACGCCTACTCTGCATCTCATTAGCAATATTTGCGGGGGTCCTCTGTGGCGATGTTTTTTGCGGCTGCTATCGCAAGTAAACTGGTGCTGTGGGCTGTTTACACCGGCTTGTGAATGGGGGGGTAAATTTATAACGACTTTGGCTGCGATAAAGTGCAGTTAATTCGGCGATAGCTCCTTGTGAATATGCCCCTAAGTGTTTATGTTTTATGGTGCCTGAATGTTTATTGTTCTCTTTTGATAGAGTCTACATGACTATGTTTAAGCTTATTATTGGCTTGTGTTGGATGGGGGCCTCTCTGCAGGGTCACCCCCAAAATGTTTGTTTTGACCCCTCCTGTTTTCTGACCCCATTTTTGTTGGCTATTAGGACTCTGTGCACTTTACCCCTGATAACCAGTGCTAAATTGCTTGTGCTTTCTATTGTAAGCATAGTGAAACTGGCTTAAAGACAATTGGCACATTTAATTTACTTGTAAGTCCCTAATGAAGTGGTACTACAGGTACCCAGGGCCTCCGAATTAAATGCTGCTAGTGGGCCTGCAGCACTTATTGTGCAACACGCTTCAGTGGCTTTTTGAAACATGTCTCAGGCCTGCCATTGCAGCATGTGTGTGCAGTATTAAACTGCTGTTTCGACCTGGCAAAATAAACCCCTTACCAGGCTTAAACCTCCCTTTAAATGCATATAAGTCACCCCTAGGGTAATCCCTAAACAGCCCATCGGGCAGGATGCATTGTATTCAAAATGTTGGACATGCACTTTTATGTTTTACATGTCCTGATAGTGAAACTCCCCCTAAATTCATTTTTTACTATTTCAAGACCTACCTCTCCCAAAGGATAACATTCGGTTACCTTATTACATATCTTAAGTGATAACTTGTGATTGGGAGCAGGTAGAAAAGTCATGTTTAGTGTTTGAGGAAATATAATTTAAAACCCTCATTTTTTGGTAAAGTCTGATTTTAAGTCACAATTCTGAAAATGGCACTTTCTGAAAGTTGCCATTTTCTTGTCCTAACCATTTGGTGCCTGCAGGCAGAGCTGTTATCTACACACTTGCACTTCAAAGGAATTCCCTGCTCACACACAAAGGGCTTCATACTAGCCTGTTGTGCCTCCAGACAGACTCATGCCATGGTAGGGAGGCAGCTAATTCTTGATACCTCTGCAGGGGGAGCTCCAGAAACTTCTTCCACTTCAAAGCTGGCACCAGGCACAAAAGGGGATCCTCAGACCCACTCTTCAGTACACTCTGGAACATGTGGATACTACAGAAGAAGGACACCCTGCTGTCCTTCTGATTGAAACCTGCCCTGCTGAGAAGGAAGTCTGGACCTGCTCTTTTCATCTTAGGCTGAATGATTCCAAGGTTCAGCTGACTGACGAGCTACAGGGACACAAAAAGCTCCAGAGGTGTCCCTGCTACAACCCAGCTGACCTGCTGCACTGGATCTGCAGCTGGACCTGTCAAAGCACTGCTGGCCTCTGCTAGAGTGAGTTCATGATTCCTATATGGTGTCTTTCCAGGTCATGGGCCCTTGGCTGCCATCAGAGAGAGCTCCTCCTGGCCTAACTGGAGGTCTCATCAAATATGTGGCAAACAAAGTATAGTCCCGCTTTGCTTCTTTTACCCTACGGGCCTGGTCTCTAGATGGGGTAGCCATATTTCGGCCTCCCGTTGCAGCAATATCTTCTCAAGCTTCAGACACTGCTTCTCTCTATTTCTTCTCATGCCTGTCCTCTGTGCGATTAATTGACCTCTCAGGACTGCTTTATACGCCTCCGACAGTTCGGCTGCCACTTGGACAGAGCCCTCATTTTCTACAAAATATCTATCAGTGGCTGCTGTTTGGTGTCCTTGTCTCTGAGTTCCCAGGCATCCAGTCTCCATGTTACTGTCAGACTCAGCATCCCCATGTGGATCACAGTTAGTGTGGGGGGGTCAGATATGCCCCGAGGGAGAAAGGCAATACCAGAGAATCTACTCATTTGATGTTTGGACACCAAGAAATAATCCAGTCGGGACATAGCTCCCAGGGAGGTTGCTGCATATGAGTATTAACATTTGTAGGAAAGGGCCTCTTTTTGCATGGTTAGCTCCCACGTTTTGCCTGATACCTGATTTGATTTCAAACAGCAAGTGCACTGGGTCTCTGCTAACCAGGTTCCCAGTGCAAGATTTCTCATAAGATATATGTAAGTTACCCCTACTGCAGGCCTTTAGCCCTAATGCAGGGTGTACTATATCCTACGTGAGGGCACATCAGCATGAGCAGATATGCCTCTACAATGTCCAGCCTATTCTGAGATGTAAGTGCACAGGGAAGGCATAAAGAGTATATGGGCTGGAAACTTGCCAGTATGAGTTTCCTAACTCCTTGATGGCTTCACTGATTTCTAAGATGTTTGGTACCAAACATCTTGTCTTAATAAATCCTCACAGTGTTGGATTTATTAATACATTCACACAGGAGACCCTTTTAGAGGGTACCCTAAAAAACCTACCAAGCAATGGTGTGGTTTCTGACTTGTTTTTGACAGTCTTCCACCACCAGATATATTTCTGACCTCATGGGGAGAGAGCCAGTACTCTCAGAGGGAAAAACAAAGCCTGCTTTGGGAGGAGGTGCTTCACACCTCCTCCAGGACGGGATGACCTTCCTGGGCGGGAATGTTCAAAGGTGATGCCCCCTTTGAAATCTAACCCAGGAACCTTCAGATAATAGGGAAAGCCAAGCCCCTTTTCCTGCCACACTTTTGGCAGGAGGAAAGGTGGGAAAATTAGTTAGATTAGGAGGAGGGGCCCCCACTAAGCCTGCACCACCCCTAGGGTGGGACAGGCGAGGTGAACCCCTCTCCTGAACTTCTACCATCTTGGAATGATGGAGAAACAACCTATCAGGGCTAGGGTAGGGCCCGTTTCCCACTGGAAGTGATCACTAGAGGGTGTAAACACCCTAAATGTAAGTAGCCCAATGGCTACTACCTGTCTCCCCTTGTAATGCCCCTAAATTTGGTATTTAGATGGCACCCCAAGACCTGAACATAAGATTCAATGAACAAGAGAAGACCAGGACAAAGAAGACCCACTGTACGATAGCTGAAGCCCTACTGCAGAAGAAAAAGCCACCAAACTCTGCCTGCTGCACCAAGGACTCGACAATTGCTGCCTGCTGGGTTGTCCTGAACCTGAAAGGACTCCAAGAACCCCAGAGCACCTCCAGTTTTCAAGAAATCCCCAAGAAGTTCCCTTGTAGTGAAGGTATTACACCCCTGCACCCCTCAGGTACCAATGCTGTGAAGTCCGGTTGGCCGACTTACTGCTCCCGAATGACTTTGATTTAGCACCAAAGCAAGAAATAGTACAACCACTCCAAAGATACAGTTCTGTCTCTCCACCAATATTGGAGGCACCAGGACCTACCGAAGCCGTGGCGTACCAATACCTGGGGCACCAGACCCCCAACGGCAAACACCAAGAAGAAGAGTCCACACCAGACTCCCAAAGTACTAGAACCAAGCACCCATCAAGGAATGGTGAGACACCCAAGGTCCACTTCCTGAGTGGCCCAGCTGTCCCGAGATCCTCTCCAAGTTGTCTGCTCCTTACCGCGAGGACTTCAAGATGCATGATGCCTGGCTAACCTGCTTGCTCTGCACCCGGCCCCAGCATTGACTAACCTGCTGGTCTCCTGTGGTCCCCCAGCCCTTGTTACCTCCTCCCTCGAAGAGCCCTATCGGACTAGCCTTAGGTTGTCAACTGCAGTGTGTTTTCAGGTGACCCCCTTCATCTTTGCGCACCAGCTTCCAAACCCTCAGCACTCTGCTCCTGCCGAATCTGGTATGCTCCCAAACTTCTCCTGCTGGAACTTTGGACCTGGTATCAACATCGACCTAATACGAGAAGGTGAACTTTGTGAACTTTGTGAAAGCATTGCCTGAATTTATATGCATTTTTCTACTTTTTCGCCGTTGTTTCCTACAGTGTATAATTGCGCACAAAAGGATACATTTGCCGAAATTTGACAAATCGTTACTCCAAAAGTACTTACCTTAGTACTTTGTTCTCGTTCTTAAAAATCCTATAAAAATCGATAATATTTTTATAAATAGGACTCAGATTTATTCTTGAGTGTGTGTCAGTTTTTGCCTCTGTGGAGTAAAACTAATGCTTAGCACTAACCTCTGATAAGCCTAACTGTTTGCCCACACTACCACAAAATAGAGCATTGGATTTATCTGCTTTTACATCTGTATACCATTTGGGGATTCTCTGGACTCTCTGCACAGTCAGCCTATCACCCGTTCTCATCACTCTATCAATATCCCCCTGTAGAGTCACCTTGAGGTCATCCCCACTAATGGTCAGTGCCTCCAGAGCACTTGCCAGCCAGATCTCCAAGTGCTTCAGGCCTTAATATTGTAAGCCTGGAGGAAAATACCATAACCCATGAACCATATCCTCCTCGTAGCACCGGCAGTGGATTGTGGCCTGGCGCCCTTTCCTATCAACCCATGTGCTTATTGCCTCCAGTGGCAGGGATCGACGGACCAAGATTCTCACCACCTGGATCCCCCTGTAAACCCCACATGCGGCAGCAACATGTTTCTGCCTCTTCCCAGAAACCCACAATTATTACCCAGCAAGACTCCTACAGCAGGACTATTTTGGGGTCATATCGGAGCATGCATCTCCTCCCCACCCTTCGCTTGCATTTATCCTCTAGGCCATTGACATTCCAGGAGAAAATCTTCAGGGTCCTTCCTCGGCCTGAGCTTCCTGAATTGTTTCTCCCCATTAAATCCTTGACTCTCTGCCATGTCTTCTGGTCCCACTCCTTCGTGACTCATATTGTCTTTCCCATGTTCTCAAACAAGGATTCCCTGTATGCAAAACTCCCACTTCCCAATCACCTTGTGTTGCGGGCTTAACACTACCCACCTCTCCAATGCCCAAGATGCCTCTTGCCCCAATATTGTAATCAAAACTTTAAACAAGACTGTTCTCTTAACAAGAGCCAAGGGTGTCCAACACTATGTGAGGGCATGGGTCCCTGGCTCACCCTACAGTGGTTGGAGATGCCCCCGAGAGAATAGCCACATAGTGTCTTGTAGACTGCCTGTTCAGTGCTTGGAGTCTCTCCAGTCCCCTCGCCATTACCAGAGCAGGTCAGCAGTCATGGAGTCACCAATGGCCCATCCTCAGTCTCCCTATTGTGCAAGGAGTCTTCGGATGTGCCTTCTTGATCTTTGGAGGTGTGTGCCAACTCAGCCATCTGTTGCTTGTGAATCAGTGGGTGCATGGGTGTCTGTATGGATGACTCAGTGAGTGCATGACTGACTGTATAAGTGAGTGATTAGGTGTCTCAGTGAATGTATAGGTGAGTGACTGGTTGTGTAAATGAGTGTATCTGTCTATCAGTTGATGTCTAAGTGGGTAGATGAATGGCTATATGGGTGATTGATTGGTTGTCTGACAACCTTTATGGTTGTCTGGGTGATTGTGTGTGTGAGCGAGTGGGTGAGTCAATGGCTGTATGGGATACTGTGTGCGTGTCGTGGGGGGCAAACTACCCATCCTATTACCTCCAGTAAGTCCCATACAGCAGGGTTGCTGAGATCTGATAGCAGGCTACGCCCCCTTTCTCTTCCACTCTGCAAACGCACCTCCTGATGCACTACTAGTAGGGGGATGAAGTCCCCTTGGCTCTTGCGGTCCTTGGGGGCCAACTACCCCTCCTGTTACCTCAAGCAAACACCACACAGTGGGTTTGCTGAGAGGTTTTCGGTGGCCACGCCCTCTTTCTCCTCCACTCTGCAAACACACCTCCTGGCTCACTACTATTTGGGGGTGAAGTCCCCTTGGCTCTTTTTTGTATGTTCTAGGAAGGGGGGCATGCGTGGCCCTCCTTCCCTAGAACATTTTGGGCCCTGGGGTCCTCATCCCCCGGTGCCTGACATTTTTTGTAATAATAAAATAAAAGGAGAGGGGGGCCGCACGGCCCCCGTCTTGGGCCATTTTTGGCCCCGGGATCCAATCCCCCAGGCCTGCCCATTTTATTTTATTTTTTTTTAAAAGGAAGTGGGCCACGCAGCCCCCTCCTGAGGGCAAATTTGGCACTGGGGACCCCATCCCCCGCGGCCACAAGCCTTTATATTTTTTTTATAAAAGGGAGAGGCGCCACACAGCCCCACTCTCCAGGCCTATTTCAGCCCCAGGGACCCCATTCCCCAGGGCCAGCCCTTTACATTCTGTTTTTTTTTAAATGGGGAGGGGGGCTAGTGCGGCCCCCTCCCCAGACCGATATTGCCCCAGGGACCCCATCCCCCGGGCATCGTCTCTTGTTGGGGACCACGTGGGGAACCTCAAGGCCACTGCGGTCCCCGCCAGCTTTCCGCCTCCTGCAGGAGCCAGCATTGCTTTAGGACAGAGGGAGCTGCTAACATGCAGCTCCCTCTGTCCAAAAGTAATTTTGCACCGCTTCATGAAAGCAAGAGCATTTTCCACGCTCTCACTTCCATAAAGCGGACCAGAGTTTGCAATGGCCAAGCCATAGCAAATTGCAATGTCCCGGGGATGGGCATCCCAGGACATTGCTGGAGCCGGCCCTGGGGGGGGTGGTGTCCCCTCCCATCTTCTTTATAGTTCTGGGGAGGTGGTGGTCCCCGGGGCTGGGGGCCACAACGGACTCCCGTCATTACTTCAGTTGTGCCCCGGGAAGGTGGCGATCCCCGGGGCTGCAGACCCCCCCACACATTATTTTTGATATAGCCCCGGGAAGGTGGTGGTCCCCGGAGCTGCATGGGAGGGCTGGAGTCCCCCATGCATTATTTTAGATATAGCCCAGGGGAGGTGGTGGTCCCAGGGGCTGAGGGGGACACATGGCCCCCCGCATTTCAGTATTCGAGCCCCGGGGAGGTGATGGTCCCCGGGGCTGCGTGGGAGGGCTGAAGTCCCCATGCATTATTTTAGATATGTCCCAGGGGAGGTGGCGGTCCCAGTGGCTGAGGGGGGGCACCTGGTCCCCCCACATTTCAGTATTCGAGCCCCGGGGAGGTGGCAGTGCCCGGGGTTGCATGGGGGAGATGAAACCCACCATGCATTATTTTAGATAAAGCCCCGGGAAAGGGGGAAGTCCCTGGGGGTGCCACGTGGCCCCCGCATTTCAGAATTCAAGCCCCGTGGAGGTGGCAGTCCCTGGGGCTGTGTGGGGAGCTGGAGCCCCCCATGTATTATTTTAGATATAGACCCAGGGAGGGCGCATGGCCCCCAAACATTTCAGTCACTTAGCCCCGGGGCGTTGCCGGTCCCCAGGGCTGCAGGGGACCGTACAGGCCCCAGCATTATTATTTGTAAATGCCCCTGGGACCGGGCCCACCCGGGGGCTTAATTAAACAAAGCGCGGGAGTCCGCATTTCATTTTTGTTTTAATTTTCGGCCATATTTGCGGATCTTTTGCGACTCCCGGCAAAAAGTTTTTAAAAAATTGCTTCTTTTTGGCAGGGACCCCTGAAGAGGCCTAGGTGGTCAGGGTGTTTCTACCCTGCGCGCTTTTCTTTTTTTTACTTTTTTTCTTGTGACTCAGTTCAACCGAGTCACAAGATGGCTGCCAACACTTCCTGGTTTGAAGTGTTGCCAGCTATCGCTATCAGATCTCAGGCACGAGATCGGGAGGGTTTGTGGATCCACCGCAGCCACGGTTGTAGAGCTGAGAAATCTTTAAATTTCTCAGGAACTACTGAATGGATTTACACCATTTAACAAAAAGAGTGCTTTCTGGACCAAGAGCTACCTTTTTGCCGAATTTGGTGTAATTCCGTTCAGCAGTTCGGGCTGTAGCCGTGTTCCTATGGAAATTAACATGAAGAAAAAGCATTTTGGGACACCCCCCCTTTTTCTCGGCCCCCACTTGACGGATCACTCCGAAATTTTCAAGACAACAGCTGATGTGACTGACCCATTGGTTTTGAAAATTGCCAAAGATTTGTCAAACGGCGCCAAAGTTATTGGCAGATCAAAAAACACTCTTAGAGGGCGCTAGAGAGCCGGCAAGCAAGATGGCAAATCAAAAAACGCTCTTCCTATGGAAACTAGGTCCTAACTATAACTACCTACTGGCGACTGCCAGTAGGTAATATATATATATATCCAAGGAACCGTCGTAAAGACAATACTGGGCACTCGCGGGCTGGTAAATTAAGGTGATTTATTTCTTTAATCAGTGCAACCACATTGAACTGACACACGCGTTCCGGCCTCCTGGCCTTTGTCAATGTCAGTGTCCCTGAGTGACACTGTACCAACTGCTTGTGAAACTGTTTTTTATAAATGATATATGCTGAATGCCCTTGAGTCCATGTGATGTACTGCTGTGTATACTTAATAAAACTCAATAAAAAAAAAATAAAAAAACACTCTTCCTAAGGAAACTATGTCACTAGGTCATAACTATAACTACCTACTGGCGATTGCCAGTAGGATATATATATATCCGCTTTTGCAAACGAGTGGAGTCCATGGCTTGCTGTGCATGAAAGAGGAGAACAGCAGTGTGATTATATTTTGGGATTTGCCTCCCCGCCGTGGAACGCAGTCATCTGAGGCACGGGTAAGGCTCAAACGCTTTGCGCTTTGCAGTGGAAAAAAAAAATATATATATATATATATATATATATACTTTTATATTATGTTTTGGATATGTTGCTTTTGGGAGATCTCAAGAATAAATAACAGCTATGATGACGTTTCGGTGTTCCTAGACGTTGGTGCCTGCTGTCCCCATTGGGGGAAAGGCCACAAATACTAAAAAACAAAGAAATGCTTTTATGACAGCATCTTTGCCTGCTTATGTTTGAGTGACAATTTCCAGGGCGAGGAGGTCTTGTGTCGATTTAATCAAGATTACCAGTAAGTAATCAAATCATTTTCCTGACAGTTGACACATTACTAATGAAAGAATACAGCCCTAAGAAACTCAGTATTTTTTAAATATGACAATAGAAATGGTTTTATCATTTGCAACTTGTTTTTAAAAGTTTGTAACATGCTTGCATTTAAGTGTAATGTGTGATAATATTTAAATGACATGTTACTGGTATTGGCGAATCAATTTAACTTATGGTGTAGTTATTTGTCTTTATTCATAAAGCCATACTATGTTTCCACATGATATGTTGTAGCATCTTACACATTACAAAATACATTGATGCATTAGGCACTGCTTATAATGTTGTAATAGCATGCAGTATGTCTACAGTATCTATGAAAATGCAACTATATATATAGAGAAAAAAATGGCACTTACCAGATTGACAAAGGCTGTCGTTACAGCCGAAACGCATCTCTCCTGGTAGCTGGGCCGTGGGAGGCCCATCACAATAAAGAAGCCGTATTCTTGCTATCTTCGTGTGCGTGCTCTTGTCCTTTGGGTGCAGGGGTTGTGTTATATATATATATATATATATATATTCCCTCCGTTCTGCTCCTCCAACAGACGTACTCGGACTCAACACGTATGCTTGTGAAATAATTTAATTGCAGGAAACAACGCGTTTCGGCTTCCGCCTTGATCACGTTTCAAAGTTGCAACAAACAGTGATTGAATTTAAACTATGCCTAACATAGACATAGGACTAACACCTCATACGTGTAACACCCACTAGACAATGGCATCCATTTTGGAAGTTCTTGATACAATCAATATATATATACAATTTAAACTTCCCTCATTGTTTGATAATTTACAAAAGAGAATTATAACTCCCATAAGTGTTTCATGTAAAAACATACAAAATTAATTTTTAAAAATATTTTTTCTGAAATAATGTTTACATTTTTATTCGTCACTATGTTTGCTCCACAATACTCGCAAATGCGTATTTTGCTTAAAACGAGATTTTCACCCAAGCCTATTGGTGACTGATGTGTATGTCATTCTACTAGTCATACGGTATCAACTAATAAAGTTTTTCTGCATTGAGTACCTGCTGAAAACATTGTGCCATAACACAAACAAACACCAATGATGTATAATTACAATACTAACGGCTCTGTGGGCAGATATACCCATAGGTTTCTACACAGATGTACAGTTAGTTATTGATACATCACACTTCATCTCACCCCAGTGGGCAGATATTCCAAGGACAATATTGCTGTTTAAATCGGTTGTCCCAAATGCGTATTTTGCTTAAAACGAGATTTTAACCCAAGCCTATTGGTGACTGATGTGTATGTCATTCTACTAGTCATAAGGTATCAACTAATAAAGTTTTTCTACAATGAATACCTGCTGAAAACATTGTGACATAACACAAACAAACACCAATGATGTATAATTACAACACTAACGGCTCTGTGGGCAGATACACCCATAGGTCTCTACACAGATGTACAATTAGTTATAATACATCACACTTCATCTCGCCCCAGTGGGCAGATATTCCAAGGACAATATTGCTGTTTCAATCGGTTGTCCCAAATAAGTGGAACCCATAGCTGGAAAACATGATTAAACACTCGAATCATTCTAGCCCCAAGATCAACAAGATGCCATTTCATACCTAATAAAAAACCAAAAAATAAAAATGTTAAAAGTGTTTAAAATCACAAAAGGGTCGAATACCGTCTAATGTTCATACATATACAAATTTCATTCCATCAAGTGAACAGCTAGTTCCTCGCTCGAATTTAACCCGTTTGGGGTCAGACAATCAAAATCAATAATGTACTTTGACTCCAATTTACGCAGGGATAATTCCCGATTCCCTCCCCTGACACCCATAACCACCGCATCAATCACCACCATTCTCAAAAGATTTTCATTTTGGAAATGACAATCATAAAAGTCCCGTGCTACTGGATACTGCTTGTTATTATTCCTAATAGCACGAACATGCTCCAATACTCTCTTCTTCGCCCGATGTATTGTGCTTCCCACATACCACTTGTTACACGGGCATATCAGAACATATACACAATACATGGAATTGCATGTCAAAGACTTGCGTATTGTAAACTCCCTGTCAGTGTAAGGAATAATCAATGTACAGCAGACAACACTCTTACGACATGCTTTGCAGGTTTTACAGCATCTGAACCCAGATCTAGTCATGTTCCTACTCATGTCCTGTTTCCTCACATGGTTGTGGCTCAAGTCATCCCTCAATGATCGACTTTTTCTGAAGGTGATTTGTGGGTTGGTGGATATATATGATTTGAGATGTCCATCAGTAGATAGCACATGCCAATGTTTTTAAAGATCTTTCTGATCTCATGGGCTTGTCTCGAAAAAGTGGTCACAAATCTTACTGTCTCCTCATTCATATCTTGTCTATTAGGATGAAGCAATTCGTTTCTAGTAGTAGTCTCCACTTTATTACAGGCTTGTCTGATGGTTATAGCTTTGTAACCTCGTTCTTTAAAACGATTACACATAATTCACTTCTCTGTCTGGTATGCCAGCTCTGTACTGCAGTTCCGTTTAGCCCGTAACAGCTCCCCATAGGGGATGCTGTCAACGAGATTACGAGGATGAGAGCTTCTGGCACTCAAAATGCTATTCCCTGATGTCTTTTTACGGAACAGACTTGTTGCCAACATTTCACCTTGGATTTCCACTAAAACGTCTAGAAATTCAATAGATGTGTTACTTATCTGTTCAGTGAACACAAGATTACACGTGTTCACATTCAGTTTGCTCACAAAGTTCTTAGCTGCTTCAGCACTACCATTCCACACCATAAAAATATCATCGATGTACCGCAGCCACAGGACCACATTGTTCTCAAATTCTTCCATTTGCGTGGACACCTGCTCCTCCCACCAGCCCATGAATAGATTAGCGTAACTGGGGGCGAAGCAGGTGCCCATCGCGGTGCCCTGTGACTGCCTGTACACCGAATCATCAAAAATAAAAAAATTGTTGGTAAGGCAAAAATAAATCATGTCCACCAACATTTCCGAATGGTGCAGTAAAGAGAAGGAACGTGTCCTTAAATAATGTTTCACAGCCTGTATACCACAATCATGCTGGATACTCGTGTAGAGACTACACACATCGAGGGTGACCAGAGTATATGTTGATTCCCAGTAAATGCCATCAATAATTGTTAAAAAGTGGGTGGTGTCTTTCAGGTAAGCGGGAAGAGCTACTACAAACGGCCTCAGATAATGATCAATAAATCATGAGGTGTTCTCAAGTAAGGATCCCATAGAAGAGACTATGGGTCTCCCTGGAGGGTCCAATGCATTTTTATGAAGTTTTGGTAGAAGGTAGAGAATGGGGTCCTCGGATGTACACATTTTAAGTAATTATACTCCTCCCATTCGAGTAAGCCCTCTCTCTCCACTCTATCAGCAAATTCTCAAACCTTTTGTTGGACTCGCCAATCTCAGCAAATGTGGAGATGTTATAACATGTGGTGTCATCCAATTGTCTAACTCCCTCAGCTAGGTATTTGTCCCTGTCTAGCACCACCACATTCCCACCTTTATCAGATTGGCGTATCACAATTTCGTTGTCATTTTTTAGATTTTCCACTGCCTTTATCTGATCAAAAGAGAGATTTTTCTTATTAACCGGAATTTTCTTATGTCTCAATTTCTTTAAATCATTTAAGACTCCTTTTTCAAAGACTTCCACTGCCTCACACACAATGTTAGGCAAAAATCTCGACCTGGGCCTAAAATTACTTACTGGATTTACCCCCAAATCCATTTCACAATTATCTAACATTTCTTCTCTCGATAGATCACCCCCTTCCAAGGAAGATAAAATCTGAAGAGTTTCAATATCATCAATGTTAAGATTACTCATAACACTAGACTCACTTCCAATCACATTACTGTTAGAATGTGTCTCAAACCATTTTTTTAACTTCAGTTCCCTGGAAAAGTAAAACAAATCAATTCTCGTCTGTGTATAATTCAAATTCATAGAGGGACAAAAGGACAGACCTAGTGCGAGGACCTCCATTTCCTGAACGGAAAGAGTTCTTTGAGAAAGATTAATCATCGTCATATTTTGGTCTTCCTGCCCCTTGTCATCATTCCCACGGGCGTTTTCTCTTCGTTTCTTCCTCCTGTTTTTGGCTTGTTTATTACTTTTGCTCTTCCTCGTCCACCTCGTCCCCTTCCCCTCTGACTCCCTTGTTCTTGATAGGATTCTGTCCGGCCTTGATTCATTACTTGGAACTGTAACAAAAAATTACTTTTTCTTTTCTGTGGATCCACACTCGTTTCCGAATTGAGGCCTACTGCAGAAATATCCGGGAGACTACCATCCGATGCATCGCTCTCACTTACTTCAACCACTGTCTGTTTCATTAAACTAGTTGTATTGACCGATCCTATTTTATTATCAAACAGATGGTCATATTTACGGTGAAATGTAAGTGTACGGCCAGCCTGATAATCTTTGAAGTCTCGTAAAAATTTCCGCTGTTTTTTCATGGTTATCTCCTCTTCAAGTTTAGCCATTCTGATGTTAAGTTGTTTGACAAATTCATCCAAAACCTCTTTGGATACCAGTTGGCCCAGTTCCTCCAGAATGGTATCAATCTGTACCAATAATTTGCTTCTATCCTTGAGAGCGTATTTTACCAAAATACGCATCATCGTTACAGAACAGGCTGCCGAATTGTTGGACCACTCATCAAGCATCTCGGGGTCAGGGTCTTCAAAAGTTGGAATCGTGAATATCCTTAGACCCCGGGGTACTCGTCCAACGTCGATGTATCTCTGGAGTGATTCCGCCTCCCACCACTTTGACAGTTCTTTTTTGTACAATTTCTCCAGTTGGATATATAGTGTTTGTATCTTAATTTCACTGTTAATATTCGATGTCTGGTTAAAAGAGCTTTCACTAGCACTTCCTTGTGTAAAGAATAATTTATCCGCGGTTTCTTTCCTCTTTGCATCCAACGCTGCAGCCATTATTTCAATCCTTTATTGATGCAAACGTGTGCCGGTTTTTCGAGGGCGTCCCCTCCTTTCGATTTACGGCTCCCAAACCCCTTGGCAATTGTGGAAATCTGCAGTCGGATACCCCGAGCGGGCCGCACTCACCGCCGATGCTCCCCGGGGCGTGAACAAACAGTCCCGCAGTGCACCCAGTACCGCCGGTCCGCCCACCGTATCTCACCTGCTCACTCCAGCTCCAAATCCTGTGCCTCGTCGTGTTGTGCTGATGCGCTCCAGATTTTCATAAGCGCCCTCTGTTGTATCTTGGGTACCTTGTTATCGTACCCACAATCACCGACGGGATCGCCAATCAGGGGGAATCTGCCACGGCTCCTCTCAAAGTTTACTTTACACCAACTCCGGTTACGGGATCTGCCTGGCAAATTCACGGGCGGTCCGAGTTAGGGCTACCGGAAGCCCAATACATATATTCCCTCCGTTCTGCTCCTCCAATAGACGTACTCGGACTCAACACGTATGCTTGTGAAATAATTTAATTGCAGGAAACAACGCGTTTCGGCTTCCGCCTTGATCACGTTTCAAAGTTGCAACAAACAGTGATTGAATTTAAACTATGCCTAACATAGACATAGGACTAACACCTCATACGTGTAACACCCACTAGACAATGGCATCCATTTTGGAAGTTCTTGATACAATCAATATATATATACAATTTAAACTTCCCTCATTGTTTGATAATTTACAAAAGAGAATTATAACTCCCATAAGTGTTTCATGTAAAAACATACAAAATTAATTTTTACAAATATTTTTTCTGAAATAATGTTTACATTTTTATTCGTCACTATGTTTGCTCCACAATACTCGCAAATGCGTATTTTGCTTAAAACGAGATTTTCACCCAAGCCTATTGGTGACTGATGTGTATGTCATTCTACTAGTCATACGGTATCAACTAATAAAGTTTTTCTGCATTGAATACCTGCTGAAAACATTGTGCCATAACACAAACAAACACCAATGATGTATAATTACAATACTAACGGCTCTGTGGGCAGATATACCCATAGGTTTCTACACAGATATACAGTTAGTTATTGATACATCACACTTCATCTCGCCCCAGTGGGCAGATATTCCAAGGACAATATTGCTGTTTAAATCGGTTGTCCCAAATGCGTATTTTGCTTAAAACGAGATTTTAACCCAAGCCTATTGGTGACTGATGTGTGTGTCATTCTACTAGTCATAAGGTATCAACTAATAAAGTTTTTCTACAATGAATACCTGCTGAAAACATTGTGACATAACACAAACAAACACCAATGATGTATAATTACAACACTAACGGCTCTGTGGGCAGATACACCCATAGGTCTCTACACAGATGTACAATTAGTTATAATACATCACACTTCACGTATGAGGTGTTAGTCCTATGTCTATGTTAGGCATAGTTTAAATTCAATCACTGTTTGTTGCAACTTTGAAACGTGATCAAGGCGGAAGCCGAAACCATGAAAAAACAGCGGAAATTTTTACGAGACTTCAAAGATTATCAGGCTGGCCGTACACTTACATTTCACCGTAAATATGACCATCTGTTTGATAATAAAATAGGATCGGTCAATACAACTAGTTTAATGAAACAGACAGTGGTTGAAGTAAGTGAGAGCGATGCATCGGATGGTAGTCTCCCGGATATTTCTGCAGTAGGCCTCAATTCGGAAACGAGTGTGGATCCACAGAAAAGAAAAAGTAATTTTTTGTTACAGTTCCAAGTAATGAATCAAGGCCGGACAGAATCCTATCAAGAACAAGGGAGTCAGAGGGGAAGGGGACGAGGCGGACGAGGAAGAGCAAAAGTAATAAACAAGCCAAAAACAGGAGGAAGAAACGAAGAGAAAACGCCCGTGGGAATGATGACAAGGGGCAGGAAGACCAAAATATGACGGTGATTAATCTTTCTCAAAGAACTCTTTCCGTTCAGGAAATGGAGGTCCTCGCACTAGGTCTGTCCTTTTGTCCCTCTAAGATTTTGAATTACACACAGACGAGAATTGATTTGTTTTACTTTTCCAGGGAACTGAAGTTAAAAAAATGGTTTGAGACACATTCTAACAGTAATGTGATTGGAAGTGAGTCTAGTGTTATGAATAATCTTAACATTGATGATATTGAAACTCTTCAGATTTTATCTTCCTTGGAAGGGGGTGATCTATCGAGAGAAGAAATGTTAGATAATTGTGAAATGGATTTGGGGTAAATCCAGTAAGTAATTTTAGGCCCAGGTCGAGATTTTTGCCTAACATTGTGTGTGAGGCAGTGGAAGTCTTTGAAAAAGGAGTCTTAAATGATTTAAAGAAATTGAGACATAAGAAAATTCCGGTTAATAAGAAAAATCTCTCTTTTGATCAGATAAAGGCAGTGGAAAATCTAAAAAATGACAACGAAATTGTGATACGCCAATCTGATAAAGGTGGGAATGTGGTGGTGCTAGACAGGGACAAATACCTAGCTGAGGGAGTTAGACAATTGGATGACACCACATGCTATAACATCTCCACATTTGCTGAGATTGGCGAGTCCAACAAAAGGTTTGGGAATTTGCTGATAGAGTGGAGAGAGAGGGGCTTACTCGAATGGGAGGAGTATAATTACTTAAAATGTGTACATCCGAGGACCCCCATTCTCTACCTTCTACCAAATCTTCATAAAAATGCATTGGACCCTCCAGGGCGACCCATAGTCTCTTCTATGGGATCCTTACTTGAGAACACCTCACGATTTATTGATCATTATCTGAGGCCGTTTGTAGTAGCTCTTCCCGCTTACCTGAAAGACACCACCCACTTTTTAACAATTATTGATGGCATTTACTGGGAATCAACATATACTCTGGTCACCCTCGATGTGTGTAGTCTCTACACGAGTATCCAGCATGATTGTGGTATACAGGCTGTGAAACATTATTTAAGGACACGTTCCATCTCTTTACTGCACCATTCGGAAATGTTGGTGGACATGATTTATTTTTGCCTTACCAACAATTTTTTTATTTTTGATGATTCGGTGTACCGCGATGGGCACCTGCTTCGCCCCCAGTTACGCTAATCTATTCATGAGCTGGTGGGAGGAGCAGGTGTCCACGCAAATGGAAGAATTTGAGAACAATGTGGTCCTGTGGCTGCGGTACATCGATGATATTTTTATGGTGTGGAATGGTAGTGCTGAAGCAGCTAAGAACTTTGTGAGCAAACTGAATGTGAACACGTGTAATCTTGTGTTCACTGAACAGATAAGTAACACATCTATTGAATTTCTAGACGTTTTAGTTGAAATCCAAGGTGAAATGTTGGCAACAAGTCTGTTCCGTAAAAAGACATCAGGGAATAGCATTTTGAGTGCCAGAAGCTCTCATCCTCGTAATCTCGTTGACAGCATCCCCTATGGGGAGCTGTTACGGGCTAAACGGAACTGCAGTACAGAGCTGGCATACCAGACAGAGAAGGGAATTATGTGTAATCATTTTAAAGAACGAGGTTACAAAGCTATAACCATCAGACAAGCCTGTAATAAAGTGGAGACTACTACTAGAAACGAATTGCTTCATCCTAATAGACAAGATATGAATGAGGAGACAGTAAGATTTGTGACCACTTTTTCGAGACAAGCCCATGAGATCAGAAAGATCTTTAAAAACATTGGCATGTGCTATCTACTGATGGACATCTCAAATCATATATATCCACCAACCCACAAATCACCTTCAGAAAAAGTCGATCATTGAGGGATGACTTGAGCCACAACCATGTGAGGAAACAGGACATGAGTAGGAACATGACTAGATCTGGGTTCAGATGCTGTAAAACCTGCAAAGCATGTCGTAAGAGTATTGACTGCTGTACATTGATTATTCCTAACACTGACAGGGAGTTTACAATACGCAAGTCTTTGACATGCAATTCCATGTATTGTGTATATGTTCTGATATGCCCGTGTAACAAGTGGTATGTGGAAAGCACAATACATCGGGCGAAGAAGAGAGTATTGGAGCATGTTCGTGCTATTAGGAATAATAACAAGCAGTATCCAGTAGCACAGCACTTTTATGATTGTCATTTCCAAAATGAAAATCTTTTGAGAATGGTGGTGATTGATGCGGTGGTTATGGGTGTCAGGGGAGGGAATCGGGAATTATCCCTGCGTAAATTGGAGTCAAAGTACATTATTGATTTTGATTGTCTGACCCCAAACAGGTTAAATTCGAGCGAGGAACTAGCTGTTCACTTGATGGAATGAAATTTGTATATGTATGAACATTAGACGGTATTCGACCCTTTTGTGATTTTAAACACTTTTAACATTTTTATTTTTTGGTTTTTTATTAGGTATGAAATGGCATCTTGTTGATCTTGGGGCTAGAATGATTTGAGTGTCTAATCATGTTTTCCAGCTATGGGTTCCACTTATTTGGGACAACTGATTGAAACAGCAATATTGTCCTTGGAATATCTGCCCACTGGGGCGAGATGAAGTGTGATGTATTATAACTAATTGTACATCTGTGTAGAGACCTATGGGTGTATCTGCCCACAGAGCCGTTAGTGTTGTAATTATACATCATTGGTGTTTGTTTGTGTTATGTCACAATGTTTTCAGCAGGTATTCATTGTAGAAAAACTTTATTAGTTGATACCTTATGACTAGTAGAATGACATACACATCAGTCACCAATAGGCTTGGGTTAAAATCTCGTTTTAAGCAAAATACGTATTTGGGACAACCGATTTAAACAGCAATATTGTCCTTGGAATATCTGCCCACTGGGGCGAGATGAAGTGTGATGTATCAATAACTAATTGTACATCTGTGTAGAGACCTATGGGTATATCTGCCCACAGAGCCGTTAGTGTTGTAATTATACATCATTGGTGTTTGTTTGTGTTATGGCACAATGTTTTCAGCAGGTATTCAATGCAGAAAAACTTTATTAGTTGATACCTTATGACTAGTAGAATGACATACACATCAGTCACCAATAGGCTTGGGTGAAAATCTCGTTTTAAGCAAAATACGCATTTGCGAGTATTGTGGAGCAAACATAGTGACGAATAAAAATGTAAACATTATTTCAGCAAAAATATTTTTAAAAATTAATTTTGTATGTTTTTACATGAAACACTTATGGGAGTTATAATTCTCTTTTGTAAATTATCAAACAATGAGGGAAGTTTAAATTGTATATATATATTGATTGTATCAAGAACTTCCAAAATGCATGCCATTGTCTAGTGGGTGCTACACGTATGAGGTGTTAGTCCTATGTCTATGTTAGGCATAGTTTAAATTCAATCACTGTTTGTTGCAACTTTGAAACGTGATCAAGGCGGAAGCCGAAACGCGTTGTTTCCTGCAATTAAATTATTTCACAAGCATACGTGTTGAGTCCGAGTACGTCTGTTGGAGGAGCAGAACGGAGGGAATATATGTATTGGGCTTCCGGTAGCCCTAACTCGGACCGCCCGTGAATTTGCCAGGCAGATCCCGTAACCGGAGTTGGTGTAAATATATATATATATATATATATATATATATATATATATATATATATATATATATATATTACCTACTGGCGGTCGCCAGTAGGTAGTTATAGTTAGGACCAAGTTTCCATAGGAAAAGCATTTTTTGATGTGCTTATAACTTTGGCGTTGTTTGACGAATCTTTACGAAATTTTCCAAAAAGTTCCTCTTTTCAGGTCAGCTCCTATCCTAAAAGTTTGGGGGGGATTCGTCAAGGGGGGGCTAAGAAAAAAGGGGGGTCCCAAAACGTGTTTTCTCCTTGCAATTTCCATAGGAAACTTTAGACAAGGCTACAGGTCAAGCTGCTGAATGGAATTACGCCAAATTTGGCACAGAGAAAGGTCTTGGTCCAGAAAGCACGCTTTTGTTTAAATCGGGTAAATCCATTCAGTAGTTTTAGAGAAATATCAAATTTTTCAGATATCCATATTTAAGAATTCTGACATCTGATTGGCTGAAGCGTTACGAGCACGAGCTTGCGGCTCATTGGCTGCGAACTGTTGAAACTAGGAAGTGTTGGCAGCCATTTTGTGATTCAGTCCGTCAGCTCACAACTCTCCCTCTACAAGGCATCAGGGCCGTAGTTCTACCTCTGCGAGGCAACACTAAAAATATACCGCAGCTCTGTCTGTGCGAGATACCCCTTTCACGGTCCCTCTCCCCACATCACAAGCTCGCGGCTATGCCTTTAGAAGCCAGTCCGTCTGCTCGCAGCTCTGCGACTGCGAGCTGTGAGCCATTTTGTGACTCAGTTTGTCAGCTCGCATCTCACCCTCTAAAAGGCATCGGATCTGTAATTCTACCTCGGCGAGACAATACTGAAAATATCCCGCAGGTCTGTCTGTGCGAGATACTCCTTTTACGCTCCCTCTCCCCACATCATCAGCTCGCGGCTATGCCTTTAGAAGCCAGTCCGTCGGCTCGCAGCTCTGTGTCTGTGAGCCGTCGGGCCCGCAGCTCTACCTCTGTGAGCCACCTCGTTAGCTCATAGCTGTGTCTGTGCTAGCAGGCCCGTCGGCCCGTTACTCTCCCTCTGCGAGTTAGCCCGTCAGGTTGCAGCTCAGAGGGCTTGCAGCTGTATCTCTGCGAGCCAGCCCGTTAACTGATAGCTGTGTGTCTGCTAGCAGGCCTGTTGGCCCTTTGGTCTCCCTCTGCGAGTCAGGCCACAGCTCTCCCTCTGCGAGTCGGTACGTTGCTGTGCTTTTGCGAGCCAACGGCTCATAGGTCTCCCTCTGCGAGCTGAGCCCACGGGCCGCAGCTCTTCCTCTGCGAGCCTGCCCGATGGCCCGCAGGTGTCCCTCTGCTAGCCGAACCGCAGCTGACACTCTGCGAGCCGAAATTGGGAATATAAGGCGGCTCTAAAAAGAGCCCTTGTGTTTATTAGTTGGAGCTACATGTAAGTGCGAATGCACAGCTTCAGGTTAATCAGGAAAACTCGTTTCCCTCATCTGTGAAGTGTACTCCATCACTTCTGTAGATATCAACCATATCAAAACGTATGTTGTTGTTGTAAATCGACCCCATTCTATGGTCTCTGAGGTATGCAGACACAGCTTTGTTGACATTCTTCCTAGATTTTTCAATCTTATGACAAAATTGGTTTGACCATTTCCACTTCTGTCTTTGGCATATATTGGAATATACAAAGACAGTTTGAGGCAAAAGTAACATCAATTGTCCAAAGGTGTCCTTCATAAGCATTTCCAAACCTACCCCAGTCAATGTGCCTAGGTCGTTACCACCACAGTGCCCAATCATGAGATCAGGGTGTTGGAGATGCAAACAGGTTTTAACCAAAGGGAGCAATTGGTGCCACTTCAATCCTCTCTGTGCAAACCATTTAATGTGCACATTTTGTAAACCTAGGTCTAAGTCAATACCTCTCTGTTCTGCATACCTCTTGCACCAGAAAACATAGCTATGTCCTACAATGCACACTAGCATTTTGAAGGTATGGCTAGAAGATATGGATAAATGTCTGTAGCTCATGCAGTCCGTTCGTAGAATAAGAGATATGTTTAAACATGGGGAACTACTTTTTCTTTTACATACAAAACGTTAACCGATTGGGAGATGAAATGTATTGTGTCCTAAAAAGTAGGGTGTATATTAGTTTTGATGAAAAGCATCTTTGTGATTGGTTAATAAAAAAGCAGTTTTATACGTGGAGTACATATTATAGGATGAAATTTGCTCAGCTCAACCACACCTGCTAATTGTATTTGGAAGGTGCAGTTCAAACTTGAAAGAATGGTGAACTTTTGACCTCCACGTACCGTTAAATGTTGGAGAAAATGTTGCAAAAAAAAATATCGGTAGGTTTAAAAAAATGATGAACTTTTAACCTGCACGTGTCGTAGAATGTTCTAGAAAGTGTTGATACAATACCTTGAACTTTTCACCTGTATGTGTCCTTAAAAAAACTGTTTATATCCCCTTCCGTGCTTCCGTCGGCCAACGGCCGTCGTGAGCACTACCTCGCTAGTGCTGCGCACGTCCGTTGGCCGACGCGGCCCCGCCCACTGTTTCAAACCGCCGCACCGCGGCGGAATTCGCGCCGCGGTTAAGCGGATATGGAAAGTTCAAAAATAACCAATAAAGAGAGGTTTTGCAATCTAAAAAAAATAAGGAACTATTCTGATTTGTTCTTTACATGTATTTCTGTGTGGCACAACAGGGTAATTGTGCCATTACTGGTTCCATTCTTGATGAAAGCGGTGCATTACATGTACTGTGTGACAAGAAAAGAATTGCATGCGTTTGTGACATTTGAAATCTGCATACCAACTAGGAAGGTAAATTAGAAATTAAGAAGGTGTGTTATGTGTTTTGTAGTATTGGTTAAGTATTTGAGACGATATTTTTAACTTTGAAAGTATTTTTTATTTCTAAATAACATAGTGTTAGTAAAGTCTGGTGTTTTATTGGTTCTAAAATATGCATAGTGTGTAACTAGTTGTTAAACAAGTACTTTATATATGTTTAGGAGTTTTTCACAAAGAAAAAGTATAAGTTGTCATCTGTAAAAGACTGTGGGCCATATTCTCAAGACCAGCGATAACATTATCGCCGCTTTAGTGGCAGTTTCCTGCCGCTAAAGCGGCGATAATGTTATCACCATTCTTGTGAATATGGCCCTGTATGGTTTTGAAAATTCGATGTTGCGTTAATTTCCATTTGTATATCTATTCCGGCGAGATAAACAGAATGTGGCACGTTTGGAAATTATGCTCAGTCTGGAAATAGTGGAGAAGGGGTGACAGTAGAAAATTCATGTGTTATTAACTGAACAGAGATGGAATGTGGATCAGTTACAGGCTCAGCTTCCGCATTGCCCACGTCACCTGCGTCCAGCCCTGGTTCCACTGCCGAACATGCACATTCGAGTGTCCCATGGATGTCTGCCTATCCAACACAACTGTTGATGAATTGGACTATGACTTGTGTTTGCGCCCCCTGTTGGATAACGAACAGGAGTGTAACCGAGACAGCCGTGCATGGGATACCTTGACATACTGCGTATGTATTGGTAGTTGTGCATGGGAGATGGCACAATTTCTCATGTGCAGTGACCACATCGACGCGCTCCCCTATTGGGCTGTGTTGCGGATTGGTGAGACGGCGTGGGCTGAGCACACCTGCCCGGACCACCTAATGGATTGGCTCACTCTGGTGTTCCTTGAACACGACAACGATGTACTATTGGAACACATTGCACATGAAGCTGCACGGGCATTCATGGACGAGTAACTAAGTACCTGCAGCCACATCCTATTGCCACCCACAGCACATGGCCCAACAACTTGTTGCACAGTGGGGATTGCTCACATATCCCACCAAAACAGAGGACACGTCTCCCTTCGGTCGAGCTCTGGATGCATGTGCGTGGAATAATGCGTGGTCACACACACCTGTCCAAGGCGACGCAGGTCCATGGTCCGAGCAACACAGCGTCGTTTGGGAACTTTGCCAATTTGGACACACTGCTCGGTGAGAGCACACACATGGCGATGTAGCACGACATGTGAACCTGTTGGACCCTCACACCTGATCACTGTCGGCAGAGCAGACAATTGCCGCACCCCGGAGGCAGAGCACCATGCAGACCCCACGTACAGTGAGTCATGCCCCCTCACACGGGGCACTGTGCAGACACCAAATAAACCATCCGACTTATCCACAGCCCACACATAGAAGCCCCTGCCTGTGGTACCCCAGCATGGGATGGCCTTGACACCCACGAAAACAGCAACCCATGTCCCACAACGTTGTACACACATTCAAATCATTGCTCAGAGCTGTGGCATATCCTCCACACAAAAAAGAAGAAATGTTATGTGCACACTTTGTGGTCTCATTTTTTACACTGAGAGGTAGATTTCAATGTCAGTTAAGGCTGGTGTGGTACTGTGAGGCTTTGCATTTGGGTGTTCTTAGGAAATCTAAGTTGTTGGGGAGCAAGGCAAGGTGGGCTGCGAGCGTTGCCATATGTGATAAATCTTGTCCATTTCAGCCCCAACATCATCTGCCCCTCGACATGTACCCATGCTACGTGTAAGTGTCTTAAGCATGTCCGTGCCTGTTGTGGCTGTTGCCTCGTCCGTACTCACACGCACATGCCAATAAAGCCTATGCCACTCCACTGGTGTCTAACTGTGAGGTGTGTTGTAAAGATTGTCCACTCGTGTGCCACAATGAGCCTCGTCCCAACACAGGGAAGAACTGACTGTTGCATGTGCAACTGGGGTGTATCCCTTTGGCAAGCTCCGCCTCTGTGAGCCAGACATTGTTTTTGCATAGGTGCTGGACGACATCTGATGCAGCCCCATCACCTACGCAGTCTGATGTGTCAGGGGCACACAGCCATGCAGCCATCACCCCGCCACACACACCGGACACAGAACCCATATGAGGGGAGTTTTGTACCACATTGCCTTCATTGCTGATGTTCTGTGATTGCTATGTGTGTGGGCTGCATTGTGGGGGAATTGCCTGTGCACGGATGGCGATGCACACACACATGTTGGCATGTGGAGCCAGGTGCCCGTGCGGCCTTGCGCTGCTTGTGCTATCTCACTCTGTCTCTCTCCCTCGCTCTCTCCCGCCCTGTCATAGCAAACTTGTGAAAGCGATGGGTGCGCGGCTCTCAGCGCGGCACTCGAGTACTTCTTAAGTCTTCAAACACCGAGGAGTATATTCTCAAGGACATATCGCTGAGTTAACGGCACTTTATCGCAACCAAAATGGTGATAAATTTAACACACCATTCACAAGCTGGAGCAAACAGCCCATATTACCAGTTTACCAGCGATAACAGCCTCAAAAAGCATAATCACGGATGACTCCGGCAAATATTGCTAATGAGATGTAGAGTAGGCGTTCCCGTGCAAAAAGCAGCGAACACATCACTTCGCAAGTGTCTCAACCACCAGCAAGATCGTCGAAGAGAGTACAAAACAGGCGATAAGGTGTGTTAGTAGCAGAAAGTTTACACCTGCTCTGAGCTGGTGTAAAGTCGGACTACAACCTGCAATATGAAAGGGAGCCCAGCCCAGAGCCACACGTGAATGACAACAGATGCAATGGAGCCAACGATCATGCAGCTCAGACACCCAACACTGCTCCGACACCCCCCGCCACCAGCCCCTTGTCCGCCATCCCCCCTCACCTCCCCCCCACACAAACAAATGTGACAGCAACCTTAGGAAATCTGGAACGCAACAAATTGGCTGATGTCGCACAATTATAGTAAAGAAGATGCATGTGAGGTTGGACAAATAAGAATCTCAGTCATCTATGGATTTACATATAAAACATTTTATTTAAACAAAACAACAAAATAAAAGTAGGTACAGGTATGGCGTGTCATCCCTCGACAATTTGTGAATTACAGCCTGCAAGACAAAAAGAAAGATAAGATTGTGCATCATGCGTCCATGAAAGGAGAGAGAAAGAGAGAAAGAGTGAGAGAGAGGAAGAGAGAGAGAAAGAAAGAGTGAGAGAGAGAGGAAGACAGAGAAAGAGAGAGATACAAGGAAGCGAGAGAGAAAGAGAGAAACAGTGTGAGAGAGAGGTAGAGAGAGAGAGAAAGAGTGAGACAGAGAGGAAGAGAGAGAGAAAGAAAGAATGAGAGAGAGAGGAAGAGACATAGAAAGAGAGAAAGAGTGTGAGAGAGAGAAAGGAAGAGATAGAGAGTGAGAGAGTGAGAGAGTGAGAGAGAGAGAAAGAGTGTGAGTGACAGAAAGGAAGATGGAGAGGGAGAGTGAGTGTTGACACTGTGGAGAAAATCCTCACAGCTCACCTTTCTGCCACCGGTGTGTCTCCAACCACGTGCCGGGACATAGTGCAGTCTTCAAGTTGTCATCTGAAACATAGTATAGAATCAGTAATGGCAGAGTACATACAACTGCACATGCCTAATTCTCTGTTTCGCCCCTGCGCACCCAGGCTGCTGCACCCCATCGACTCCCGCCGCCCAGAGGTGTCTGCCCGCCTCTGCGCACCCATGCTGCTGTGTCCCATCCCCTCCCACTGCCCAGAGGTGTCTGCCTGCTGCTGTGCACCCAGGCTGGTGCACCCCATCCAGTCCCACTGCCCGGAGGTGACTGCCTGTTCCTGCGCACCCAGACTGCTGCATCCCATCCACTCCCACTGCCTAGAGGTGTCTGCCCGCTCCTGTGCACCCAGGCTGCTGCACCCCATCCACTCCCACTGCTCAGAGGTGTCTGCCCGCTCTTGTGCACCCAGGCCCAGGGTGTTGCACACTATCCACTCTCACCGCCCAGAGGTGACTGCTCGCTGCTGCGGAAACAAGCCTCTCTGCTCAACTTCCGCCACCGGCGTGTGTTTAAGAGGGTCCACCACGTGCCGAAGCAACCTCCTCAGGCGTTGCGTACACGTGGTGAAGCCGAGCTCACAATTCAAAGTGGGTGTTGATTGCAGGATGGCCACGCATCATTGCAGGCTGCACACAAGCTCATCTCTGGTGGCACTAGATCAGTGGAACTGAAGTCATCGCCTCGTGACGGGAGGTCCGTGTCGGGGGGGTCGTCAATCTGTGAATCACAGCCTGCTAGACAAAAAGCAAGATAAAATTGTGCGTCATGCGTCCATCAAAGGAGAGAGAGAGAGAAAGAGTGAGAGAGAGGAAGAGAGAGAGAAAGAGAAAGAAAGAAAGAGTGAGAGGTAGACAGAGAGAAAGAGTGAGAGAGAGAGGAAGAGAGAGAGAAACAGTGTGAGAAAGAGGAAGAGAGAAACAGAGGAAGAGTGAGAGAGAGAGAAAGAGAGAGAGAGGTAGAGAGAGAGAAAGAAAAAACAGTGTGAGAGAGGAAGAGATAGAGTGAGAGCGAGCAGAAGAGAGAGAGAAAGAGTGTGAGGGAGAGAAAGGAAGAGATGGAGAGGGACAGTGAGTGCCCACACTGTGGACAAAACCCTCACAGCTCACCTTTCCATCACCGGTGTGTCTCCAACCACGTGCCGGGACATAGTGGAGCCCTCAAGCTTACTCATCTCAAACGTAGTATGGAATCAGTAATGGCAGAGTACTTACAACTGCACACGCCTAATTCTCTGTCCCGCCTTTGTGCATCCAGGCTGCTGCACCCCATACACTTCCACTACCCAGAGGTGTCTGCTCGCCGCTGCGTACCCAGGCTGCTGTACCCCATCAACTTCCACTGCCCAGAGGTGTCTGCCCACTGCTGCGCACCCAGGCTGCTGCACCCCATCCACTCCCACTGCCCGGAGGTGACTGCCCGCCGCTGCGCTAACAAGCCTCTCTGCTCATCTTTCGCAACCTGCGTGTAGAAAAGAGGGCCTACCACATGCCGCTGCAAGCCCCAAGCCTGGGGCCCGCGGACACTGCACCCTGCATATCATGCAGCCCCGCTCCGCATGCCACCAGGTCTCACATTTGGTGCTGGGACTTGATTTTGCCATGGCAGAGGACATACCAGTGCACCGGGCTTTTCATCGCAGGCTGCACACCCGCTCAGCCCTTGTGGTGCCACTACCTCTGTGACCAGGGAGGCGACGCCACGTGGTGGTAGGCCTGCGCTGTCTGATGGCTCAGGCCTACACTGCGGTCCAGCAGGGCACACAAAACCTGAGCTGTCCAGACCGCCGCGACGGGCCATCACCGCAGGCTGCACACCCGCTCAGCAGTTATGGTACCCGTACCTCAGTGGACCGAAAGTCACCATCCCATGCCGGTGTGCCTGTGCCAGCCGCAGTGTATTCGGTGCGAGCAACTCTGAAATGGCATCGAGCACGTGCGCCCGGTCTTTTTTATTGGCAGAGTCACGTGTCCTGTGACGCCTGTGCTGGATGGGTGTGGTGTGGGTGTATACTAGCCGTGAGGGAGTGGCTGTGGCATACTGACAACTAGGGTGTGACCAGCAGATCACTGCAATGAAAATCTGGGCCATGTAGCGTTGTTGTCCTTCCCTGTAAGCGTAAGCGGAGTGGGCTGGCCTGGTCTTCCCTGGACCGGAAACAAGCATCCTGGGACCGGTTTCTGGCTATTCAGCCGTCATCAGCCAGGCTTGCTCACTTTGCCACTGGATTCAAGATAGCCTGGCTGATGAGGGTTATGAACCCAAAACCGGTCCCAGGATGCTTGTTTCCGGTCCAGGGAAGACATGGCTTGGCAGTTCGGGCTGGACTGTTCCCATGAGGCACAGGGTCAGACTGATTTGCATATGGCCATGTCCGAACTGGGGTGGTGGAGTGAGCTAAAGAATGATGATGGATTATACCCAGATCAGTTGACTGGGGGTGAGTGTTTGATTTGCTTTAACGCTCCGTCCATCATCCCCTTTGGTATCGCTTTGTTCGCCCTAAGTTGGCAGGGTATGCCCAGACGTGGGTCCCTTGCTCACTTTGCCACTGGATTCAAGATAGCCTGGCTGATGAGGGTTATGAACCCGAAACCGGTCCCAGGATGCTTGTTTCCGGTCCAGGGAAGACATGGCTTGGCAGTTCGGGCTGGACTGTTCCCATGAGGCACAGGGTCAGACTGATTTGCATATGGCCATGTCCGAACTGGGGTGGTGGAGTGAGCTAAAGAATGATGATGGATTATACCCAGATCAGTTGACTGGGGGTGAGTGTTTGATTTGCTCTAACGCTCCGTCCATCATCCCCTTTGGTATCGCACTGAGATAGGGGCATCAGAAGCATTCAGCGTGTGCGCAGTCAGCAATGATGCGTGGTGCGGGCAAGCCGCACTGGGAGCAATGTCTGTTGCCTACTGGACTGAGTCATCTGCAATCGCGACTCGATGTGAATTGTGAGCCCTGCTATCCGCAGTGTAGGTCGAAGGCAGTAGTCAGCACAGACATCGAAGAATGCTTTTAGTCACTTCCTGTTTACAAAATTCGAGGACATAGAGTACAATTTGGTCTGCAATAAATAAATCATGTCTCAATTTAAATTGTGAGCTCTGCTAACCGCAGTGTAGGTGTATGGAACAAAAGATGAAACATTTATGGAATACACTGTCGAAATATGTAGGTTTCAGGGACGTTATAGGTAGTTACCTACTGGACTCTGAAATTAATGAATGAAGACTGAATTCGAATTGTGAGCCCTGCTGAGCACAGTGTAGGCCGGAGGCAGCGGTCAGGAAGGGCCTACAGCCACGTGGCGTTGACTTGAGCTGCATACAGTTAGTGGTAGGTGTGGCGCTCAGCGTGTGCGAAGCCAGCGATGATGCAATGTCTCTTGCCTACTGGACTGCGTCATCTGCAATCGCGACTCGATCTGAATTGTGAGCCCTGCTGACCGCAGTGTAGGTCGGAGGCAGTGGTCAGGAAGAGTCCACAGCCACGTGGCGTTGACTTGAGCTGCATAGAGTTAGTGGTAGGTGTGGCGCTCAGCATGTGCGCAGCCAGCGATGATGCAATGTCTCTTACCTACTGGACTGCGTCATCTGCAATCGCGACTCGATCTGAATTGTGAGCCCTGCTGACCGCAGTGTAGATCGAAGGCAGTAGTCAGCACAGACATCAAGGAATGCGTTTGTCACTTCCTCTTGACAAAATTCGAGGACATAGAGTACAATTCTATCTGCAATTAATAAATCAAGACTGAATTCAAATTGTGAGCTCTGCTGTCCGCAGTGTAGACTGCCATTCAGTGTTCCTTTGGACTTGCAAGATGAATTTGGTCATTGTACTAAAGCTATAACTGATATAAAACAAGTTCTTGAAGCAAGGATACTAAAAGGATATTATGTAGGTTTTAGGGACGTAATACTTAGTTGCCTACTGGACTCTGCAATTAATGAATCAAGAGTCAATTTTAAATGTGAGCCCTGATGACCGCAGTGTAGGCCGGAGGCAGCGGTCAGCAAGGGCCCACAGCCACGTGGCGTTGAGTTGAGCTGTACAGTTAGTGTCACCTGAAGCAACCAGCGTGTGTGGAGCCTGCAATGATGCGTGGTCCGGGTGGGCCGCACTGGTAGCAATGTATTTTGCCTAATGAATTCTGTCTTAATAAGTCCACGTGGCGTTGACTTGTGGTGCACTGAGTTAGTGGTACCTGAAGCACTCAGTGTGTGCGCAGTCTGCGATGATGCGTGGTCCGGGCGGGCCGCACTAGGATCAATGTCTCTTGCCTACTGGACTGCGTCATCTGCAATCGCGACTCGATCTGAATTGTGAGCCCTGCTGTCCGCAATGTAGATCGAAGGCAGTAGTCTGTACAGACATAAGTCTGTGTTGCTCTGCTGCTGGGTTCGCAGGGGGGCCTGTGTCGAGGAGGCCGGCGGTCATGGTGGAGGCCTCGTGGCAGGGTGAGGGCTGCCACCCTGGCAGACGCTTTGGCCTTCCCACAAGTGAACCACGCCCAGAGCCCCAGCCTATTTATTCATACTCCTACGCTGGAGTGGCGTACGTTGGACCAGCCCACTCCGCTTCCGCTTCCAGGGGGGAACAACACAGCTACATGACCGAGATCTTCCCCATTGCCTTAGGTAACATGGTTGCGTCTATTGTCCACAACACTACAAGCACCAGCAGTATATGTCCACATGGAGAGGTTTGTGCTCTGCATAGTGAGGTCTGTCCACCACATCACCGCTACACTTGGTATTGTGTGCATTTTTATTGATGGGTGACTTGCGTCCTTCACACATACTTGGTTGCCACATCTCCCAAGATTCAGCTATTGTGTGGCTGAGGGACCATGCCATTTTTGTAAGGTCCGCTATCCTGTTCTGCGCTGCCTCGGTGGTAGTAGGGAGGGGGGTGGTCCGGGGGGGAGGTCCTGAGGGTGATGGCAGTGGGTGTTGTGGTCTTCTTGGGTGTCGGAGCTGCATGGTCAGTAGCTCTATGACATGTGTTGGTCTTCAGATGTGGTTCTAGGCTGGGCTCCCTTTCACACTGTAGGTAGTCGTCCTGCTTTACACCAGTAAAAGGCAGATGTTAAATTCCTACTGCTAACGCATCTTATCGCCTGTTTTTGGATCGCACCCCAGATTTGGCTGCTCATTGAAAATATCGGGAAGTGGTGTTTTCGTGTTTTTTTTTGCACGGGAATGCCTACTCTGCATATTATTAGCGTTTGCTGTCGCTCTCATTTGTGGCGAATTTTTTTGCGGAAGCTATTGTTGGAAAACTGGCGATATCGGCTGTTTTCACTAGGTTGAGAATGGAATAATAATTTAAAATCACTGAAAAAACCATAGGTTTAATGAACATTATAATTAGAAATTAGCATTTAAAAAACGTTTGAAATTCACTGAAAAAACCATAAGTTTCAAGCACCTTATAGTTAGAAATTAGCATTTAAAAAACCTTAGTAATTCACTGAAAAAACCATAGGTTTCAGGGACATTATAGTTAGAAATTAGCATTTAAAAAACCTTTAAAATTCACTGAAAAAAACATGGGTTTCAGGGACGTTATAGTTAGAAATTAGCATTTAAAAAACCTTTGAAATTCACTGAAAAAACCATAGGTTTCAGGGACGTTATAGTTAGCTGGACATTTCACTCGTACAAAACCATAGAAATTCCACTGTTATAGTTAGTTCAGCTAACTATAACTCGCGCCCCCGCAATGCACTGCTGATGACATCACATATTACATCATTCATGACATGGTCAGTGACATCACTGATGACATCACTGATGACATATCAAATGACATCACTGATGACATCACTGATGACATCATCCAGTGAATGTGTTTTTCTTTAAAGTTTAAATATGTATTATATATATACTAAGGTGTATTGAAGAATGAGTGGGTGTATAAGTGTCTGGATGGAGGATTTAGTAGGTGTGTGACTGACTGTTTAACTGAGTTATTACATGTGTCTTACTGAATGCATGGGTTAGTGACTAAACTGTGTGAATGTCTATATCAGTCTGTTTGCTGTTGTATAAGCTGCTGCATGGGTTGGTCAGTAGCTACATGAGTGTCTATATGGGTTATTAATTGGTTGCCAGAGTATTTGTATGGGTGCCTGAGTGTGTGTGTGGGTGCGTGGGAGGTGTGTGACTCTGTGCATACATGTTTGAGTTGTTGATTCACTGGGTGTATGGGTTCAAGAGTGCATGTGGAAACAGCTGTATGCGTGGGTGAGTGTGTGTATGGGTGTGTTAGTGAGTGAATGGATGTCTCAGTGGTACATGTCCAACTAACTACATATGTAAAAGACAGTGTATGTGAGAGTTGGAGTATATAAATGACTATACGTGAGAGTTAGTGATTGTGAGAGTGGCTGTATGGATGAGTGTGTACTTGTATCAGTGATTGCATAAGAGAGTAATTATGCGTTTCTTTCTGTTTGAATAAGTGATGTGTTGTGTGTATAACTGTATAGGTCAGTAAATGGAAGTGTGATTGATTATTTGCATGACTGACTAGGTGTGTGAGTAACTCTGGATGAGTGCTGGTGTGTGAGTGTCTGTGTAGGTATATGAGTGCATATGATAGTGTTGTAATGATGAGTGAATGCATGTATGAGTGATTGTAATGGTGAATGAGTGGATGAGTGTGTAGACCTAAGAACCAGTGATTAGATATGTAGTAAGTGGTATTGGTGTGTCTATGGTTTCAAAAATGGTATTCTGTTTTTTGGAGTGGGTGTATCAAAGGTTATATTAGGGTGTGAGAAGGTGCATCAGATTGTCACATGGATGATGTCATCAGTGATGTCATCAGTGATGTCATTTGAGATGTCATCAGTGATGTCACTGACCATGTCATGAATGATGTAATATGTGATGTCATCAGCAGTGCATTGCGGGGGCGCGAGTTATAGTTGGCTGAACTAACTATAACAGTGGAATTTCTATGGTTTTGTACGAGTGAAATCTCCAGCTAACTATAACGTCCCTGAAACCTATGGTTTTTTCAGTGATATATATATATATTCACTGAAAAAACCATAGGTTTCAGACACGTTATAGTTAGGAATTAGCATTTAAAAAACCTTTGAAATTCACTGAAAAAACCATAGGTTTCAGGCTCGTTATAGTTAGAAATTAGCATTTAAAAAACCTTAGAAATTCACTGAAAAAACCATAAGGTTTTAGGGACAGTTATAGTTAGTTGGACATTGCACTCGTACAAAACCCGTGAAATTCCCCCGTTATAGTTAGTTCAGGTAACTATAACTCGCGCCCCGCAATGCACTGCTGATGACGTCACATATTACATCACTCATGACATGGTCAGTGACATCACTGATGACTTTTCAGGATCAGTACTGGGCTGAAAGATGCAGCACTGAGGTCTCTCCTGATAACAGGTGAGTAAATAGGAATTCGTAGTTCAGCTGATTTTAGAGGAATATTTGCACAATGGTGAAGGGAGGGGGCGGGGCCTGAGGTGACATCTGTGCAAACGCACCCCGTGGCGCGTTTTAAGTTGGGGGATTAAGTCCCCTTGAATCATGAGGGTCCCTGGGGTCCAACTAGCCCACCCTGTACCTCCAGTATGCGCCAGGAGGCTGCGTTGCAGAGAGGTGTTCAGAGGCCACGCCCCTTTTGCACCTCTCTGCAATGCAGCTCTGTGGCGCTTTCTGGACGTACCTGTTGGGCTAGTTGGCCCCTAGGGACCCTCAGGATTGAAGGGGATTTAATTCCCATCTTAAAACGCGCCACGGGGCCTGTTTGCACACATGTCACCTGAAGCCCCGCCCCCTCCCTTCACCACTGTGCAAACGCACCCCGTGGCGCGTTTTAAGTTGGGGGTTGGGGGCTGCCCTCGATTTTTTTTTTTTAATTTGGAGGGGGCTGCGTGGCCCCCCTCCTCAGGCCATTTAAGGCCCCGGGGACCCCATCCCCCGGGGCCGGCCTTGCCCTTTTTTTTTTTTTATTTGGGGAGGGGGGCTGCATGGCCCCCCTCCCTGGCCACTTATGGACCCGGGGACCCCATCCCCCGGGGCCTGGCCTCTGGTTGGGGACTGGGGGGGTCCCCAATCCCCCCACAGTCCCAGCCGGCTCCCTGCGTCCTACGGGAGCCGGCATTGCTTTTCCACATGGGGATCAGCTAACATGCTGCTCCCCATGTGGAAAAGCTAGTGGGTTGCATTTTGAAAGAGAGAGCAGGTTTCCTGCTCTCTCTTTCAAATGCAAACCAAGTTTGCTATGACAGGATGGGAGCCGCGAGGCTCCCGTCCTGTCATAGCAAACTACAGTGTCCCGGGGGTAGGCACCCCAGGACACTGCAGGAGCCGGCCCTGGGGGGTGGCGGTCCCCAGGGCCATCAAGGGCTCCCGGAGGGGCCGCGCGGCCCCCCTCCCATCCAGTGCACAGCCCCGGGAGGTGATGGTCCCGGGGCTTTGGGGTCCGTAACGGACCCCCATATTCAAATCTTTAGTGCCCCGGGGAGGTGGCGGTCCCCGGGGCGTGTGGGGGGGCTAGAGCCCCCCACACAGGTCAAAAGAATTTTTAAAAAAAGAAGCCCCGGGGGGTGGCGGTCCCCGGGGCTGCGGGAGGGCCAAGAGCCCTCCCGCACCATTATGTTTTCAAAGCCCCGGTGGGTGGTGGTCCCCGGGGCTTGGGGGGCCTTAGAGGCCCCCACATTAAATTTAAACCCCCATGACCATGCCCCTGGGACTTGGCCCACCCGGGGGCAAATTAACAACGAAGCGCGGGAGACCGCGCTTCGTTTTTTTTTTTTTTCGGCGGGATTCACGCACCCTAAGCGCATCCCGCCGATTTTTTTTTTTTTTAAATGTTTTTTTCTGCCCAGGGGGTCCTTGTGGGACCCCCTGAGCAGACCTAGGGGGTCAGGGTGTTTCTACCCTGCCCCCTTTGTGCGGTTTGCGCACTTGTTTCTTTTGTTTTCTCGGCGGGATCCGCGCACCCTAAGCGCATCCCGCCGATTTAAAAAAAAAAATGCTTTTTCTGCCCAGGGGGTCCTTGTGGGACCCCCTGAACAGACCTAGGGGGTCAGGATGTTTCTACCCTGCCCCCTTTTTGCGCTTTGTGCACTTGTTTCTGTCCCTCGGTTCTACCGAGGGACAAAATGGCTGCCAACACTTCCTGATTTGGAGTGTTGACAGCCAATTAGCATGCAGCTCGTGATCGGGAGGGTACGCGGACCCTACTCGGCCATAGATATATATGTGATTTTATTTGTGATTTTCTCAGAAACTACTGAACGGATTTACACCATTTAAGCAAAAGGCACGACACTGAACCAAGGGCTACCTCTTTGCCAAATTTGGTGTAATTCCGTTCTGCAGTTCGGGCTGTAGCTGCGACTAAAGGTTCCTATGGAAAAATGAATGGGGAAAACGCGTTTTGGGACCCCCTTTTTCTCGGCCCTCGCTGACGAATCAACCCGAGACTTTCAGGGTAGGAGCGGAGCGGAGCGCCCTAACAAGTTGGAAACTTTCGCGAAGATTCGTCAACCGGCGCCAACGTTATTTCAAATAGAATGTCGTGGATTTCCTATGGATAATAGGTCCTAACTATAACTATCTACTGGCGACCGCCAGTAGATAATATATATATATATATATATATATATATATATATATATATATTATCTACTGGCGGTCGCCAGTAGATAGTTATAGTTACAACCTATTATCCATAGGAAATCCGCGACATTCTATTTGAAATAACTCTCTTGCCGGTTGACGTATCTTCGCGAAATTTTCAAACTTTGTGGCCCGCTCCGGTCCGCTCCTACCCTGAAAGTCTCGGGGGATTCGTCAGCGGGGCCGAGAAAAGAGGTCCCAAAACGCGTTTTCCCCATGCAATTTTCCATAGGAAACTTTAGACACGGCTACAGCCCGAACTGCTGAACGGAATTACACCAAATTTGGCAAAGAGGTAGTTCTTGGTTCAGAAAGAACCCTTTTTGTTAAATGGTGTAAATCCGTTCAGTAGTTGCTGAGAAAATCAAAAGTAAAAAGATAGTGATATCTATGGCCGAGTAGGGTCCGCGTACCCTCCCGATCACGAGCTGCATGTTAATTGGCTGTCAGCTGGCTGTCAACATTCCGATTCAGGAAATGTTGGCAGCCATTTTGTCCCTCGGTAGAACCGAGGGACAGAAACAAGTGCGCATAGCGCACAAAGGGGGCAGGGTAGAAACACCCTGACCCCCTAGGTTTGCTCAGGGGGTCCCACAAGCCCAACAGGTACATCCAGAAAGCGCCACAGAGCTGCGTTGCAGAGAGGTGTAAAAGGGGTGTGGCCTCTCTACACGTCTCTGCAACGCAGCCCCTGGCGCATATTGGAGGTTCCTGGTGGGCTAGTTGGCCCCTAGGGACCCTCAGGATTCAAGGGGACTTAATCCCCCAACTTAAAACGCGCCACGGGGCGCGTTTGCACAGATGTCACCTCAGGCCCCGCCCCCTCCCTTCACCATTGTGCAAATATTCTTCTAAAATCATCCGAAATACGAATTCCGATTTACTCACCTGTTATCAGGAGAGACCTCAGTGTGGTATCTTTCAGCCCAGTACTGGTCCTGAAAAGTAATTTTAACCGTACTTACCAGTAACTTGAATTTCCTTCCATAGGCTAACATTGACTGGTTTCACTTGGAAATTCTTCTAAGTGTGGAGTTTTGGAACTTTAAAATATTCCTCTAAAATCAGCCGAAATACGAATTCCGATTTACTCACCTGTTATCAGGAGAGACCTCAGTGCTGCATCTTTCAGCACAGTACTGATCCTCAAAAGTAATTTTAACCGTACTTACCAGTAACTTGAATTTCCTTCCATAGGATATCATTGCCTGCTTTTTGCTGAAAAAGTTTCTAAGTGTTGATTTTTGAAACATACAAATATTCCTCTAAAATCAGCCGAAATACGAATTCCGATTTACTCACCTGTTATAAGGAGAGACCTCAGTGCTGTATCTTTCAGCCCAGTACTGGTCCTGAAAAGTAATTTTAACCGTACTTACCAGTAACTTGAATTTCCTTCCATAGGCTAACATTGACTGGTTTCACTTGGAAATTCTTCTAAGTGTGGAGTTTTGGAACTTTAAAATATTCCTCTAAAATCAGCCGAAATACGAATTCCGATTTACTCACCTGTTATCAGGAGAGACCTCAGTGCTGCATCTTTCAGCCCAGTACTAATCCTGAAAAGTAATTTTAACCGTACTTACCAGTAACTTATATTTTCTTCCATAGGAATCCATTGTCTGGTTTTCAGCAAAAAGTTTCAAAGTGTTGATTTTTACAAACTACAAATATTCCTTAAAAATCACCTGTATGACTTAAACGCATTATTTCAACTGTTTACAGGAGATGCACCAGTGCTGGATCCAGGATCCAACACTGAGTAAGAAAAAGTAACGATAACAGTTTTTACCTGCTAAGTGAATTTCCTTCCATAGGATAACATTGGTGATTCTATGAGAAAAAGTTTCTAAGTGTCAACTTTTAAAATACAATAATATTCCTTAAAAATCACGACTGTAACCAAAACGCTTTTACTCAACTGTTTACAGGAGATGTACCAGGACTGAATCTAGGATCCAGTCCTGTGGTTAGAAAAGTAATCCATAAAGTAACTAATTGCATTTAACTAGAAATTCACATTGAGCTGAATGTTGCATTGTGTTTGAAAATGTGTTGCCCATTGCAACAACTGTAACTACTGTACTTAAAAGTCTATTGCCTATGTGCAAAGTATTTAAACTAAAGTAATTCATTCTGAGAAAGTATTTTTTGTAATGTAATGTATAATGTAATTACAATGTAATTTAAAAAATAAAATCTGTAAAAAAAAATTGTTTCTAAAAATGTAGTAAATCAGTATGAAAAAAATTAATATAACAATTAATACATTTAAAAATTGTCATTTACAAAACCTTTGAAATTCACTGAAAAAACCGTAGGTTTCAGGCACGTTATAGTTAGAAATTAGCATTTAAAAAACCTTTGAAATTCACAGAAAAAACCATAGGTTTCAGACACGTTATAGTTACAAATTAGCATTTAAAAAACCTTTGAAATTCACTGAAAAAACCATAGGTTTCAGACACGTTATAGTTACAAATTAGCATTTAAAAAACCTTTGAAATTCACTGAAAAAACCATAGGTTTTAGGGACAGTTATAGTTACTTGGACATTGCACTCGTACAAAACCCGTGAAATTCCCCGTTATAGTTAGTTCAGCTAACTATAACTCGCGCCCCGCAATGCACTGCTGATGACGTCACATATTACATCACTCATGACATGGTCAGTGACATCACTGATGACATCACTGATGACATCTCAAATGACATCACTGATGACATCATCCACGTGATAATCTGATGCACCTCCTCACACCCTAATATAATCTTTGATACACCCACTCTAAATTACAGACTGCCATTCGCAAAACCATAGACACTCCAACACCAATAACTACATACCCACTCACTGATTCTTAGGTCTACACACACACATCCACTCACTCACCCGTACAGTCACTCATACTTACGGTCACTCAGTACAGGACTATCATATGCACTCTTACTCCTATATAGACACTCAAACAACGCCACTCATCCATAGAGATACTCAGACACCTAGTCAGTCATGCAAATAATTAAACACACTGCCATTTACTCACCTATACAGTTATACACACACCAGCTCACTTACTCATACAAATAGTAGCACATTGTTACGCTCTTATACAATCACTGATACAAGCACACACTCATCCATACAGCCACTATCACAATCACTCACTCTTGCTTATAGCTATTTATATACTCCAACACACATATATACTGCCTTTCACATATGTAGTTACTCACACATGTACCACTGGGACATACATTCACTCACTAACACACTCTTACACACACTTACCCACCCATAGAGTCTATCACAGATGTACTCTTGAAACCATCCACCCAGTGAATCACCCACTCACACATCTATGCACAGAGTTGCACACACCCCTCCCACACAAACACTCAGGCACCCATACAGATACTCAGACAAGCATTCAATAACTCATATAGACACTCATTTAGCTATTCACAAACACATGCAGCCACTTACACAGCAACAGACAGACGGATACAGACATTCACCCAGTTTAGTCACTAACCCATGCATTCAGTAAGATACGTTAAATCACTCACTTATAGAGTCAGTCACGCACCTACTAAATCATCCATACAGACACTTACACACCCACTCATTCTTCAATACGTCTTTTCCTATATATATTAAAAATATTTAAACTTTACAGAAACACAGTCACTGGATGATGTCATCAGTGATGTCATTTGAGATGTCATCAGTGATGTCATCAGTGATGTCACTGACCATGTCATGAGTGATGTAATATGTGACGTCATCAGCAGTGCATTGCGGGGCGCGAGTTATAGTTAGCTGAACTAACTATAACGGGGGAATTTCACGTGTTTTGTACGAGTGCAATGTCCAAGTAACTATAACTGTCCCTAAAACCTATGGTTTTTTCAGTGAATTTCAAAGGTTTTTTAAATGCTAATTTGTAACTATAACGTGTCTGAAACCTATGGTTTTTTCAGTGAATTTCAAAGGTTTTTTAAATGCTAATTTGTAACTATAACGTGTCTGAAACCTATGGTTTTTTCAGTGAATATATATATATATATACTTTTATAGTATGTTTTGGATATTTTGCTTTTGGGAGATCTCAAGAATGAATAACGGCTGTGATGACGTTTCGGTGTTCCTAATGGTTGGTGCCTGCTGTCCCCATTGGGGTAAAGGCCACAAATACTAAAAAAACAAAGAAATGCTTTTATGACAGCATCTTTGCCTGCTTATGTTTGAGTGACAATTTCCAGGGCGAGGAGGTCTTGTGCCGATTTAATCAAGATTACCAGTAAGTAATCGAATCATTTTCCTGGCAGTTGACACATTACTAATGAAAGAATACAGCCCTAAGAAACTCAGTATTAGGCAGCTTTCTTGTGCTGGCATAATTTCAAATCAATTACTCCCTACTTGTAAGTAAAGAAATTGCTTGAACTCCTGGAAATGTCTGAAAACAGCTACATAAGCTGAAACGAATTAGACACTTTGCATAAATAATTGAAAATCACTGAGAGAAAATGGTGATGTACAAAGCCATTTTCCAATCCCAAACTCTGTGATTCGCAAAAACACAGAGTTTGTTACCGCAAAATGGTTTTTAGGTATGCTTTAAACCTATTTTGTGAGTCAACTTTCTGACTCACCAAATCATTTTAGCGATCCAAACTGAGCCGCTATTAGGAAGGGGCATGAAATAGGCATCGCCTCCTAATTGAAAATCAGCATTGCAAGTATCAGGGGATTAAAAATAAAACACAACTCATCGGAGGCCTAAAAGTCTAGTATGTATTTAATGCAGAAATAGCCATCAAGCAAAATAACAGGTCAACAATCGCGTTTGGGCATATAATGTAAATTTGCATACATCGAACACAAGTTTTCATATACTTCTTCTCAGTGCAAGCGAATGGAAGCAGAACACACCATCAAAGCTGTTACTTTAAGCGAAACCTGATCTTTCCACTGCCCGATTGTCCAGATGCGAAATTCTTTTACTGCCTTCATCTCTTATACACTTGTCCGCTGCCCCAATCTGAATTGTGCATCTCCGATGCCCACACTTGCAGAGGGAGAGCCTCATACAGGCGCGCAACGCCCATAGGGCTCAAAGGGCTTCAGCCCCCCCCTCCCTCGTGTGTGTCAGCCCGGGCTGAGACAGCTTCCCGGGCACACACACAAACAGTTTTTGAGCTGCTGTAGGCTGGCTGGCTGGTATGGCGTCCATCCTATTGCAGCTGCACCCGAGTACTTCACAGGTCTTTAAAAGACCATTTACTTGTTAACGATGCTTTGTTATTTTTCCACCCCTTCTTAGAGCCCCTGCAGCTCCACTCTGCCTATTGCCGGAAAAATTAGCTCCCCCGAAATTTTTATTAGCCACCCCCCCTCACCAGAAGCGAGGCTCATTGACTTGACTCAAACATATACTTTGGTTAAAGAAAATATTGCGACTGTGTACTCGGATTCAAAGTATGCATTTGGAGTGATGCATGACTTTGGGCTTCTTTTGGATGCAAAGAGGGTCCCTTAATCCGCCCAATATGTGCAGAATCTACTGATGCATTACAATGACCTAAGCAAATGGCGGCGGTCGAATGTGCTGCCCTCCAGTGTCCCCATGATAGTGTGTCCAATGGAATGACCTTGGCTGCATTGGCTGCCCTCACAGGTGCTTTATCTCAGTTGATGTTGCTATATATGTTATACGAAGTGAATTATTGCCTGTGCCATCTCTGAATGATTTGTCTCTGTTGCAGAACCGGATCTAATAAAGTGAAAAGCAGTGTTGGATCAAACAGAAATGTAAGAGGGTCTTGACGGGGTATGTAGAGAGAACACTGGGCATTTGGTCGCACTGAAAATTCTACTTTCCAACCTCGCACTGTTGTATAACAGAGCTGCCTTGTCAGTAGGGATAGCATGGTACATGCCACAGCAACCCACTGGCATGTGCCAGTCTTGTCTTCAATAGCCCCAAAGCATTGCTTCTCCTGGGCCACTTGTGAGTCCCATAATGATGGTAAAGGAAAAAAACCATTCCTGCTGCTCTCCCTACCCCGGGGCCTCTCTGTTATGCCTTGAAATGGATTGAATTGAGATGCCAGATTATGTTTATTATTGTTTTTGGGGTGGGTGGAAGCTTATCCGTGTGCCAGAGGAGATGTCCTCACAGCAGCAAAGTGGATCTAGCGTGGCTGTGGCACACACTTCATTTTAAGAGTAGTTATGAGATAGTATGATATGCAAAGCTAGCATGAGATATGCAAAGCTAGCATGAGATATGCAAAGTTAGCATGAGAAATGCAAAGCTTTAGAGTGAGCACAACGCTACGCACACCGCCCAGATCCCAGAGGAAAAATGGAACAAAATAATGGCACCCTCAAGAATAAAATAGACAGGATTTGCTATGAAACACAATTGAAATGGCCAGATGCCCTACCTCCAGCAATATGGTCTATCACCCCCTCAGAAAACTAAGGTAAGCCCTCATGAGATAGTGATGGGCGGTCCCATGATGGTCCCTTCAAACCCTCTAGACACTCCTGCTACATTAGACCTACAAGTAATTGATGATGCAGTTTTACAATATTGCAGAAATCTTACAGGTTGTCTACAGTTTCCATTCTAAGGTTGTCACCTTATATGAGTGCCCGATCAAAGCCTGCTTCTCCAGGTCCACAACAGAGGAATACGACTCTTCAGCCACAGTGGTGGGGCCATATCAAGTCCTTCTCATCAGTAGCACTGCTTTTAAATGCTGTTGCATGGCAATTTGGATCCATTCCTTTCAGTGCAAGTGAGCTGCACCGCCCAGAAATGACAGCCCTTCCTCATCTGCTATTGGACCTACAAGTTGCCCTCAGTATTCCATGCAAGGCTCCCCCAGCACCTGCATAATGTCCTGCCTGTGGGTCAAGTCACCTGGACCCATCCTCTCTGCCTGCCTCCCCACAGCAGCACCATGCTGCTCCCACTACCTTTCATCGTTATCACTACCGTCCATGGAAAGTGGCCTGCTCCCTGATACGGATTGTGTGTCTAGCCTGCTCTCTTTGCTGCTCCGTTAAGCATGTGGCTGCCGGTTGGATACAGTCTTGCAGAGGAATAGGGAATTCTTGAATGCCCAAAGTGTAATGAACCTCTCCTTAGAAGGAGCCACTCTGTCTATGTCAATAATTCCTACATGCGGCTGCTTGAGAAATAAAGACAAACCAATATACTTCACTATTGCTGGATTTGTTCTCATATGTCGATTGATGTGATGGAAGCATGCCTCTGATTCTCAAGCCCTAAGAGGAAAACTAAACGTGACCTGTGCTATCATGGGCACAGAGTGCTGGAATGTGATGAAATCCTCCCTCAGTTCTACTAGGGACAGGAATAGTACAACAATTCCCTGGCCAGCACCACACTAATGTTACTCACTTTGCTGTGTCAAAATGGAGAATGATATGAGAACACTCCAAGAAGAACAACGTAGTGTTTTTGGGAGCCAAAGTGAATGGGATTTTGCGATAAATACTCACCCCCTATGAATTCTGACTCCCCCCCTGGTATGGTGCTCCATCGGTGTCATCATCATGAGGGGCACAGTTTCTTCATTTGCACAAGTAGAGCTTATCCTTGGCTGTCCCAATATTGGATTGAGGTCTGTTATGCATGCTATGTTGTCCCTGCTATCAAACATTCCACCCTTCACCCTCTCAAGAGATGGTGAGGCGTTGTGAACATTTCTTAGACTAACCAATTCTTTCCCATCCTTTTTCCAAGCTATGGAGTCGGTCAAGCCATCCGAGAGACTAGACAAAAGGTAGCCATGATGATGCCGTCGCAACTGCAACAGCGCTCGGACTAATCACAAAACCACGGGCCCACAGAATTACCTACTAGCATCAAAAGTGGGTGTGTGCGCTATAGCAGGGGCTGAGAGTTGCACATTTCTTCCAAATATTTCCCTCAGTATACATGGGAAGAAGGAACACGTTAAGGATAGCATTGAGAAATGACACGGAATTCAAAGTGGTAGAATTCAACCTGGGCAGTATCTGGTCTTGTTTCTCAGGTATCTTGGGGCACGAAGATGTTTGCGACAGTAATTGCCGTAATTATTGATTGTGGTTACATTATAAGTTTCAGCCAAGTTACTGATGTTCATCATCCTGCACACATGTGCAAATAAAGGCAGCTGCCCACATCTAGTTCCCTGCTTTATAAGAGGATGATGAAGATACTGATAATTTTAAAGCTGAGATATTGAGTTTGGTTGCAAGTGAGATTGTTTAAGGATTTTTGCCTCCAGTTAAAAAAGAGGGACTGAGAAATTGTAATAGATGTATTCCATATTACTGTGGTGTGCTTCGTTTTGAATATGCTATTGCTTGAGAGTACTTTAACATGTATTAATACATTTACTTTTGAAATTCCATTTTCTTTAGATACTAAATGAATGAGTACAGTAATTTAACATGGCTGCTAAGTTTCATGCATTTCTGGAATAAGGAAGTCATTTTATTTGGTGTCATACATAAATCTGACACCGAGAAGTGTAAATCCAAGCAGAGTGATGAACGTAGCATTTGTTTTCACTTTGCTCTCTACTTTCCCACAAGAAGATTCTTCCATCTGTTCACTACTCCTAATGGTCAGAAGGAGGGCGAATACAGAATGAAGTGCTGCTACAGACAATGGAAACTCAACACAATATTAGTAGTGCTGCATTAATATAGAATACATTGATTACAATTCCTCAATGATTTGCAACCGCAGTTGCAAACCATTGATCAATTACCAACACCTCAAATGAGATGGTAGCTGATTTGCAAAGGGGAAGGGGTTCCCTTGTGACACCTTTACCTTTCTGAATGGTACCGAGTGACCTTAGAAGGAGAAGGCAGTGGTCCTGGGGAACATTGCCTGCTTCTCTCAAAGCTTTACCAAACAAGAAAACCTTATTTTATTTTTAACAGCACCAGTTCCTTTAACAGTCGCTTTGAAAAAAAAGTTTCTCATTTTGGGAATGCAAACACAAGGGGGCAGATTTACAAGCCCTTTGCGCCACATTTGCGCCGCCGTTGCATCACTTTTGTGATGCAACGGCGCCGTAAAGCTAGCACCATGCTGCGACGGATTTACAACGTGACGCATCTAGGGAGATGCGTCACGTTGTAAAGCTCTGCGCCACATGAAAACTGCGTCAGGTTTCATGTGGGCGTTCCGGCGCAGGGTGGGCGTTCCGGCGCAGGAACGCCTCGGAAAAGTGCCTGAGTGAAATCTACAAGATTTCACTCAGTCACTTTTCCGACGCCGCTGCGTCAAAACCTTGCGCCTGCTTGAAGCAGGCGTAAGGCGTGACGCACCATGTTGCAGATAGGCCGGGTTGGCACAGTGTTGGAGTTGCGTCGCGCCCGCAACACGACTTCAGCACTGCGCCAACCTTACGCCGGCAGATGCGACACGCATCTGCCTATCCTTGCGCCATGGCGCGCCGCATTGTAAATGCGGCGCATCCGTGGTGGTGCAAGGATAGCATTGCGTGTCGCACGTTTCCTGGCGCATCCCTGCTGATTTGCAGGGATGCGCCAGGACTCGTAAATCTGCCCCAAGGATGATGGTCTGTTGTTTTTTTAAGGCCAACATCTCAGTGTTTAGTAGCCAGTCATAGGGGTCTCCGTTAAAAGTCTGACGAAATAAAATAGATCCAATTTGGAGAGAGCACGCCGTAAAGCAAAAAGTATTGACTAAACATTAAATGCCCAGATAAATTGAGTACGATCTTTGGTTGTGCCTGAAATATAATTGGATGTTGTGAGAAGTTGGCCTGGTATATGCTGTCCACTAATTATAGTGGGCACCTTGCACCAGTCCAAACAACCCCTTATTGGAGATAGGTTAAAGACAACCTTTATTGAAAGCTATCCTAGTGGTAGCTATGGAGAGCAGCCTTCAGGCTAAGTCTTGAAGGAATGTAAAGCAGCTTGTTTTACCAGTCTATAATCTCTTGAGTGACCAAATGAAAGAGGACCACACCAGGTATATATTCAAAATATATGTATTTATTGCTAAACACACCCCTCTAGTCTCTTTATGAGGCTAGAGTTCGAAGTACATAAGTTATAAGTTAGTTATCAACAGTAATAGCACAAATACACGTTTGAGCCCTAGGGGCGTACCAAACCATATACCAATAAAGTGGTATAAGAACCACGACTGAGCTAGACACAAGGCCTAGAGCCTGTAGAAGTGCTTGGACCACAAGGAACCACCCAAGGTAGTGACACAGGGGACCCACGGGGGACGCGTGCAGTGTGAGAACACAGCCGCGAATCGCCGTTGACTTCTATGGGGAAAGTCACGGTTGGAATTTTAAAGAAAAGGGACACTTAGAGGAGGACTTGGAGCAAACCCCTTTAGAACTGGGTTGTTCTAGAGTCTATACCCACGGGAGCACCGGAGTACTCGAGTTACCTCACCCAGGGAAGCCGGGTGCATAGGTGTCTTTCGGGGTCGGGTTTCGTCGTCGTTTTCAATGGCGATCTGCTGCAAAGTGCTGCTGGCGACCAAGTCGAAAGTGTTCGGGTGGATCCAAAGGTGGATCAAAGATCTGAAGAACCTGAAAGCAGAGGGGACAGAGTCTGGGTCACTAGCCAGTGACCAGGAAGGCGATGAGCGGATGCCCACCGATGTCGGGTGCTTCAGGTAGGTTGACGGTCGTCTTGACTCTTCAGCCACGAGGTCCAGGAGGCATCAACGACAACCAGGAGCTGGATACGAGCTGTCCCATGATGTCTGTCTATTACTGAAGTGTCGGCGACCGTATTGGACCCAACAAGCCTTGGCAACGGCAAGTCTCGTGGAAATAAAAGAAGGACGGTGGTGCAGACCAGCAAGGTCTGAGGGACTCACCCAGCAAGGGTAAGTCAGGGCGCGCCTGGAGCAACTAGCGAAGCCCAAGTAGAAGAAGAGTTGCCTTCGGGAGGGCCCACTAGTCAACGGACTAGCGACCGCGAAGGAGCCTCGAGTGGACGCACTTAGAGCTGGCTCACGGGACACTCGTGGAGTGGAGGCCAGTGATCTTCGGTGCAGTCGGTGCTGGAGGCGGGGGCTACTCGGAGCCCAAAGTACAACTTCGTGGGAGACCAGGAAGAGGATGCACTTGCAAATGCGCTCGGTGTCCAGGGGTCACGGTTCCACGTTACCCATGACAGCTACGGGCCTCAGCTTTCCTGGGGACTCAGGGCAGCCTCGGGGAAGTCTGGAAATCTACCTCTGGTGATGCAAAGACTTTGGCGTCCGGCGGGAGCTTCAGCGATGCAGACCGGACAATTGCTTCGTTGGTGCCTGCCAAGCAGGGGAGTCACTCCTTGACCCCAAGGGAGATTCTTCAGTCCTCTAATCTTAAAGTAGAGCATCGAAGGTCCAGGATTCTGTATCAGAGTTTCGTCCAGGTAAATCTAAAGTCCTAAGGACTGGGGTCCCATACTTATACTAAGTTAGGGGTTGGACATACTCTGGGGACCCACCTATGGGAGGGTCAGGGAAGAGGGGTGGTTACACCCATTCCCTTTGTCCAGTTTCACGCCAGAGCAGGGGCTGGAAGCCCCTGAACCAGTTTGAACTGGGGTATGCACAGGGACACCAAGTGTGCCCCCAGTGCAGGACTTCAAAGCACCAGAGAGTGCTCCCGCCCAGCCCCAATACACATTATCCTGTCTGGGGAGGTGGTTACACCTCCCTGGGACAGGAAACCTATTGTCCAGGCCTCCCCTGCCAGAGTTTCAGTCAGCAGCAGGAGGCCAGACCCGTGTCTGTGGCAGCGGCATCCATTTTGTGATGCCAGGGCTTGGAAAGAAGTTACCGGGCAGGCCGGTGTGTACATGTCTCTCCCTCTAGAAGGGTGGAATGCTACCCCCCGCCACCAGATGTGGCGGCGGGGGGTGACACCAAACACGACATGTTTCCGTGCAGCCATCCCAAAGTTAGCATTTAACGCAAGGTTATAATGCGCTTAAGAGTATATGGTCAGGCTGCACTACAAACAGCATCAGAGAAGGGTCTCCGAATGCTGCAGAGGGGCTCTGCTCATGCAGGGGCACCCTCTCACATAGGAACCAAGCACTCTGCCTTCAGGATTGACAAGGCCTGCCATAGGAGTGACTTATAGGTTTATATGTGTGTATGTATGTAGTGATATAGGTAACCTATATCACAGTAAGGGGTGCATGCACCACCTTACCCAGGCTGCAGTAGCAGACCTGTGGTGTCCTTTTGGCTGGCCTTCCAGGGGTGGCACAATACATGCTTCAGCCCCTGGCAGGCCTCTGAGGTACCTATGCCCTGGGTACATAGTATACCATATACTAGGGACTTACAAGGGCACTCCAGATTCCAATCAGAGATGTGCCTAAGGCACATGGAAACCATTTTAGAGAGGAAGCAGCTAGGCTGGGGTTCTGATTAGCAGGGCCCCAGTGTTGGAACCGGGTTTACCGAGTCCGCCACGGTAGCATGGCGCAAAGCGGGAAAGCACGCAAAGGCAATGTGTAAGGCAGTTGTGCAGCACACTCTTACTTTGAATCAGAAATGCGAACGCAATAACATGACACCACACCAGGCTTGTGTATTTAAAATTAAGATCTTTTATATATAAATCAAGTTGGCATCAGATGAGGCAGATTAATTCAGATCTACATTCAAATTCATTGCATTACTCAACTGGTGCACATTTTAAATAAAGCATCATAGCTCATCAACATTGTAGGCCACTAAGAGGCCGCAGGAATTATCTCCTAAACGTAGCACTTAATAATGATCTCAAGGTACGTTAATAAAACATGGGCCTAAACATGCAGTTCACTTTAGCATATTCAATTACTTAAAAGAAGGCTTTTCACGTTACATTTAAATAGGCCTGCATTAATCTAGGCGCGCCCACATTCAGTACAGTGGGCGTCACACTTCCAGTACACCTGTAACATAAAACACTTCAACTCTTGGCGGTGTACACTTCAGCTCAATTCAATTAAACACTTTCCCCCTGTAGTAAAGACTTAGCAGTTAAAAGCATGGCCTAGGCAGTAATTACAATAGGCATCTGCAATAAATTAATAAATACTGTAGGGAACCCCTCAACATGTCCTGTATCCTGGGGCTTCTATGACCCTTAGGGGTTAACTCCAGGCTAGGCCCACTCCTCTCCGGGGCCTCGCCTCATGGGGAAAGGTACACTGTTAATTTAGGGGTTAATGGTGGCCCCCGGCCCCCAGTGGTGTTTTTGTGGGCCCTAGGGGCCTCCTGGGCTCACCTGGTGCTTGTTCGTTGGTCGCGCTTCTCCAGCGACTGGCAATCCCCAGGCCCGGCCCGTGTTCTGGAGGGCGGGGCCCGGTCGGTGTACCTCGGCCTTCAGGCCGGACTGACGGGACGTTGCGGGGGCCGGTATCACCTTCCTCCGGCCCCCGGGATCAGGGAACTCGCTTTCGGCACATTGCGGGGGCTGGGATCACCCTCCTCCGGCCCCCGGGATTAGGTGAGTGAGGTTTCGCGGACTCAGGGACTTCAGGATGGGGAGCGGGAGCCAGCAGTCCTCTCCGGCCGGCTCCCCGTCTCCCTCTGCACGGCCGGGGCTCTTCCTGGGCCTCCGTCGGTGCTGGGGGTGTGACCGGAGCCGGCGCCCAATCGCTGCGCGGCCTTCCTGGGGGCGCGGCCGGCGTCCCCGGCTGCTTGGCGACGGCGTCGGCGGGGCCTGGAGGCCTCGCTGGTCGCGCTAGGCCGCGACGGCGGCGGGGGTGATTTCTTCGGCCGCAACGGCGGCGGGGGTGATTTCTTCGGCCGCGGCGGTGGCGATTTCTTCAGCCGCGACGGCGGCGGAGTGGCCCTGGGCCCGGTGGCAATAATTTGGGGATATTTGTAGAGGCTTCGGTGAGGGCGCGGACGGCGCACCTCACCACATATACTTGAGGGGCTTCCCTCACCTCGGCGCTCCCTTCGGTGAGGGCGCGACGGCGCACGGCACTTCTCCTCAGGCGGCGGCGGCCGCGGCGGTGATCTCCTCACAAGGTCAGTGACCTGAGGGGAGGCAGAACGCAGGGCGCACCAGCAGCCTGTGGGCAGGGCTGACTGGAAAAGTACTTGGGGGCAGCCCAGCAGCAGGCAGAAATGAATAGGGGGTGAAGGTCTAGCGCTTCAGGGTACGGCGCTTTACCTGGTGATCCCCAGTTGGGCAGTTTAGGCTTCAGGCCTTGCTGGACGGTCAGGCCTTCTCAAATTAAGGTGTCTGGCGTCTGCTCCAGCTTGGTTGCTTCTTAGGCGCTTCTTGTTAGGAGTTTCTTGTCAGAAGTTCCTTATTATAAGTTTCTTGTCAAAGTTTCTTGTCAGAAGTTTCTTCTTATGAGGGGGGGGGGATGAGTTGGTGGTCTGGGAGTGCTTGATGTTCCTCCCCGCACGCTGAAGGTGGTTCCCTGGGTCCCCTCACACTGGGCAAGGTCAGTGGGTGGTGGGCGTTCCTCAGCTATCTTACTACAGCAGGGCCTCAGCCCTGTCAGCAGCAGTAGTGTAGGTCTCCCCTAGGCCCTAAAGCCTATACTCCGGCGGAGGTTCTCCCAGGATCAGTGGTGCCTCATCAACTGACTAGAAAGTTTTCCCTCCAAGCCTTTTATACCCCTAGGTCAGGTGACTCTCCCAAAGGCGGCAAAACATAACTCCTCCCACAGCCCGGAAGGTTCTGGAACCTTCTACATGCCTGGCTATGTGGCCCAGAGGCGGGGACGGAATGGATACTGTATCCCTATGTCCCAGCCTGACCCTGGCTACTAGTGTGTATGCGTGTAAGGCCCCTCTGCAGTAGCAGGGGCCGGTGGCAGCCATCTTGAGTGAGTTTCACACATGGTAAAACGGCTAGGGGAAAAACGAAAAGTTTCTGGGAAAAAGGGCCAAGTCCAACACCCAGCCAGACTAAAGTCGAAAAACAGTGAAGCATCAGCAAAAAGTGGGGGTACCCATGTGAAGCAGATCCTACTCTCCTACAGATGTCACAGCAAACAATATGGGGTCATTATCATGTGACCATTTACTTATCTTCTTGTAACAATGGAAAAACAAGACGGCTAACTGAATGTATATTATCAACACGAGTAAGCACATTGAATTTATGGGCGACGTCTGCATATGACTGCAGCAGTATGCGTAGCAGCTGAGCACCCAGGAAAGGAGCACCCAAAGTTACGTCTGAATGTCTAATCAGGGGAGTGCTATGTGTCTGTTTCGCCACATCTGCTTATATCCTGGTTGAATGTCCAATTAAGGTACATTAGGCAGGTTATTCCATAATCCTGTGCAACTGGTGATTTTGAGATATAAACTACTAGACAGGGTGCATCGTAAAATCAGAGGCAGGTTGCAAAAAGTAATTGCTCAATTTGCAACCTATCTGTTAGTACAGCTGGCCCACAGTAAATGAAGAAGGGTGTAAGCATTGCTTTTCACCTGAAAAAGGTTTCTCATTCTACCCAATTACCTATAAGTCCCCTGTCCTCCTCTTTTGCTCATGAGGTGAATTCCACCTCAAAACAGGAAAAAAGAAACATTCTGAAAATGCTAGCCCCAGCCACTCTACTGGTAACCATAAATAGGCAGGTACTGATACTGTATTTGAAACCATTTTGGCTACTGATGGCCAAGATAATGATTTTGCTTAATTTATCTTTAAAACTCGTACTCTAATGGTGCTTGGTGCAGATGGAATTTCAAATGCAGTTTGTTGAGAAATTCTTGAAATGTGGTCGTGCTGTATTGTTGCACTTGTATAGTGCTTACTAGCCCTTCCTGGAGCACTGAATTGCTTACCCACACAGATAGCATGGTACATGGTGTTGTGTGTGTGGTTGGAAGAGTAGTGCCTTTCCTTTAAGCTTTAAACGGAGTCGTTTGCATTTCATGTATGATAACCACAGAGGTGCTGTTATCGTGTTAAGGGACGCTGCGCTTGGTGGTACGATGGACGAGGAAGTGTGGGAGATAGACATTCAATTTTATGGTTTGTGTAAGCTCTTTAGGTCATTATATTGTGCTATTTTTGTGTCGCTTTTATGTTCTCAATAAAGATTTCCTTTTCGGGCTGTGTTAAAATGCCTTCCACTCTGAGATCTTGGGAATCAGTTGGGGGTAACAGGTGTAGAGTATGGGTGAGGGGAATTAGGGATCTGGCAGGATAGACATCGAACAGTCCTTATTACGTGACTGCCCTTTTGAGACATCAGGTAAGGAGATTTACCAAGATAAACTGCTTTATAATTTTCCTTTTATTATTGACATTGTAAGATGTTGGTCTTCAGAGTATGTGATGATTCAGGACCTGCAGGGTGCACAGTTAGAATCCTCTGGTGAACAGTAATGCGTGACATAACTCTCCAGTCTTCTCAGGCACAGGCCTGTCTGGTTAATATTGAGTGATTTAGTTAGGCACACTGGCATAGCCTCGGTCTGTGCCATTAAGCTGCAACCAAGCTTCGGCAAGAACTGTCATACATTAAAGCTGTCCTCTTGATGATGAGGAATTAGGTAGTGCATTGGTAAATGATGCCACATGGTGGCACAAATTCATTCAGATTGAGACATAGAGGATAGTCAGCATTACTAGAGTTACTGTTCCTCCATCTTGTGTTTGAAGGTAGGAGAAAGAGCGGACATAATTTACTACATCTGGGTTGTATGGGGAGGGACTATGGTTAGAGCCCACCATCTTAGCAGTCAGGAAGAAGGTCTTCAGGCACTGTGTAATACGGAGTACTTCTGCTTTTGCGTGAAGAGGCATATTATACTTGGTATGACATTGTCACTTGTATCTTGATTCACTGGGTGGGCGCCTTGCCCCATAAACAAAATGGAGAGATCCTTTTAGATCTCAAAACTATGATATGATAGTTCTGCTTGACACATCCACTGACATATTTGCACTACATATCAGCCTGTGTTGATAGCAATATTCTCTGGCCAAACATGAATCCAGGGGTATTAATGCCACCCTATTAACCTTTACCTGGCAGCTTTACTCTAGAGGTTGAGTCAAAGTTAAGTTGGGCATCTCTGGACTTCATACCAAGCTGAAGGATATGACTGACGGTTTTAAACATGAGTGCATTTAGTCTTTTGAGAGATTTTTGTCTTGACTCCCCTAAACTAAGAACCCCTGTCTGCTCTACCTTTAATTACCCTGATATAACAGTCATCCCAGCACAATCCCAAACAGCGATCAATTGATGCCGTGGTTGACTATTCTGAAAAGATAGCTTTGAAAATGAATTTGTCTCCAATCAGCTTATACTATTTACACTGTTTAGAAATGACAGAAGTGAAACATAAAAAAGTTATTAGACTTTATCATAGAACAAGCAGGGAGCACAGTTGGTAACTCGCACCATTTTCACTACTCAAGTCCTCATTAGGCTTAAATAGGCTCTGTAGGCTAGAAATTTAAAGTTTTGTGGAAAGTCCTTTTTGCTAATGCTAATTTTATGCTTACCTGTGGTGCTGAGTCTCGGGGTAGTTCCCTATTAATGTTGGGGATACAATGAAGGCTCAGATGTTAAGGATTCGATAAGCGCAGTGCACAATGTGCTTCAGGTTTGAGACCGAAGCGTGGCTCAGTAGCATTATCTTTTATGATTCCATCTAAACTAATCTTCATGTGGTCGTCACTACTCCATGCTCCATGAGATGCCTTAACTGGGCTTAACAGCATATGAGATCTCAGAGGGATCAAAACTGGGCCCTTTTCTCGGTCTGAAAGTGCATGCAGCCTTTGGAGTGTACCATGCTGGGTACACAGAGAACTCTATTCACAAAAGCTATTTCTGAGTACGTAAAATAGTATGGCTTTATGTACTTCAAAATGCAATGAACAAACCTCTAGCCGGAGAGCCCTGCCTCCACCTCTCCTGTCTGTTCTGTATGAAGTTCCTGACCTGGTGGCGGAGCTCTCCAGACAAGAAGGATTAATTTGTAAATTTAGAAGGGCAAGGGGTAGTGGATGGAAAATGGGGAATAACTACAAAATGGGAGCGGTTAAGAGATACTCACGGAGGGGTTTAGAGAGACACATGCAAATACAAAAGACACACTCACATACAAATTAGACAATTGCAGTTTGCAAAGTGCATATTTAAAGCAACTACAATAGTCCGGATGACAATATAGGTTCAAAAGTAGTACAGCTACAGCTTAACCTTAGAGTTAATCAAGCACTACACATGGCCACCCACTGGTACTGCAACACACTCCCACTGAAATTTATGGAGGTAGGCAATGATGCTAACATGTAACAAATACATTATAATAAAGAACATTTTTATTTAAACTTTATTTAAGATAATAATTGGAATTTTATTTTTTTACATATAAAAATCTAAATGTTATTATTTAACATGCATAATACCACTACAATAAATCTATTGTAAATTATAGATTTTTTTAAAATTCAAATCACAGATCATAAAATTACATAACTTCCACCCATATCATGTCACATTGAACACAAATGTTACTGTAAAGTATTAAGGGGGAACAATTAATATTTGATTCGATGTAATTTAATTTAAATAATAATTTAAATAAACAAAATTATTTACTTGAGTAACATACGAATATGTTACGTTTTCACACACGCGCACACACACACACACACAAACACATAAATTCAAAACACTCATTACCAAACATTCATACATACACGCATGCACGCAATAAACATGAATTAAAAAATAAAACACACACACTTACCTGCAGCTGTGCCTCGGAGGTCCCAGGAGGCTTGGGACTGCTGCCTTCCCACATTGATTGACCTAATGTCAGCTAATGAGGGAGGACAGCAGTCCCTACGTCATCACAGAGAGGTATGGGGTCAGTGAGACTGCTGACTCCACCCCACTCTGTGATGAAGTGTCACTGATTGGCACTCGATCCTGGGCGCTTCAGTGCTTAAAACTGAAGCGCCCAGATGTGAGGCAATCAGTGACGCTACCCCTCGTCACTGAGGGGAGGGCCTCAGGGACTTTGCTGATCTGAGGAGGGCACGCCCAAAGGAGCTGTGACTTCCTCAGCCCAGCAAAGTTCAGCTCAGGCAGCCAGGAGCCGGCACATTTAGCGCATATATGGCTCTTGGTAGCCTGACCTGAAAATGAACAGTGTCTGTCAGGCTGATCTTTGTTCAGCCTGACAGACACTATTCACGAGTGGCAAAAGGTAAGGGGGCGTGACCCCTCAGCCCCAATGGACCGGCCGAGGCTGACTTCCATCCATGTGGAGATTTACATCTAGAAATTGATCTCAATGTGAGGATATATACACGTGCAAATTTAACTATGAACCTCGGTCCTAAGGTCTCTGACCAAGAAGACACTAAAAAGACCAATGAAGGTCTTTGGCCTCCTTTAATAGTCTAAATTTGAAGGCCCTTTGCAAGATTGCTTGAGTGCAAGAACTAATGATGATTATTCAGTGGGATTCTTAGATTTTACAAGGAGCAAGTAGTAGGATCTGCAGGTGTGTCAATTTTGTGAATTTGCAACTAAAAGCATTTTGCTGATTTGTGTTCAATCCACCTGTTTACAGGCCACCCGGAACCTTTTTATATACAAAGGATTTCATAAAGTATAACATTTTTTGCCTGTTATGAAAGATAACATCTCTTTATGACTGCATATGAAAATAGATTTCTTTTGCTGTAGTGCATTTTCTAAATTATGTTTTACAGGAGAACGGTAACAACTAAAAGTTAATTGGATAGCGGTAATGTGAATATTTTTATTTTAGGAGTTTATCTGTATGTATTCATGGAAATGTCTATTTTAATAATGGTTGTAAATCTGATGGGATTTCGTGGGGTTTTTTCAAAGTCAAACGTGAACAGAAAATAAAGGTTAAAAACGCGTTTTATACTATTTTGATATTTTCTAGCAACGTTTTTCTAGTATAGCAAACACTGCCCTGCTCTGCTCGTATTTTCTCCTTCAAGCTGGCAGTCACCCATCTGAACGAGCAGTGACAGCCAGCATTACCAGCCTCCTGTTTGATGGGAGATGCCTTGGGGAGGTACATGCCACTGCTGATTTCGCACATATGGTATCTGCAGAGTGCTAGTCGCAGCAGGAGAGACACAGTTCATTTATTTACCTCCAGGCGCTTGTGAGCAATCTGCACAATAACTTCAAAGTCTGATCTACTGATGCCGCTGACCAAGAATGAGCTTTTCTCCTTTTTCCTCTATTTGTCATTCAGAGCATTGTATTCCATGATATTAAGGAAAGAGGCGAGGTTTCCGGAAAAGGTGTCTATGACATACTTAAGACAAGCAAGCAGCCATCACGAACCAATCAGCATTGCATTCACATTCATATATTTCTATTAATTGAGTTTTTTTTAATTTCTTTTGTTACGCGCCATCTCGTCGCCTTTTGAACCGGTGCGACACATTTGTTGTTGATGTACACGAATGCCGAGCCAGTCCCCACATTGATTCTGTGTGTGTGCGCTGCCATTTGGTGGGGGCAGAATATTTCGTATTAGCATCACTACAGGGAGCAGAACAACATGAGCTTATAGCCATAATCAAAGATTATTTGTGCAGCGACTCGAGTGCACCGTGGGGTATGACCCTACAGTGCTGTTGCAGCAATTCTAGCCCCTTCGCATCTTTAGTACAGGAACGTTTATTTTGCTCTAATGTTATTGTTATAGCGATGAACACCATTAAACTGGTAAATTAACCTTAACAGCAGGGCAGGTTCCCAGAACGGGAGAGTGTGTGTGTTGGAGGGGTAGAGGGGAGGGGATAGGGCAATTGCTTGACCGACATACCGCAGATTGGAGCTTGGAGGAAGGGTTCAAGGCTTGTTCCTCTCTTTAGAATCCTCTTTTTCTGCCTCATTCACAAAATGCAGACCTATGCACCGCATGCACATGGCGTAAGAACGAGGTACTGATGGAAGACCTACAAACCTTTATTGTACTATCCTCACACACAGTTTAGCATATGGTTGTAAGTAAGTCTCAAGATCCATAGCCACCACGTTTGAGAGTTCTCTTTACTGAGAATACCCACAGCTCTTAGATTCATCAAATACACAATGGGGCTTCATTATGAGAGCCCAGCGACCCTTTCGCACCACGTGAAGTGGTACATGAGTGACGCAGGGCTCTGAATCAGATTAATGTAGCCAAGCAAAGCCACTCTGCGTGGCTTTGAGTGGCCTCATAAATATTGAGTACAGCAATGCAGCGCAAATCGCTGCGTCGCCTTACTCTGTGCCCCGGAGGCGTTCAATGGCATTGTGGTGGGTATTCCCACACAACACCCATGGATTTTAATGCTGCCCCAGATTTACAAAATCATGTAAACCTGGGAAAGCGCCAAATCCTTATACTTCCCGAGGTGAGGCACAATGAGGAGAAATAACTTTATTTCTCCTTGTTTTTTCCTCTTTCTATGTGTGCTGCATTCTGCTTCACACATATAAAGAGGAAAATGTGTCTTAGGATTGTTTTTGTGCAGCAAGGTACCCCTTCCTGCACAAAAACAATCCTGCATGCAAAGGAGGCACCCTTGCACCATGGTGGAAGGGTGCCTATATTGGCGCTTGAGTGCCAAAACGGCGTCAACTGCAGGGAGAAAGAACAGGAATGTACTATATTGCGTAAATATGGTGGATTTCTGCCCTTTCACTTTGGTGTAGGGCAGCACAGCAAGGTTCTTGCTGCACTGCTCTACGGCAAAATCCCATAAATGAGGGCACAAGTATGAAACCACAACCTAATGACCTACTAATCATGGATTCAGATTTGTAGGAAGGTGTGCAGGGCCCATCTGTTGTAGGGGACTCTATGCATGCACAGGCTAGATGATAAGTTAATGAAAGAATACCCATAAAGTTTTGATACACCGTCCATGCACAGAGGTTTGGCACAAATGGAAACAACTGCTTTCCAGAAGAACGTCTGTTGTAAATATACAATACTAAAACTGACCAAACCCACCAACCTGGGCCAAGGTGGAAAGTGACAATACAAACAATGCTTGCACTGCCTGCTCCAGTGGTTAAATACACTTCAAAAAGATGACTGTATAATCAAGACAACGAATCAGGGGCATCTCCTCACTGGCTGGCTCAGAGCCAGCAAATGAAAAATATAACGAAGTTATAGCATCGTTTTATTTGTATTTGGCCAGCTCTGAGCCAGCTTGTGCGGGGAATGGCTGGACACAGGAGGAGGAGTGCTATGTGCACTCCTGCACATGTGTGTTTGGCTGACCAAAACACAAACGCTCACTTCGGTTTCTCCTGCCCGACTGCATTGAACATCTGGGCTGGAGAAACCCCCACAGAATGCCTGGCCTGACCGGAGTGTCTTTTCAGCCGACTCAGGCCAATCCCCACGCTGATCTCCTAGGAAAGCAGTAAAGGGTTTGGATGGGAGTCTGTCCCAGAGGCTGCTGGGAACAGAAGGGGAAGTGTGACGTGATGCGTGAGGTGGCCGTCGGCTTCAGGTATTGTTTTTTTATTTTTAAATATTATCTTACACCCCCGCACGCTTCCCCCCACCCTCACCCTCCGGCGCTCCGTCCACCTGCCGCACCAACCGTTGTTTGTGGCTGCCGCCACTGCAACTAATAGCACTAGTTGGCCCAGAACCTGGCAAATGATGTGCTATACCAAAAAGTATAACATAAGTCTAGGGGGTCCATGATACAGAGTACACTGATAGATTTGCCCAAGACTAATGAAGATGCTATGCTAATTTTGAGTTTCCTAGAAATGTTAATTCTGAATTAAAGTTATAAGACATAAGTTATGATATTAGCAAAGCAAGTTTGAAGATATTATTAGTTTGACAGACTTAACTGAAGTAGCTTTCAAGGAGAGACAGACTAGTGACAACACAGGAATATCTCAGCTAGCATGCAAGTGCCAGGGCAGCATTGCATTAGGTGTCTTCAGTGCTGAAAAAGCATTCGATCAGATTGTTTTGAAATTTTCTTGATCGGGTACTACAGTGCCATAGCATTGCTGACTGATGTGTATGAATGCGCATTATTCTATACCGTTCGCCAAAGTATCCATATTTATAGCTGTGTTGATCTGACCTTCACTCTCATTCAAGACACTAGAGACAATTCAAGACACTAGAGACAACTGCACTCTGTCTTTAACCCTCTTCGTGATGTTGATAGAGTCTTTGAGGTGCAAACTGAGTCGTTGTTTGTTGTTGAAGAGGAGGAAGGGTCTAGGACAACTGTTCTTCTATTTGTATCTGTGTATTAATAGTATTTTTAAATGCATTTTTCTTGAAAGTAATTTGCATGTTAAAGGGAAGCCAGTAAAATATATACTAGGAAGAGAATATTTTTTTCCCACAGATTTCTTCCTTTTGTACTTCTTTGGCAGTTTTGCTGGAATGAAGTCCACGGAGTTCACAAAGTTGCAATGAAATGTTTATCTTTGCATTGATCTTCTCAAATTTTGGCCAACATATATATACCAATTCAAGCGGTAAACATTGATAGTAATTGGGTTACCAGGCATTTTAATGCTTTGCCCCATTGACAGATTGGTGCTAATTACAGTGAAGCCATAAGCTTTAGTCAGCAATGTTTACTGGAAGCTAAAAGTTTCTGAAAATCATACTCCTATAAATGTGGCATTGACTGCTGTGTCACCACAAGTTCCTACCCGTCTCCCCCTACAAACTGTAAATATGATGTAATGGCCTCCGGAAAGAGGATTGCTGCTGCAGGCCATTACAACCAGGGCTTTGTTTGAAAGGGGTTGAGTCAGAGTAAAATGAAATATGAATTGCAGAAGAAGGGGGAGAAATCCAAAAATTTGATAATGGATCTAGTGTTGGTATCGAGAGCGCGCAGGAGCGTGATTTAAAATCTCTCCTCTGATGGATCTTTTTAAGTAGACTGAGAACACAAGGGAGTCAACAACAATCGAACAAGTCAATCTCTGTGAAGCCCATTTGGCCACACTATAAGGATTAGGAATCGGTGGTTGAAGTCAAATGGTTTATTGCAAATTAATGATCAAACAAACATATATGAATATCAAAAGAATACAAAAAAAGATACGGGATTACAGTTGATAAACTAAAATCTCACAGTAGGTTCAATATCAGAAGGATGAGGTATAAAATAATCACAGCCACTACAGTACAGAAAATAAGAAACAGAAATTGGTGTTCCATTAAGAAATTCTAATATTTCCTCCTAAACACAACTAAACTCTAGAGTCATCAAATTAAGGCTCTAAGTTTAGAATATGGACGGTTTCTGGAGTGGGATTTCAAAGAAAATTAGAAATGGAGAAGGGGTCAGCATAGTGAAGGCTCCGGTAGAAGTCTTCCAGAATAATAATAAATATTTAGCATAAAGCTTCACTCTTGTAAGAATAAAGGTAGCAGAGAGGTCTGTACCTCTCCAAATCCAAGGGAAATCTGCTCTAACTCCTAACAGTGTGAACATCAATTAAAGCATACAGAGACTTCAGCAACAGTCGTATTTCTTCCCACAAGTCTTAAAAAAAAGTCCTTCCCCCAAGTCACAAGTGAGTAGACTAACCAATTTAGGCAGTATGCAAGTGACATCACAATGAGTGCCATCATGGCGTGTGACATTGCACGTGACATCACAGGAAGTTACATCACAACCCATGACTTTACAGGTAGTGACATCACAAGAAGTGACATCAGATATTAAGACCCCACACATATGTTTAGCAGGTCTATCATGAGTACATTTGAGCGCATTATGAATATATACATGCAAACACTCCTGATTTATGCAGAAGACTCATGCTTTTGTAAGCTACACCTACAACAATGTTGTCTTATGTCAGCGTAAATTTTCCTTTACCTAAGGGCTGAACAAACTAACTCCGCTGCCAGCCTACTCCACCAGGCTTAATATTCCATATGCAGCACAGTTCTATGTAGATCTGATTGCTTTAACTGCCTGCGCTCTCCAGTGGTGAGACTGATCTCCTCTGTGAAGCATGCTTACTCAGCCTTACCCATCACTTAATGTGTGTGTAGTGGGCACTCGCACCCATTTTAGGAGATTGGGGCACATTTTTTTATTTACCAACAGACCATGACCTAAAACAAGATATAAAGACAGAAAGGAAAGAAAGGAGAAAGAGAGATTGAAAAACGTTGATGAAGGCAGAAAAGATGATGAAAAAAACTAAGTGTAGAGTAGTGAAAGAAAAAGGTTATGGCAACCTTGTCATTCAGCAATAATACCCTAAGAAAAACTGGGGAACTGCATTTATGTTTTTACAAATTACACACTGCCTCTCAAAATGTCACCTTTACATTTAGCAGGAGACCTCTCTCATGTTCTTATTATTGGCATAACTATATCTAAACCACCCGCACACTCACCAGTACAACCTGACAGCTCACCCTTGAATCAGGACAGCGAGAATACCCACACAAAGAATGGACTATAGATTTCACAGTAAGAGGTATCAGCTCCACATCAAAATAATAGAGCAAGCCACCCAGTGTCCAAGGATGAGAAAGAAATGTTGATAAAAGTAACAAAAAAAGAAAATAAATGGCATATGCAATTCCATCCTAATTAGCACTTTCAAGAAATTAGTGGCCTTCAGAAGAAAATATTGCTAATTTGCATAGAAAAACTACCCAAATGGGGAGATGTAGGAACAGTTAGAGACACCACAGACTATGACTAGTAATCAGATTCTACACTAGACTAGGCTAACTAATATGAACTTTGCCTATCCTAGACATGTTACACCACCAACATGGTGCAGTGGAGATGGTCTACTTGACCTACTTGTTTACAGTTACACTGGCCTGTGGGCTCGCCTATTCACTGCAACCTCATCCTGAAGGAGCCAGCCCCAAGTAAGTACACGTGATCTTTAATTTCATATGTAGCAAACTCTGAATTGCATCAGTCTCCCAGACATAAGAGCAACATAACAACAAATGACCCTGTGTTGTTGTGTTATAATACAGTACATCGCAAAATGCACTGCATCACTGCAGTAGGTAGGTGTAATAGGGGCAAAAAAAAAAAGACCAACCATACCCTGCCAATGTAACAACTTGGCAAAATTTAACACAGCCAATCCAGCGCTCTCGAATTCCCAGAGCTACAAAAAGTAACTTGTCTTCCCTTCAAGGAAAACAGCTCAACACTCAGGGGCCGATTCCGATCTCGGTCGGAGGCGCACCCAATACCATTCGGTCGGGAAAAAAGCCATGCGAAAGCCTGTTTCCCGACCGATCCGTACAGTACACCGAACGAGCAAGTACGATGCGAAATCGCCGACCGACTCGTCCGGGCGTCCCGACCGCTCCGACCGACTCGCTCCCGGCTCGAACCGCACCGACCGACTCGCTCGGACTCCGACTCGCACCGCGCAATGGAGACGTTCCCCGGCCGGGTAGGTACGATGCGCGCCGCGAGCAGTCCGACCGAGCCGCGCACTCCGGCTCGAAAGAGCAGTCGGAGCCGTACTTTGGGGTCCGTGTCGGACCCCCTGTACGCGTAGCCACGCGAGTCGCACACAGGGGGGACCCATGGGTCCCCCTACCTGTGCGTGTACGGCGCGAATCGCTTCGCCGCGTACCCGCTGTAGGGGGCGCACTTGTCCGCATCGCACCCATTGAGTCAATGGGAGCCCGCGTACGCGTTGTACGACAGGCTCCCATTGACTTCAATGGGAGTCCGACCGACTCGTGTCCGATGGCATACGTGCGCATCGTACTCGTTCGGTCGGACTGCACGGGTCCGATTCGGTCGGAAATCTCTCCGGGTCCGGCTCGGTCGGAGAGATTTCCGGCCAGAATCGGAATCGACCCCTTAGTCATTGGAACTGGTAAATAAAGCACATCATTTCGAATGTTTGGAAATCATTTTTTGTTGTAGTGTGATGGATTTAGATACTTCTGCACCAAAGTGAAGTAGTTGGGTCATGGACAAGCAAGAAGGATAATGCAAGGCAGTCCTTATTTGAAAGTGAAAAATGCACAGTTGCAGCATCTGCCTGCTCCCACACTCCAACCTCACATGGCAAGAATTAAAGACAAAGCATTAACCTTTTATGTAAAATAGGAGAAATAAAGTGATGCCCATCTAATGGCTGACATGAACAATTTGAAAGCAGAAAACCTGGAATCAATCCCGGCTTCCCAGCTTGACCAAATTGTGTGATCCCATGCAAATCTCTCTTTTGTTTTTGTGCGTTAAACTTATGTGCTAACAATATACATTAATCTACCCCTTATCTAGTTATTTTTTCGTTCTGTAAAGAATCAAGAATAAACAGTGTCCCACATACAGATAGTTTACTTCATTTATTATCAAAAGATAATTTTTTTTTCTTTTTTTGTAAATTGTTTTATCACATAAATATATACAATAAACATGACATTCAATAGTTTTATATGGAATTCATATCGTACATGAGAGCCCTAATCTAATGGGGAGCGAACCATACAATTTCAGTACGTCTCCACAAAAAACAAAAGAAGAACCAAAAAAGGACATATAATGAAAACAAACACTGTTACAATAGACTCCAACCAAGAACACAATTACAGATAACACACCATGTACAAAATACAAAAACAACAAGGATGCGCGTTTCGGAAGTGCCATGTACTTAAACCATCCTTCATCAGGGCGCTGAATTCGTGAATTGTTCAGAGGTCAGACAAACATTATGTAGTTCATGTATATAAAAAAGACCATAAATTGTAGTGCACCGGGCTCTGTACAATATGCACACAAAACTCTGTAGGGACAAGCAAAGCATAATGAATAAATCTATACATGATTTAATAATATTTTCATTTTAGTATTGTTAAAAACGAAGGAGCAAGTTAACTAGACCATGAGTCCCATATGACCGAAATGGTGCAGGATAAAGAAAAACACCACCACCATATATGTGGAATACAAAAAATTCATGGTAAACCAGTGATGGGAAAAGATCTCTGTGGAAAGTAAATACAGGTAAAGGGAGTAGAAGTGGATTAAGAAAGCAAAAAGAAAAGATGTAGCATAAAGGCATGTCAACATACTTTCCAAGGGCGTTCTAGTTCCCAAAGGATTATAAGGCTCTAAGATGTTCTTGAAATACCCCCGGGTTCAAGCAGACTACCACGAAGGTAGGAATCAATTCTGTGGAGATAATTAAGGGGTTAAAGACCTCTCTCACCTCAATCTAAACTTCCAAAAAAGTAATAATATAGAGTGCCATGCCTACTTTCACGGTGAAATCACCCAGGATCCCCTAGGATAGCTAGGCCATGGATGTGATCTTTAGGACGGTGACGTAATACGAACTAGAATATAAAAAACGGTACGAGCATAACTATGCATCCCCCTTCTAGTAAGTAGCCAACAATGTGAGCAAGGTAATCCACATTCATATATACATAAAGGCTCAAGATAGTGGTCCCAGTTCACATCCAATGGGTTAAGTAGATAGTAATCATGAGCATGAATAAAAACTAAAGAAAATAAAATAAAATGAAAAAACTGTCAGACAATCGCCCCCAACATGGGAATTATGAGACCCAAGATCTACTGAAAGCTGTCTAACTTACAGATTAAAAAACAGCGAGCCGCGTGAAACAAAAACTCAAGGTAGTAGTCCCACTTCACGTCCTCTTGCTTCTGGCGCTATGGTGAAGTGGGAGGCAATCGTCAGCGTGATTAGAAACTGGGGAGAATGGAAAAAATATGTATGAGTCAGTCGCCCCCATCATGGGAATAAGGGAACCTAAGGTGTATAAAATGTGGTCTACCTTTCCAGGTTAAAAACGGCGAGCCGCGTGAAACAAAAACTCAAGGTAGTAGTCCCAGTTCACGTCCTCTTGCTTCTGGCGCTATGGTGAAGTGGGAGGCAATCGTCAGCGTGATTAGAAACTGGGGAGAATGGAAAAAATATGTATGAGTCAGTCGCCCCCATCATGGGAATAAGGGAACCTAAGGTGTATAAAATGTGGTCTACCTTTCCAGATTAAAAACGCAGGCCGCATAAACCGAAAAATGTGCTATTCAAACAGACTCCGATCGCCATGGGTACAAGGTATCAGGGTCCCAACCTCAATGGAAAATCTATAGGAAAACACAGAATCGGTCGGATAAATCGTATGGTACAAAAAACAAACGTTTACCCAAAGACCTAAGTGTTAGCCACGGTATAAAAGATATCCTCCCTTATAGTTCGTAAATCCTGGGTGATAAAGTACTCACAGAATTCGAGCAGAGTTCCATCGAGGATTGAAAAAACGCCATCCAGGTCGTCCGTAATTAACCAGGGCGAGCATAGAGGGGATGTTGAAGTCCGCCCTTAAATCCAGTTGGAATGGGGTTTGGTGATTACCAAATGAGAAACACCTGCCCCAGAATAGCATAGCCCTTAGAGCCGAACGAAGCGGCGCCGGAAAGGTGGCCATGTTGGAGTTACTCACGCACGGGCGGGGGAAGGACAACATACGCGGGAACGCGTCATTCCTAGATCAAAATGGGGGCCTTCTTGGAGTAGAGTTAAGAAGAAAAGAGAAAATATCAAACAAGATGCTGATAATGTCCTGATCCACCGATACATAGATGTTGGAAATTAAACACGGCGACAGCCTCTATAGAATGTGGAAATATTAACTCTTTAAGAATGGCACAAGAGTCCAATTCTTTAAGGAAAAAAGGACATAAAACGGTAATATTACAACATGGGGGCCAAAAAGGCTACTATGGACGCCATGTTAAAATAAGAAAAAGATCATCCATACTATGGGGATCTAATAAAGAGACGCGCCATGTAAGGAATAAATAGTCAGACTGATACGAAAAAAACGATCAGGCTGGTACAAAGATGAATTAAACTTCAAAAAGACGAAGGGGTCATCTCCACAAAACATAATGGAGAAAAAGCTTATAGGCAGATCAGGGAAAGAAGAAAGAAGAAGATAGAATCTCATAATCTACCTATGACCTAGACCCATACTCCGAGAACCCAAAAGATAAACTGAAAGGCGTTCTGAGGGGTCTGAAGGTTAATGATAGTGATTCTAGTAATGAAGTAATGTGAAGTAAAAATGAAAATCAAGTATGACATTTTCCCATGGGAGGGATTCATTGAGGCCTGTCTCAGCCGTCTGTAGCATATAAATCCAAAACACCTCCCTTTTACGTCTCAGAGCGTCAATGTTGCCATCTTTAGGATGATGAACTCGTTCCAATATGAGCCATTGGAGATCTTTACTGGAATGTTGACAGTCCAGCCAATGCCTAACCAACGGCGCTCCAATGCGTTTGTTATTAATAGCAGATTTATGTTCGCTAAATCTGACCCTCATTTCTCTACTGGTTTCTCCAAAGTAGCCCTTTCCACAGGGGCAAAGGATGAGATACACCACATTGGTGGTTCTGCAGTTCGTCATCTCTTTGAGTAGAAATTTCTTCTTTCCCCATTCCAAGGTGGTAGTGACTTTGGCAAAGTTGCAGTCATGACAGTTGCCACATTTGTGTGTGCCAAGGATGGGGTTAGCTCCACTAATGGAACGTTGAGCAGCTTCTTTCTTGTCTGGCAGTGTGGATTTAACCAGAGAATTCCTTAGGTTTCTATTTCTGGTTAGGAAGGGCATTGGTCTGGTTACCTGAATTAAGGATATGCCCCGAGGAATTAATAACCTGGCGTAACTTGTTGTTGAAGTTAGAGTGTCGAGTGACACAGACCAGATTATTCTGATTCTCCTTGATTTTATTCTGGAGAAGGGTGTCTCGATTATAATATTTAGCCCTCTTGTAGGACTCCTTAATAAGTTTATGCGGACATCCTCTATTGAGGAGTTTCCTTTTCAGTTGTTCCGCATGAAAATCAAAATTCTGGATGGAAGTACAATTTCTGCGGAGACGCAGGAATTGACTGAAGGGTATCCTGTCCTTCTGACTGCGGGGATGATAACTCTCATATTGAAGGAGTGTATTGTGTGCCGTGGGTTTGGTATACAGTGAAACCTCAATGTTCCGATCAACCACTTGAATCCAGATATCTAAGAATTCTATCTTGTCCTTGCTGCAATTGGGGCTAAATTTCAAATGGGGATCGCATAGGTTAATCCATAAAATGAATTCAGTAAGCTGCTCTTCTGGCCCGCTCCAAATGAAGAAAATATCGTCAATAAATCGGTGCCAATGTGAGATGTTTTCAAAGAAGGGGGCAATCTCATTAAAGATGAATCTATTTTCAAAGGCACCCATATATATATTGGCCACATTAGGGGCACAGGCAACACCCATGCTTATACCCAGAATTTGTTTATAGATGGATTTATCAAATTCGAAATAGTTTTCTTGCAGCACTATGGCAAGACACTCTAAGATAAACAAGTTATCAAGTTGGTTGCTGTTGGTTTCGAGGGTACCTTTCACAATTTCCAGAGCTCCCTTTTGAGGGATATTCGTGTAAAGCGCCTCGATGTCCATCGAGACCAATACATCAGTGTCTGGGTTAAAAATGATACCTTCAATCTTACCTATAAGGTGACCTGGTAAATTGGAGACCAAAGGTTTGAGAAATACATCAACATATTTGGACAAAGGTTCCGTGAGTGAGCCGATGTTAGATACAATAGGTCTAAATGGGGGATTTGAAGTATTTTTGTGCATTTTCAGTACCCCATATAGAACTGGAATTTGGTGAAAAGATTTATTAAGATACTCAAATTCCTGGGCACAAATAGAACCTCTATCTAGAGCTCTTTGAGTGATGTCGAGAATGGTGGTTTTAATCCTCTGTTCAGGGTAACTCATGACTTTGGAATAGTGTTCAGGGATATCGAGCATCCTCTGGATTTGTTCTTTGTATTTATTGCTATCCATAATCACTATACCACCCCCCTTATTGCTCGGTTTAATGGTGATATCCTTGTTGGAAGACAAAGTCTGAAGTGCTTGATATTCCTCATAATTGAGGTTGTAAGATGGTTTGGGAACAAATTTCATCATGTTTTGGACTTTGGCACAAACAACTCTCTCAAAGATTCCCACTTCAGAACCTATTTCATCTAGAGTGGGGGTAAATATAGACTTGGGACGTAGTCCCGATCTATTGTCAAGATCAGTGTCAGCTCTATTCTCAAAACATGTTTTTAAACGAATCTTCCGAAAGAAGGATTGTAAATCTTGGTTCAACTCAAACCGGTTGAGACTGGTGCTGGGTATAAAGGAGAGTCCATGTGCCAATAAATTGCTGGATGAGTTGTCCAGAGAAATCTTGGAAAGATTAAAAATGGGAATGGGGTCAGTATGAGTAAGGGGACCTATTCTCTCCAATATTGGTTCTGCCTTGTCTGAAGAAATTGAGGGGGATTGTCTGTCTGTTGGTATCGTCCCCTCTCTTGGGTCCTGAACCTCCCTCTCGTGTTCCCGCGTCGATTGCCTAAAAAACGGTTGTTTCTCATTGGTCCTTCAAAGGGTGTTCTCCTATTTCCATAACTATCGAATGAATTGTGGCCCCCTTCACTATCCGATTCCGAAGTGTCTGAAAAAGTGAGTATTTTCTTACTCAACCAATGTTGGTAATCACTTTGGTTGGTTTGGTCCCTAGTGGTGTTATAATATTGGGCCCCTAGGTACGGATATACTCTTTCCTCTGAGAAATATCGAATGTCCTTACGTAGCTTCTCAGTCTTTTTCTTTATGAGATAATCACTGAAGGAGCTAAGTTCAGAGTTGATATCCTCTAATTTCTGTTTGGCCTCCTCTACTGGATTATTCTTCTTGAGAGTCTCTTCTATCTCTGCGATTTCCTTGAGGAGCGTCTCCACTACCTCTCTAGCCGTCTCAATGATCAGGATCATAAGGTCCCTTGAACACCTGTTGGCTATCAGAGACCATCTTTCCAGAAATTTTCTGATTTTGACAAATAAACCAGGAATGTTTCTTATTCTGAGTCCATTGGGAATTACTCCTGCTTTGAGGTATTCAAGCATGAATTCTGCATGGGACTCTGTACGCCTGGCTTTCTTTTTTAGATTAAGGAGTTTGAGCCAATCATCATTGTTAAAAGTATTTACTTACATGACCTCAGTATGCCAGGTGGGGGCTGCAGTGATAATTGAGGGCTGATGCCCTGGTGCATTGCTCTATTGAGAAGAGAGCCGATGCACTGTGCAGTGCTGTGACTTGAAGGGGCAGTTTCCCTGTATGCAGCGTTGCAATCCCTGTATGCAAGGAGGAGACCAAGGTGAAGTGAGAGGGCTGTTGCCAGGAGCGTTCAGCTGTGAAGAAGATGCAAGCATTTACCTGGGGAGGAAGAGCTATATTCCAACTACTCAACAATCTAGGAGGGCCCAAAACCTGCTGATAGATTCAGAGAGGCTTACCGCATGGGTGGAGGAGCATGTGGAAGCCTGCCGCCTCTGCCGTAGCATCCAGACCTCTGCCTAATGCCAAGTCACAGAGGCGTGCCAGATTACTCTGAACCTCCACTCCAGCGAGAGTGAGTAAGACTGAGTACTGGGCTGCCAGGCCTCGGGGGCAACTTGCTGTAAATGACATGGTACAACGTTGAGGCACTTTGACTTTCTCAAAGCCATCATGGAACTTCTAAGACTTGAACTCACTAGTGGGGCCTAGATGGAATGCTGCCTCACATAAATAGGGAATAATCGCAATCCTTTGGCGGGGAAGTGTGACTCAAGAGCTGGCCCAGGGAGAGCTAGTGTGTCTGTCTTAAGAAGCCTGTGTATATTTATTTGTACACAAAATACATGGGTGGATGTATGTGAACACCCGTAGCACCGCCCATGTAATGCCTCTCTGACATATGGTTTATAAAGCCACGTAAAAACTATCCGATGAGGCTATTTGCTCTTTGTATGTGGCTGCAGAATGCTGCATCTACTCAAAGAGGAAATAACAAGGAGAAATTAAGATATTTCTCCTTGTTATGCCAGCCTCAGGTAGACTCACCTGTTTGGTGCAAACCTATGCTTAGTATTTGTAAATATGAGTTTGCGTCAAAATACGTGGGTAGATACACATAAACGCCCAAGCACCACCCATGTAATGCCTGCCTGATGCAAGGTAATGCAAGGTAGGGCAATGTACTGCCTTGTGTTTTTTTTTTGTTTTTTTTACAAAGCCACTCAAACAGAATTTGTGTGGCACTGTAAATCCCAAAATAGATTTTGCGTCAGAGTTGTGTCAGAAAAGTGACACAACCCTGATGCAAGTTCCGGGCCTAAACTTATAAAAAACTGTTTGTAAATCTGCTGCAAAGAAATTGACAAGGACAAACATGACACTAAATCTGTACTGCTTAGTTGGTTGCGAAGTCTGAAATTTAAAATGTCTTATGGGGTTAAGACACCTGCTGCAGAGATCTTTGTGTTCCCAGTAAATATGAGGGAATAATAATAATGGTAAAATAATTCTGGTGGTTAACACATTGTGGTCCCCAGCCCTCCTGGAATGTAAGAGGCCAAACTTGTACTTAGTAAAAGAAAATTATACCTTTATTATTGTTAGGCTCAGTGTGCTTTCTTTAAACGGTAAAACGTCTTTTCAGTCCCTTTAATGTAATAACTCCTCCCCTTCACGAGTTGGTCTTAAGTCCTTCTTCTTTCTTCGAGTACTTTCCTTGTCTCTTCTTCCCTACTATGGGGGGGGATTCTTTACCCCTCGTCTCTGCCGTGGTCCCCAGGAAGCAACAGGGAATATTGTAAGCGGACCATATATAAGCTGAATCAATCTCTCCACCAGTTGTGCTGTAACCACACCCGTGAGTTGCATTCACTTTCTTCTATGTGTATAACTTTGGTGAGTCACCCCTGTTTTTTCCCTTCTCACCTAGAGACATCTGTGGTAGTGCTGAATGTCCCGCCCACCACCTTCTAAAAGAGAAGAGTTTTATAAAAGGTACTGGCTTGCAGCCACGGCCCTCTGGGGTCATGGCAGATGGAGTCCCAGTGTCCTGCTCTCCATGGGCACCACAGGACCTGGCGGCGTTGTATTGTTCACTCTCCGCTGGACTCGTCCTTGGCTCTTCTGTTCTCCCGCTGCCCCTTGCGCTGCTCACCGCCTTAGCTTGCTCCGTGTTCGTTGTTTCTTTTCGGTTCCCTTTGTCTTCAGTAGTTGGCTCCTTTTCCCTGTCACTCGAATCAACTCTATTCTCCTCCACTGCCCGACAGCAGCATGCATTCCCGTCTTATTTATGACACACACCGGGAAGACTGGAGCGCTGACTCCATTTCCGCCTGGACAGGTTTTGGCCGTCATGTTGTAATTCTTGGGTATGGTTGACGTGGTATCACACAAATTTTCTGAAAAGATCTGCATTTTGTCTAGTCCAAGTTTTGACTCAAAGTTTCATAGAGGGTTAATGTGTCTACTGAAAAGCACATTGTGTAACATGCAGATGACAGATTTTTATTTTATGTAAATAGTTAAGTGGGTTACTACTTTTAACAGAGAGATTCTTTTATTACATGCAGTTACATTGTTTTTCATTTAATATAGCACTGTGAGCTATGAAGGGTGATATGTGACTCCTACACCTTGTAACCTCAATGTCTTATGTTACATATCCTAGACAATGATTTACAAACTTGTATGATTTATTTTCAATGTAATGTATACGTATGATGTAAAGCGCTTTGACACCCTGCATTGGGATGAGTAGCTCTATGAAATAAATAAAAAATAGTGGTATTTACATTGTTATTTTCTCTAAATACTGGGGCAAACCAACATATCTGACATTCTCACAGTGAAGCTATATCTCTTATATACAAGGTATGAACAAAGTCAAAAGCATGCCTCTCTTAATTATTGTGAAGTGATAACAAGCTGTAAGCCTTTGTTTCCCCTCCACTGCATTTTCATCTAGGTGTGAGGCTCAGATAGCTCCCAGCCAACATAATCAAACAGAATGAGGTCTGATGGCCCCTTAAATTTGGTCTTTGTTATGGGCTCAGTTGGAATCTGATAAGCCCTGTCTCCTGAATGTTGTTCCTCTAATCGAAAGCAAACAACATGCAGGCGTTGCTGAATGTGTCTCAGTGTTTGAAAATTACTCCGGGACGAGTTGAGCACATTTTACAGTGGGGCCCAACTTTTACGCAGGGTGGACGGAGTCCACCCTGTGAAAATACTGGGTGGACTCCTCAGCCTGTCCCATGCTTCCCACCCCTCCAAGAGTCAATCATCTCCAACCTCACGTTGTACATTTGAAATATTACCAGAATTTCCCATCCCATAGAACTTGGACAGTTGTTGTAACCTTGAACATACCTTCGTTCCTGATACACGATGAATAGGAGGCTTCATCTGCTCATTAGGTCTTCACATTCTTGCCAAGAATTCTCTTCTCAGGCCATACTATCAAGAAACATATACACAGTGCTATAACAGAACTTGAGAGGGCCCCCCTACAAAGTACATGGAGGGGGCCCCCCACACTCTGGACCCAGACAGGAGCTCTCAGGCCTCAGGCCTGCCACCAGTACACAGTGCCAGAGGGGGCCCCCCAGAGCTCAGGGCGACCCCGCACCGCGGGGGCTGCAGGGGCTATTGTTATGCCACTGCTAATACAGACAACAGTACTCCTTTTCTCTAGCTAATGAAACCTTGAGAAATCACTTGCAAAGGAAAAGAACAACTGACAGATCCGAATACATTTCAAAAGCAAGGCCTTTACCCAGCCTAACTTAACTAAGCATTTAATGTGTACTTCAATTTTGTGATTATATGTGCACACGTGTAACATCTAATAAACTGCAAAACGTGAACAAAGGAATACATGTTTACTTACACAAATATAACAAAGTGTAAATGTAAAATGTGAGTAAAGAATACATGATTCATGTTATGTTGAACATCAATACACAAGTTTATAAATCTCTAAGGTCTACAGTAAATACACTTCAACAATGTGTTTAAATGTGTCGCATGTGTTAATATTGTTAAGGCACACAGAGGATATAATGTCATGTGCACATATATAATTGCATGTTTGTGGCCCATAAGGCTGGAGCCTAAATTACACTGCTCCAATGCCCCTCATAGTAAGCAGTATCGGACTACAGGAGGTAACCCTTAAACCACATGGAGACTAGGGCAGTAATATGTAACAAACAACAGTGTCTCAAGCAAGGGTGTTATTTGGCGTGCAAGTAAACTGGGCACAATTAATTACCATGGATTAAATCAAGAAGGGAGAAAGCCAGGGAGACATTTTTGCAGAAGATAAATTGTATTTCAATTGCTGATCATGTTGGACATATTAGACTTCATATGAACAATCACATGAGGTGGTAGCACTGTGTTACATTAAATGACATGTAACCGAAATTATACTGTGTACAAGTGCTCGTGAAATTTTGGTGACGGCGCAAGTGACACGTGATGTGGTATATACAGCGATTGTGGTGGGCGCAACAAAAGGTAGGTGAACTTAAAATTCTTTATACAATTTGAGATACCCAAACAATTAATGATACATGAATAAAGAAAAGTAAGGTAGGGCATCCGGTATATAAAGGCGCCAGGAGTTCCGCTGTGGAAGTCGACGGCGTTTCTGGCTCAGTAATATAGTGCAGGTTTCATCCAGGGGGACACAGGATGTCCAAGGATTTGATGAAGTAACAGGGGGCGGAGAGGCATGCAAATCAATTGCAGGAGCTCAGATGGCTGTTCGATAGAATCTTCAAGATGTGGAACAAATCACACGCGCCGGCATCAGTCAGGCAGTGCATCATTAATTGTTTGGGTATCTCAAATTGTATAAAGAATTTTAAGTTCACCTACCTTTTGTTGCGCCCACCACAATTGCTGTATATACCACATCACGTGTCACTTGCGCCATCACCAAAATTTCACGAGCACTTGTCCATGGTAATTAATTGTGCCCAGTTTACTTGCACGCCAAATAACACCCTTGCTTGAGACACTGTTGTTTGTTACATACCAATGCCCCTCATAACAACAAACATATGAACCCTTATCACATCAAGTCAATACCTTGAAATTTTCAACAATGTTTGTCTCATATTTTCCAGATATTTCATCTCATCATAAAATCTACACTGTCTCTTCCCCATTTCTACATCCATTCTCTTTCTCTTTACTCCCCTCTGTTCTTGTACCTATCTTTTTGCTTGCATGTACTTGTACACCTTAAAGCTTACAAACAGAGATATTGCACAGAGGGCAATTATCACAAGGGGCCTAAAAATGGAACCAACTATTCCACTTCAAAGGTTTCTTCATTTCCAAATCCATTGACGATTGCTTCCCATGCACCTGTAGCTTCTAACTCCTTCAACTCTCCTTTCAGATCGATAACATTCTTAATGTACTTCTTAAGGTAATTACTCTTGTCAGGAATATAGGTGCAGCATTGCTGAACCTTTAACATCTGAAAGACTCCGCTCTCCTTCGCGAGAAGGATGTCTAACACAAGATAATTCTGCAAAACCATGGATCTCATAGCTACCATTTCAGGATCTACAGCCAACAAGGAACTTACTGTATTTGTGGACAATGTATCTACTATGGTGGCTAATTTTCTAGTCATGAGATCATTCAAGGTTACCGCTACAGACGGAATTATTGCACCAAAAATATATCCCACAATTTCAGCACCACTACTACCTCATTTGGTTCTATTTTTCTTTTGCCACACAGGGTCATTTAATGTGCCACATGATAAATCTTTGGTAAGACTACACCTAAATATCATGTACCATACCATCCCTTGAGAAGTTTGAAATATGCATGTTCCACGCAAATTAAATAAACTCCAGGAATAACAGGAACTTGTCCTCCCAAGAACAGAAGCCAAACTTCTATGTTCTCCAAAATATGATTACAATTACTTTTACCCATGTAAATAGTGTTAAGGGAAGATTTATCCCTGCCCACACATAACTTCCCTTTAAGTTGCCAATCTAAAAGTAATGCAGTCATAACTACTAAATCTTGATGCTTTGTTTCTTCTGCATCCCACTGCCCTTTATATTTCTGATCCACTCCCATTTTTCTCATTTAATTCATTGCTGTATTCCTGTCTTCTATTAAATCCCAAAATTTCTCGGCAACCTCAGTTAAAGAACTCGTTAAATTGTGTCCATGAGCATAAGCCATGTCCAGTGACATTTTTGGGCTAAGGAAACTGTAAACTGTCTTGGCATGATAATGTCTATTTAAATGTTTGAGAAAAGGGATTTCAGAAATTACCAAATCATAATTTGAATTATAATATTGGAAATGTCTAGTTCCATAAACCAGACTTAACAGAAGGCTACACGTAACACCATACGTAAGAGGAATAAGGTGATGAGTAATTCCATCTTTTGCTGATGAAAGTAACTGCATGCAGACATAACAGTCTCTTGCATCCATAGTGTCAACGTACTCGTAAACCAACTTAAAATAGGCATATATTCTCCTCTAGATTCATCTACATGCAAAGACTTATACGGATGCGCATGCAAACTAGGATTTGGGGTTTTAGGGACAACACTGGGCTTAAACTCAGCTACTGTGGAAAATGTAGGTGAAGATAATTCTACATGAAGAAGAATTAGTACTACACTCACAACTATTAATACTCCTGCTAATATGAACCTATGCCTGCTCTGTTTATCAGTTTCCATGACTTCTCTGAAATCACACCGTTTAAACAAAAAGTTGCAGAAAGCAGATTTCTACAATCTGCTTTTTACTTATGCAGATGACAAACAAATTCCATAAATCATGTGATGCAATTATTTACAAAGTCTTCATCAGTCTCTCTTAATCCTACTCTGTATTCTTCTAAATGACATCCGTACGCTCCTTCAGCAGCCTCGGGCCTAGGTAATCTTCTTTCTTCTTTTAGCAAGGTCTATTAAATTGTCTCTGTTCAAAATCGTGTTGTCAAAGTTCAGTCTAGAAATCAAGCTAATGATAATTCGTATCAATCTGTTCCGAGGCAAAGTAAAGTCAAAACACATTTCAGCCACAAGTACATATTCACGGAGGTTCCGCTGGAATTGGACCTTGATTCTTAAAATCCCATAGTTCTCTCTCTCCTTCATTTGCAATAAAGTATGTCCATTCAGGGTATAAGTACCTCCGATAGGGTGGTCTAGCTGTTTTTTTTTCTCCTGATTATAGGTTGTTCACTTTTGCTGTCACTCAAGTCAGAATCCTCAGTATCCTTCGGGACAGTACTCACTTCTCATTCTGCAGGAACTCTTACTCTCTCTCTTCCATGCCGGCTCGGCCAACGGTCCTGAGTTGCTACTCCGCGTGACACAGTACTAGGCCCTTCATCAGGGTCTGAGTCTGGCTCAGGTAGACGTTCAGGCTAAGACTCTTCAACTGTCAGTTCACCAAGACCCCCTGCAGGCAGAGGATTTGCTGTCACAGGCTCTTGCCAAGTCTCAATGCTCTGTGCACCCTCTTCTTGCTGGCTCTCAATTATGGGATGCACTTCAGGAAGTGGTATTGTCACATCATCAAGAGGACACTCCACTCTTTGGGTGTTTTGCGTGGATCCAGTTGGGAAGACCTCCACATTTCACAGCAGTGTACGCCACTAGGATGACTTCGTATGGCCCACGTCATCTAGGCTCGAAAAATGTCTTGCGTATGTGTTTCTTCACCAAGACCCAGTCACCAGGACTAAGGTCATGGCACTGCTCCAGACTTGAAGAGGCGGCAACAGCTTCGAACTGGCAGAACACAGAATAAACCACGTCAGCTAGTCCCTTCCAATAGTTAAGAATCATGTCATCTGTAATGTTCACAAGCGCATTTGCAGGCACTGCAGGCAATCTCATTGCTCTCCCCTTGATTATCTTGTGCGTGGATAATCTGTTTTTTCTATCAGGAACACCGCAGAGACTCATTAGCACAAGAGGCATAGAATCTGGCCATTTCAAAGATGTCAATGCACACACTTTGGCCAATCTGACTTTCAATGTGCTATTGACCTGTTCCGCAAAGTCAGACCTCTGGCCGAAAACTGCAATGCAATTTCTGCTCCATGTGCAATGCTGCACGCAACATTTTCAGGACCTCAGCCTTGAAATTAGTCCCTCGGTCTGACTCCAACGAAGTAAGGAAAACGAACCTTGGTATGATTTCCTCAACAAGATTTTAGCCACTGTGAGACTGCCATTTCTTCTGGTAGGGAAGCTTCAACCCAGCATGAGAAGAAGCACACAGTCACCAGGACATATCTCAGCCCGTTGCACACAGGCATATCTATAAAGTTCATCTGCATTCTATTGAATGGCCCTCCTGATCTTCCTATATTGCTCAATATAACTGGAGTTCTTTTCCCTACATTAATCTGTTGATCTGTGGCCCAAATCCACAGTCACCACCCTAAATCATGGATTAAACCAATGTTGTTTAAACAAATGTACCATGGCATCCCTCCCAATATGTGCGAATCCATGGAAATATCTTGTCATTTGGGGCAACATGCTGTCTGGGAACACTATTCTGCCATCTACAGAAACCCATATATCATCATCTCTCTTCACGCATCCTGCTCTGATCCAGCTCTGCTGTTCTGCCTCTGACATTTCCTCCTGCAGTCTCTTCACTCCTCCCAGGTATCAATTGGTGACAACAAAAGGTTACAGTGATCTCACATTCAGACTCATTGTCATATTCACCATTAAATATTCATGACCCATGTGCACAGTATCTTGCAACCTCATCAACGTAACAGTTGGCCACTATTACGTAGTCATCACCACTGCGATAAGCGGGACATCTCACAACTGCGATTTTTGCAGGCAGCTGTAGTGCTTCAAGCAGTCTCATTACATGATCCCCATTATGAATCAGGGATCCAGATGATGTCATAAATCCTGTGTGTGACCATAACTGTCCGAAGTCATGACTAACACCAAAGCCATACTGACAATCAGTAAATATGGCCACTCTCAGCTGCTCAGAGAAGAAGCAAGCACTGGTAAGAGCTATGAGTTCAGCCACTTGTGCAGAGAACACTCCTCATAGCCAGGAAGCTTCAACTACTCCTGAGACTGTGCAGACTGCGTATGCAGCTCTCAATTTTCCTTCATTGTCTCTTACACATGAAACATCTACAAACAGTATGCCATCATTTTCTACCAGTGGCTCATCTCGTATATCTGGTCTTTGCTTGGTGCATATTTCAGTGACATTGAGACAATCATGATCAATTTCCCCCTCAACATTTTCAGCCACCAATATCATCTGTTAATATTTGGTCAAGCAGCTGTTTGTTAAGTGCTGTGTATGGGTAGGAGTCAACGATATTTAAAATTAGTGGGGCAGAAGAACAGTTAAGGGATGTACCATTACAATACTTTCACACCTTGCTATGCTGACACCAACTGCTGCCACAGCTTTAAGGCAACCAGGCAGCACTATTGCTACAGGAACAAGAGTAGCGGAAAAGTATGCCACAGGTTGTCTCCCATTTCCATGCATCTGTGTAAGCACTGAAAGAGGGCAGTCCTCCCTCTCTCTGCAGAAAAGATTAGAAGCTTTATTTTAAGCAGGTATTCCCAGTTGCAGGGCACGACAGAGATTTTCTCTCACCTTTTAGAAGGCAATGAAACAGTAATTATCCTATGGTATTGGATCAGACACATCCTTGTGCGTTACCCTCTGTAAAGGCTTGGTCACTAGGGAGAAGTTGGGTATTCACTGGCAACACTAGCCCACCATTTCCAAAAACATCCTGACTTCTTTCTGGGTGGTTGGTGGATTAATTTTAAGAATCGCCGAGATTCTTTCTTGTGACACCTTTCTCGCTCCTTTCTCAATGTGATGTCCTAGATACAGGACTTCTTTCTGACAATACTGCAACTTGCTCTGGGACAATTTATGTCCATTCTCAGATAAATGGTTCAACAATGCAATGGTATCTTGTATACAAGCTTCCTGTGTATCTGATCTAACCAACAAATCATCTATGTGCTGAACTAGGACTGAGATACAGGGCATGACTAGAGACTTAAGATTATTTTTGAGGATCTGATTGAAAATTGAGGGGCTCTCTGTATACCCTCGTGAGATTTGACACCATGCCAAAACACAGTTCTGGAACCTGAAGGCGAAGCGGTACTAGCTGTTCTCATGCAAGGGTATAGAAAAGAAGGCCTGACACACATCAATGACAGTGAACCACTCAGCCTCACATGGAATTTGAAACAAAATCACAGATGGATTCAGTACCACGGGACAACAAGGAACAACTATGCTGTTAATACTTCTGAGGTCTTGCACTATGCTGTACTTACCGCTAGGCTTCTGCAAGCCCATAATGAGTGAATTACATGGACTCCCCACAATCTCCTTCAAAATGCCTTGTTGTATCATAGACTCAATCACTGGAGTAATCCCAGCAATGGTTTAAGGGGTCAGACTGTACTGCAGGACTCTTGGATGATCAGCATTTGGTTTTAACAGTTATGCGGACAGGCTCAACTTCTTTTATAAGACCAATGTATTTTCCAGAACAATCCCAAATTTCAGACTTCACGGTATCTCTGAGATCCCGTGGTAAATCTTCATTCATCATCAAAGGGTACAGTCCAATCGTTGGCCCTTGACTCGCCAATGTAAAGGCAACAACTTCATCATGGGGTTGAAATTCCACTCCTTTCGGAGTACAATAGACAGTGCAGTTTCCACAGGAGACCACACCGCAATGAGATCACTGGACTCTAATCACACACCACAATCTGGTGATACTCCTCAAAGGATCCTATTTTAACGGTACTTTTTCTGTTGCAGGGTTAGTCATTTGCTTATTTGAGACTCCAGCATCTTGTATTCTTTTTCCCGAGAGGGGTAGGTTTGGAGCATCTACTGTTCTAACATTAGAACGGGTAGCACCAGTATCAATCACAAATGATGCCAGGTGGCCATTCACCTCACCTTCTACGAATGGGTCACTCTGGTCTACTTCCATGACTGTGCCAAGCACGCAATCTTCCTCCCCCTCAGGCACCATCATTGGGACTAGACAGAGCTGTAGCCCTCAAGTGTCTCAAACATAGGAAAATGATGAAACACATTCTGATTTTGGAAAGGATTCCAATTCAAATTTGCTGTGACATTGGGGCTTGTGGAAGAGCAATAGAGATATAAGGCAATAAGATGAGCAGTCCGGCACTAGCTGCCACAACAAAAGCCAGTTGCCCTTTCTGGCTTATAAATTCAGACAATAAGAACAATATTCGTTGGGCGCATACAATAATCCAAAGTACATCAGTATGGTTCACTCCTCTTATTTGAAACATAGAACTCTTATGTATAAACTATATATTCTTGTCATTAAATTACATTCATTCTGGTATTAAAACAGATAGCAAATATCTATGGTTACAAAATAAAGATAACTTAGTATCACTCTATTATGTTGAGCCATCTTGACAACTTTCAACCAACACTTGCTTTGCAGCAGACTACGCTGCTTCTTGAGGGCTAGTTACATATGTCTAGGTAAGAAGAGGGTTCCTCAGATTACATCAAAGAGATACGTGGTGGATAGAACCCAATTTGATGTACGTTTGGTCTACCAGAAATTTGTACTATTCCGGTTACCCATCTTCTTAGAAACACATGCGTCGTAACTGAAAGCATTACAGCTAGGAATTTCACCAAGAGATTGACCCCATTGGATAAACTGTAGTTCGAGCCACAAGGAAGATTCTTGTTGAAGCTTCCGCCTCTATACTGATTAGTACTAAGAATCACTCTTGATCCTAGCTCCCCTCTTTTTACCTAGATTGAGAGTACCTGGGAAACTACTTTGAACTCTACATACAATCAGCTTATCCACACACAACTTATTAATTGATGTTTATTGGGAAATCTTTTCATATGATACACTACAGACATATGTAACTAGCCTTGAAGAAGTGGTGTAGTCTGCCATGAAACACGTCTTGGCTGAATGTTGTCAAGTGGCTCTGCGCAATAGAGTGATACTAAGTTATATTTATGTTGTGACCATGGATATTTGCTACCTGTTTTAATACCAGAGGGGCTTGTGGAACCTGCATTACTGAAGCTTGGGGCACATTAGAATTTTGCATTCTCTGTCTCGGTACAAAGTTGTAACATCAATCTCAGTACTCGGATTGCTTGGAACACCGTGACATGTCCCTTGTTGTGGGAACCCATTTCCACTTTGCATCACAGGAGTTCCCTGCTGATACACTCCTTGCATAGGACCAACATTCCCTGCAAAAGGTTGACTCTGACTTCCTCTATATGCTGCTTTCATCTGTGCTACCATCAATTTCTCCTTCAGTTGCTTCTTCTTCATTTCCAATTCATCACTTCAATATATTGCATATTTTAGAATCTCATCAACCTATTTATTCTGCCAACATATCAAATGCTGCTGAATCATCAAGCTAATCTCAGGTCTCTATCCTGTCACAAATCAAGACATAAAATGTCCCTTGTTTAGTTTCGAGAGTCTCCATTCCACTGTGCTATTTTAACACCTCCCATAATAGGCATCCACTGACTCTTTGAGCTCTTGAGGCGTCCTATTAATCTTGACCCAATCATTGTCCTTGGCCTGTATGTTCCCTTTCAAGAAGGTCATCACCTTTTGATACTTTTTCATCACCAAAGGAGATGGGGCATCCATTACCACATTTCTATGGGGTTTCTTCTCCTGCCATACTGTAGCCACTTTGCATTCTGACCACAAATCACTCGGTACCACAATGTCAAAGAAAGTATTCAAATCCACCCATAAGACTTACAAAATCTTCACAAATCTCTAAACCTATGTATACCATTCCTCTGGCTTTCCTCTCAACTTTGGGAAATCATTAATGAATGATGCAAGGCCACTCCTACTCCAAGGTGCATGGACATTACCTCCACCAGGCACTTCCTTCCATAGAAAATTTGAAGCATTCTCTCCATCCATTAAAAGCGGATCTGGCTCTCCCTTTGGTACCTTTGAATTTTTCTTCTTCGCTCATCTTTCTTCCCACTTATCTAACTCACTCCATTTTCGGACTCTCCCAATTAGTTCCTTAATTTGTGTTTTCATTCCTGGTATTCTCATTCTGCAACTGTCAATTTCATCAAAACATGCACTATATATTCTCTGCAATGATTTAGTTCTTCTTAAATCTTCATCATATTTCCAAGCCAAGTCAGACAATTTATCATGAGCTTCGCTTGCATGTCCAGTGATGTCTTTACACATGAATACAAGTTCGTTCTCTTGGTAGGTATCTAATCGGGAAGATCAAGAGTTCCTAATATCATCTCATCTAGTTCTAACTTTAGTTTGACCACATCCACTACATTTTCCCTCGGGGTCTGAATTGATTCTCTGCCTGATCCGGAACCTTCACTTTCTCTTGGGGACCAATTGAAAAATCCAATCAAATCATCTAGTTCTCGGGAATCATTACTATTTTGTACTACAGAGGTATTGGGTGCAATCTCTTCTCAGGGACTCCTGTTGATGACACTCTTAGGTGAGTTTCAAAAAGACATATCAGGATTTTGCAATCGCTGAGTGGACTCTTCTATAGGAGTAAATCCTGTCTGGTTCGTAGTTTATGCTGTAGAGACAACACAAGGGGTATTTAGGAGTCTGGACTGAAGGAGTTCCTCCCATTCCTGAAACCACAGGAGCATTAGCTGATATATTTACCGCAGTCAGGACTGTTAAAGTATGTGCCATGTTCCCTGTCGACTAGGGTTTATACAAAGCAACTGCTGGACCAATAGTGACCGGAACAGCAATTGCATCTGGGGCCTTGGGAACGGTGAAGTTAAGAGGGGCACTAATCTTGAATCCCCTCCCATCATATTTGGACTAGTATTTACTGGTGTGGTGGCCACTACAAAGTTTCTATCACCAATTGCACCATTTGTTCCTGCAGGTTGAACCACATTATATGGAGGTTGACATGTTGATAACACTACACCTAGGAAATCATTCGCTAGAATCACTACCACTGTCCTCGCATGTACTCTTTGGATTTTCTGTCTTCTTCTCCTTCTTGTTCTCTTTTCTTTCCTTCCCCTTCGCAGGTTCTTCACTCGTCAATGCAGGATATAGCCTAGTTCCCTCTATCATATCAGTTCTCCATTGTTGTTGTTCTACATCCCATCTAGCATTGGCAAAGCTACACATTGCTTTTCAGACTTTTCCCAGATATTTTCCTCTTTGCCAAGCATGAGCTTTATGCTCCTAGCCATTGAGTACTTTGTACTGTGCAGGTCTAGGAGGCGGATCCAGTTTGTGCAATACCCTTCTCAAATTTTCAATGAGTTTCAAATTAAATGTGCCATAGCATGGAAACATCAATGAACTTTCTTTCTCAGTGATCTTATGCCATTGATTCATCCAAATACATGTGTGAAGCCCCACATTTATGACCGTATAATAACCTAGCATGTCTTCAGGGGTGCTTCTTCCCCCTACCGAACAGGTATCCTCACATCTCACCTAATCACATTCCATATAGCCTTAAAGAATTTCATTTTCCAGCAATAATGTCAACAATCACAAATAGAATTTCATTTCAAGCCAGGAAATAATAATTCTTTACCGAGAATACTCATCCAGTGTCAACAACCAATAACAGCTCTGCACAAATGCCAACTATCCAACTTCAGCGTGGCATACTGAGACCTAACAACCAATGACAGCATGGCACAAATGCCACCAGACCAATCTCAGTGCTGCACACTGTGGCATTTTTTTCACTACTTGCAGCGGCTCACCCTCCATTACAATTTTCTTCAAGCATTGCAATACTAGCACAACAACAAATAGAAAGCAAAATAGTCCATCACACCTGCCACACCTTACTCTCACACAAAGATATTTGTCCCCATTTCAATTGTGCAGCCGTTGGCATCTCTTGACTAACACCACAAAACTTAGCAGGCAATTACAAAACAGTGTTTTCTACATTGATAACTAATTACTATTCCGGAATCTTAGGCGACGTCGAACGTCATAACAACTTCATCTTCTCTGCTTTAACGCTTCCACATCCGGACAACTTAAAAATGACCTTATCACACTACGCAATATCAGCAAAACACTGCAAGCTAGACATAAGAAACTACAACCTGTGACCCTATTAATATTCACTCCTCCACTGTTGCAATTCCCTTCCAATTTGCTGGAATACCCCTGCTCCTCCGAATTGGGACTTGGGCTTTGGGATCAGGACTGGCCTCGGGCAAGTGTGGGGCTCTCACATAGATACAGTAACTTCCCTTCTCTCAATAACTGAACCATCCAACAATCTACCATCTGAGAGCATGCAGGAGCATGATTTAAAATCTCTCCTCTGATGGATCTTTTTAAGTTGACTGAGAAAACAAGGGAGTTAACAACAATCAAACAATTCAATCTCTGTGAAGTCCATTTGGCTATGCAATAAGGACTAGGAATGAGTGGTTGTAGTTAAATGGTTTATTGGAAAATAATGACCAAACTAGGTTATATGAATATCAAAAGAATATTAGAAAGATACAGGATTACAGATGATAAACTGAAATATCTCAGTAGGTTCAGTCTCAGAGGATGAGGCATGAAATTATCACAGCCATGACAATACAGAAAGCCAGAAACAGAAATAGGTGTTCCGTAAAGAAACTCTAATAATCCTTCCTTAACGCGACTAAGCTCTAGAGTCATCTAATCAAGGCTCCAAATTTAGAAGATGCATGGTTTCTAGAGTGGGGTTTCAAGGAAATTCTGAAATGTGAGAAGGGGTCAGCATCGTGAAGACTTCAGTAGAAGTCTTCTAGAATAAGAATGAGTGTTTAGCTTCACACTTGCAAGGATAAAGGTAGCAGAAAGGTCTGTACCCCTCCAAGTCCAAGGGAGATCTGCTCTAACTCCTAACAGTGTGAACATTAATTAAAACATACAGAGACTTCAGCAACAGTTGTACCTCTTCCCACCCCTCCAGGAGCCAATCATCTCCAACCTCACATTGTACATTTGAAACATTACCAGACTTTACAATCCCACAGAAGTTGGACAGTAGATGAATAGGAAGTTTCATCTGCTCATTAGGTCTTCACATTTTTGGCAAGATTTATTTTCTCAGGTCTTACTATCAAGACACTAATGCAGACAACAATATTCATTTTCTCTAGCTAATGAAACCTTAAGAACAGACCTGCTAAGTTAAGGAAAAAAACAACTGACAGAGCAAAATACATTTCAAGAGCATGGCCTTTAATCAGGCTAAATCAACTAAGCAAATAATGTGCACTTCAGTTCTGTGGTTATACGTGCACACAAGTAAATTCTACAATGAATACATAAAAAAAATTAGTGCATCTGTGTGGTGAGTTAAACTATAGTGACTACAGAAGCTGGAAGCAGATTAAAGAGTGACTATTTCTTCAGTACGTAGTCGCTTTTATACAAAATATAGCTTGTTTGTCGCACCTCAGGGTTTTGTGGATTCTTCCTAACCGCTCTGTTCTCTCTTCTCTTTCAGGTTTCCTTGGACCAGTGGCTTCTCCGGCTCCAACCCTCAGAGGAAAAGAAAGCACGTTAGGTAAGTAATCCTACCAACCTGGCTTTGCCCTTCCCTTCTTTTTCTTTTTTATATTTCTTCTCTAATACTCTTCTCTTTTAAGGTGTTATTCTGTCCCGCTTGTTCTAGCTTTCCACTTTTCCTTTCCTCTTGTCTTACAGCTTTTCCCATTGATTTTCATCCCGAGAATCGCTTCTTTACTTCTATGGTGCCAGAAAGTTTTCAAAAGTAAGAAAAGAGAAAAACAACTGATGTTTTCTTTTAGCTCGTTTCTAATTCTTCCACATTTTTGGCGCACTTATATTCTTTATCTTAATTCTTTTGTGGTGTGTATAATGGCAGCTATTTTCTAGGTCCCTCTATTCCCTGGTTAACAAATTAAATAAGGCAATATCTGACCCAAAACTGTCTCAAACATTGCAAACACATATAAAAACCTATTGTTTTTCCAGGGCTATTTTCTCGTTTTATCTATTTAGGCATTCCCTTAGGTTTTCCTGTTTTATTTAGGCAGTCCCACCTGGCCTGCACTCCCTCCCTTCCACAAAGCTGATGAGAACTGTTCAATCAAGGCTAAATCGGGCTTAGCTTTAAAACCCTTTCAGGGTCAGTAATCTGGTTTAGAAAATATCACAAAGTTCCCTTAGTTAAAAATGGACCCGAGCTAACCTCTCCTACTATTTTATTAAAAAGTAATGTTAGCCTAGGGCCACAATTTGTCCTTTGGATTTATATCGCTCATGTTGTTGGCTATCAGCACCAGCCGCCTTTCCATTTATCAGTGTCTGAATTTCCTGTAGTTTTATTACCCAAAGTAGCCTTTCTGCCTTTGATTCTATGACTGAGGAAACACGAGTTTTAAAAAAAAGAATTTCTTGATTTCATCTCCCGTGGCATGGAGTATCTTATGGTATGATTTTTAAAATTAGTGGGTGAAGATTTTCTTACCCTCTCTATTTCATTCTCCTTTATACCTGTGTCTTGGTCCTCGAGGTCTAATTCTTAATTTGCCTTTCTTTAACTTGCCAGGCTAAGAGCTGTCCTACATTATTATTTTCATCAAAGCTCTTCTGAAGTATTGAATGATATGGAGCATCTCTTTTCCAACATTGCCTATTTTAGCTGACCCATGCCTTCACTTGCGTTGTTAATTTATTTCGCTGTTGAATTACCATGCACCAACACTTTGTGCAGATTGGATTGCAGCATTTTGTTATCACAACTTGTTGGTCTTCTGTTCTCTTCTTTTCACTGGGAATTTTATGGCAAGGCCACAAATATAGGGCTTAATGAACTCTCAAAATATACATTTAGAGGCAAAGCTCTCATTTATCTTTCAGAAGAACATCCTATCTGCTACTCCAGCTCTTTCACCAAATTCTCATCTATCAGGATTGATCTTTCTAACCTCCTTGTATACCCGTTTCCCTCGCTGACAAAAAGTGAATAAAAGTGTGTTATGACATGAGCCCTTATGACTGCAGGGAGAATCTTCAATACCATCAACTTTAAAGGGTAATAGAAATACATTAATTGTAGCCTGACAATGGCACTGTCTGCTTTGTTCTGGATGGGTATGATGCCAAACATCTATCAGGATGTGGTCTTGAATTAAGCATGGAAAAGCAAAGGCTACTACGACCTGCACGAAAACATGTTATGAGTTAGAAATGTAGCCCATAATTACTTTAATGCATAGGCATGATTTGTATATCTTGACCTACTTTTCTGAGAATGTCTTTTTAGGTTTTACTACAATCAACTTGAGCTCTTTGCCAGTGGTGCTGACATTACTTTTTATTACAAAAGACTGTTTCAGAGTAGTATTTCTATTTCACTGAGTGATATTGGCAGTAAGGCGTATCTATCCAGCTAGAGTTCTTCTGTTGAGAGGCATGAGACATATATATGGGCTATTTTATATCTCAAAATTATTACTGCTCTTTTTTCACAATCAATCCTCCATGCTATTGCTGCACACCACAGGATTAGCAACTTCACCATGGCACTACCAACCTAGCACTGTACTGCTATCCAATAATACCAGATGTCCACCCCATACTAACACACTAACTACCCCTCATCGCTATACAACCACCGCAGTAATACTGCCCCTGACCCTCTTATCCCCACTCAGCACTACAAATACACCTCACCACTGCACTACAATATTGCACCTCTACAAAACTCTCACAGCAGCTCATTACCACCCAGCACACTGACACTTACACACACTGCTGCTGTACTATCCTCCCATGCTTACACTACCTCATACCACACTCACACTACATGACTAACTCACAGCACAACACATTCACCCCAGCACAACTCTATTCTCATAGCACTTCACTACCACCTCTTACTGCGTAACTACCACTGAACACAGCCACAATACTAAAAACAGGATACCAGCATCGCCCCCACCATTATACAACACTGCAACAGAACCACACTCCCAGGCTTCTCACCCCTACAGGACCACACAGTCAACACAAAACTGCTCACTGTCAAGCTTTATCACCCCAACACAAAACGTCTTCACACAACCATGATTTCATCCAATCACTCCACTGTGATCCAGTAACTGTAGTACCACCTACCAGAACCACAGTATGTCGCTATCATTGCCACAATTCCAAACCCTACCACTATTTTGTGACTTCCCAGCAGCAATACACCTCCACCCTCAGCAAGGAATTAACACCTAAACGCACCATTTTATCAATTCTCACCAACAAACTACTATTACAAAAGCACTTACATCCTTTTCCACTCTATTTCCAAGTCATACTATCAAATGCACCTATCAATGGTCCGCAACCGCTAAAACCACAATATAAAACTCACATTGTTCTACAACGCCTCACTTCAAATAGACAGCAGTTGAAGTATGACAACAGCAAAATACAACAATATCACAATATTACAATACCACACAAACAACAACAGCACAACGCAACATCCAGAACAACATGACAGAACCTGTAATAAGCAACAGTCTGTTTCTTCCCGATACAAAACCTTTTTTTAATTATCTACCTGCACATAATATATAAACCTCCGAACCCTTCAACAGATTGTATGTAACACTTCTCTGAGTATGTTGCCCTCAACTAAGTGCTCGCCACAAACAACATTTACATGAGAGACTTCAACTGCAGGAACCCTCATTGAAACATCTACAGAGATCTAGACAGTGCAATGATAATACACCTCCTCTCTGAAATATCTAACAACCCAAAGCAGAACAAAGGAAAACATCTTAAGCCTACTTTTCACATCTATGGAGGGCTGAGTCTGGCTGAAGCCCTACCTGCGTCAAATTGGACTGCACTGGCCATTTCCCCATTCAGCTCACTTTCCCGCTGATGAACCTGACTCACAACCTCCTAAATCCAAAATCTGGGTGTGAAACAACAAACTTTTCTCCATTGAAACCTTAAACAAACACCTATTGATGCTCAATAAGATCAAGCAAAATAACCACATTGATTTCCTCTGCATCCACTATATACAATCAATCAATAGATGACTTCTCCAACAATATGGTCCCAGCAAAACTAAAAATCAGAAAAAATCCTTATATACAGGCAGAAGGGATATCAAACATTTGAAAAGACTATGACAAAAAGATAAATCGGACAGGTCTAAATCCAGGTTCAAAAAGCCAGAAAGCTGTTCTAATTAGAAATTCCCTCTCCCTCCACTTTGAAATGCAACCATTTTCTTTCTGTTTTCCTCTAAGAAAATTGCAAAACTGAAAGCAAAATTGTTAGACCATCCCTTCCATCAGTCTTTTAAACCAAAAACACCTAATTAATGGAAACCTTCCCAGAATCTCAGTTTAGAAGACTTATTCAAATTAACCAGCAAAATGCAACATACCTCGTATTTCAGAGATCCAATCCCACCCAAGGCAATCAAAGAAAACTTCAGTGTATTTGCACCAATCTGGTGCACAATAAGCAATGCTTCTCTTACCTAGGTCCTATACACCCAACATCCTGCAACTGGGCCTGATTTCACCTATTTACTGAAAACCCAAAGCTGACTCTGAAATTCTACAAATCTTAAGACCCATCAGCAAACTTCCAATGCTAGGGAAAGTCATTGAAATATGTTTTGCACTTAAACTAAACAATCCCACCAGCAACAATGATCTTCTCTCTAATATCCAATCAGGATTCAGGGATGGCTATATCATCGAACGGCAACCTTGAAGATGCCATTTACCATATCTTTCATGATGGGAAGCCTGCCTACTGTTCCAATCAGATCCATCAATGGCATTCGACACAGTGGACCAAAATCCCCTACTTAAGTGCCCAAAAACTTAGGATGAGCCTCAGGGAATCGTGGAACCACTGTACTTGCTCCTGACCAACATAAAATTCAGCCTCCCCAGGATGCAGATGACACCCAGCTTTACATAAAATGATCTGCGGTCCAAGACCTATACAGCAAACATATGGGCCTGAAATCAATTTACATCTGGATGGACTCTCACTGTCTGAATCTAAACCCATCAAAAACTGAATTCCTCCTTATTTCCTGGAAATCATCTGCTACAAATGACTCAACTCTTTTCATGGAACCATCCTCGCTTCAACTCAATTTATCACACACTCAATGCCCTAGCTTTCATGCTGGACTTCTCTCTCTTATTATCAGCACATGTGAGCAAAATGGCACAATCTGCCAAGTTCCACCTCCATTAACTTAAGAAAAAAATCAAACACCTACTATCCTCCAATCAACTAAAATCTGCAGCCAATGCCCTAATCATTTTAAAAACCGACTTGGGTAATGTCATCCTATCAGGTATTTCCTCATCAAATCAGGCCCCGATCAAAGCCATCTTCTACTCCATCACACGACTCATCTCGAAGAAGAAAAGGTTTAACCATATTTCTCCAATTCTGAGAGACCTCCACTGACTCCCTCTTGAGGTAAGGATCAATATCAATATTGAATGCATCATCTACAAAATTTTACGCTACTACACACGCTCCCATTTATCCAATCTTTTCACGTTTTCAGGAGGTCTAGGACTGTCAAGGAGCAAATCCTCCTTAACACTAGAAACCATATTGGTGAGCCTTAAAACAACCCTTCTCTAGTGTGGCTCCCAGCTTCTGGAAATCCTTGCCACTTGATCTACGATGCAGTCATGACATTCTGTCACTCAGGAAAGGCCTCAAGACTTTTCTCTTCAAATGATACTTCGACGGACAGTAACTCTTTCTCCCGGGCGACCCTCACAGACAAATTCTCCCATGGTCACCCACTCACTTACTACTGGGCATCCTTGAAGACATTTTTCCTTACCATTCCTCCCCTGGTTCACTTTGTTGTTCTGCTCTCCAGTTCCACTCCCTCCCACTTTCTACCTCCCCCTCATCTCTTTCCTCCCTGCCCCAAAATCTCCATAATATTGGTGCTCATGTAAAATTATTATACTGTTCTGCTTTCTGTAAATCACTTTTTTAATATCTTACCCTCTCCTGTATTGCTGAATCTCCTATTCTCCACAATTGAAATAGAACGTTGATGATGTAAATAATAGAATGTGTATGTCATAATTAATGGAATGTGTAGGACTTTAGATATTGACAATTGAGACTGCGGCACAGTGCAGAGGAGCTCCTGCATGTTTGTCCTCTTATCTTGTACAGCTCCATAATAAGAATAAACTTACCTGCTTTACTTACGGTGTTGGAAGTCAATTACTACATTATTATTGGTGATGATTGAAGCTGCATCTACGAATCCTTGGATGGTCACTTGGCTGATATCTGCCCCAGTTGCATTATCGCGACGACGACGGCTGGTGTTTGGAGAATGACAGTGTGAAGAGTGCCAGCCATCAACTTTTCACAGGCTCCTATTACCATTTTTCTGCAATCGTTGCTGAGTGGCTGTCCCATACCATTGTGTGCGAACTCCAGAGTAGCTGTGCGTACTCCACAAGATCATTAGCTGGTCCGGCAAGTGCACTTTGAAATGTTTTAATTATTTATCGCACCACAGGATATCCCGAAATTTCACAATCAAGTGGTATTTATTTGGTTCCGCATAGTCTGAGTCATTAAGAATTTCCTCTGCCATATTTGAGGTATTTCTTTTTACGTTTTTTCTTAACTGAGTTCTGCCATAGCCATGCCCTGCATCATCGCTGTGTCACAATACAGGATTTCTGCCACATTAGAAGTTCCTGCTGGCCTTTAGTCTACAATGTTGGCATTCTAGACTGCACAATATTATTGCTGCACGCTACGTGATCCTCCATTTTGGAAGTATTCCATGCTGCATGTGTCTATGTTGGAGCACGTTCCAGGCCACATGATATCATCTCAGTGTGCTGTATGTTGACTCTGCATGATCTTCCATTTTGGCAGCACCTTTGTGCTGCATTTGTTTATGTCTAAACGCTCCAAACTTTTACAGCGCTTCCAGTTTTCTAAGAGAACAGCTACTACGAAACCAGTATTCAGCGTTCAAGAGCACATATTGCGCCTTCTCCCTATGCTATTCAAGCTGGAATTTGTGACGTTTGTTATAAATGTCGAGGAATATATGCTGGTAGTTGCTATATACAGTTTATAGTTTTATAAACTGTATTTCCTCTACAGTGATTTCCATTTTCTGCCTTCCAAAATTTTAGTGTGACACATACCTACTTAAAAGACTGTTTTTGTTGTTGTTTTTTTTTACAAGAGAGGTGCTTTAAGGGGTTTATCAAGCACTATACATATTTGCCAGTGTTTATTGCCATTTTGCCCATTTCAAAGTGTGTCAGGTTGAACCAATAATTTAAGTTACTTAGCATTTTGACTATGAAAGCTCTTACTAGGCCTCAATCATTTTTAGAAACACCAGGAGTCTTATGTCAGGTAGGGCATGTGGTATGACACCTATGAAACATATTTGGGGGCGGTTGGAGCCTCCAGATTTAGAGCTGAGAGAAAAAAATGTTTACTTCTACACTCAGTCGGTTTTGAAGGAAGGTCAATGTTCAAACATTTACCTAATCTGGTGTCAGAAGAAGGTGAAATTCTGAATGTGTACCAAGTTACTGTAAAGAAAATTCAACTGAGATTTGACAAGCAAATCAGTTTGATTGCATTATGACATACATTCTTTAAACATAAACAGAGCAAGGATGAGAATGTGGATTCCTACATAGCTGCTCTTCGTAGACTTGTCTCAGAGTGTAAGTTTGACACTTTCACCGACCAACTTATCATAGACCAGTTTGTCAGTCATTGCAAGGTGTTAGATTTGAAAATCCCATTCCTGCTATGCACTCGTATCATGCTACATTAGGTTAGCAGTGTGTGGCTAAATAGATGCCATTTGTATTCATGTTATGCAACCCACTGAGTTATCCCTGCAACGTGCAAGCTTTAGTTAGCAAGTGTGACTCCATTTTGTATTTTGTAATCCCTATTAGGCTGTGTCTGAACTAGGCCTCATTATTCGTATTGCTTGCCTCAGCAGAACACTGTATTTAGTTATTATTTTTCTTTCCTGTTCAAGGCTGCTTCCCGACTTACTAATGAATAGGCCATTCTGCCCTTGCATGCCTATTTGAATGTGTAGTTCTGCTCTCACGTTAGGAGACGCTGAGACTCAGCGCGGTAACCTTGAGTTGCCGATAGGATGTACCCATCTGGCAGGTGGTAGCCCATCCTTCTGGGCCTTCTTTGTTCATGTTCGGCCCAGGCAGGTAACTTTCCACTGTGGGCATGGTTGGGGGTTCTTGGAGGAATGATCATGCATCGCAGGCCATTGGGGAGACAGTCCCTCGGCAGACATCTTAGGGTGCAGGTCAGATTGGACTCCTCTGCAGAGTATTGCTAATAAATGCTTGTTTGTATTCTCTACTGTCTGACTAACTCTTCATTACTTGGGAAGGCATAGCAGGTGGTTGTAAATAAACCAAGTGGCCCCTAAGGGCCACTTCCTTCAGTTGGCGCCCGAACAGGGACCCCGCAAGATGATCTAGCTCGCACGTAATCGGGTTGCAGGGTTGGGGTTGCGTCTTGTCGGTCGGGCGGATCCGGGTACCCCACACGATCGAGCTTGGTTCTCGGAGCTGCCCCGCCCATCTGATCGGGCGACTCCTCGTCTAGTGGTCACCGGCTGGGGTCCTGATAAGGCGAAACCTTGGAGTTGACCGTTTGGTCCGAAGAGTCGACAGTGGAGAATAACTTGACTCAACCTGTGTGCACCAGGTGAGTGATTTGATTCTTGGAAAAATGGCGCCATTCTTGAACGACACGAGCCTACGGGCTGTGTCTTGGTACAGTCTCCGGACTGTCTTGGAGCAGTTTTCGGACTGCCTTGCTTGAACGGCACGAGCCTACGGGCTGTGTCTTGGTACAGTCTCCGGACTATCTTGGAGCAGTTTTCGGACTGCCTTGCTTGAACGGCACGAGCCGACGGGCTGTGTCTTGGTACGGTCTTCGGGTCATTTTGGTTTGAACTTGGTGGGTTTTGCGGACCCTTTTAAAGACACAGAGTGTTTGTGAACAGCCTACCAGGCCAACTGGTAATTTGGCCCATTCTTGAAAAGGTCTGGGACTGTTTGTGAACAATTTGCCAGGCCAACTGGAAATTTGGTCAATGCTTGAAAAGGTCTGGGGCTAGAGCCTGTCTTCTTGAACTTGGTACAGTCTCCGGACTGTAGGGAGCGGCCCTCGGACCGTTTTGGTTTGGTTTTTGAACAATATTTGAATTCTTTATTTTTTTCCTTTATTATTTTGTTTGTTGGTGTTATATTTGTCCGTTGGGGACAGCGCATGTGTCTCATATTAAGATGCCTTGTCTAAGTAAACTGGGGTGTTTTGGATGTCGGTGTTGTTCTACTGAGGCTCGATTGGAAGAGAGCCAGCCTGCGCCTCCGGCGGGTACCCCAAATTTTGATGTATACGTCAAGCACTGTATTGGCCCTATTATGTTTAGCACATTGTGGAATAAATATACGAGGGACAATGCTGAGTTACAATGTCCACTTACTGGCTCGTTTGATGAGCAATAATTAAATTTCTTGCAGGACAAATTGTTCGCCAAAAAGAGCAGGTAGTCGATGTTTGATTCTCTAAGAGTATGGTAGAAGGAAGCAAAGCAGCGGCGTATGAGAGCAGAGAAAGAGGCCCGGAAGAGACAGACATAAACTATAACGCAGAAAGCAGTGGCCTATGAAAGGGAAAAGATAGAGAAAGGCACAGAATGGGCAGATAGAAAGTTTCGATTGCAGACGGATAAATGCTATGTTACTAGAGAGGAAGGTGATGTTTTCGTTGAAGAGCTATTGGATTCTCGCCCTCCTCCACCTTATGCTCCTGAGCGGATATACCCAAGCGTTCCAACATCTCAGTCCCCGGCCTCTGGTTCCGCTCTTCCTAGTATTTCTGCATCTAGTCAAACTGCTTCGGCCCCAGCCCCGCCTGCTTCCTCTCTGCTCACGCCAGTAACAGAGGCGTGAGCCGTTAGCTCTCCTGTTCCGTCCACTGACTCTGTATCTACTGCTACACCCCCTTTCACTCCTACAACACTGTCTCCTTTCATGATGATACCTGTCTCCTCATCTGCTCTTTCTCCCTCAAGTATGACACCCCAAGCACTGCCGAATGGCGAGACCCCTGTACGTGGGATACATGAAGGGAATTGGGCGGCAGCACAAGACCGTATGGACAAAGTGTTGGTGCGTTCTGCTGTGGGTGATGAGGAGAAGCAAATGGTGGCGAATCAGGCGGCTCAGTGGGCTCGGAGCCCGATCTATAGTGTGGAAGATGTGTGGAGTGTGATGAAAGATTATGAGCCCTTCATACAGCAGCATGCCCTTAAGCACATGTCGGCCACGCTAATAGGACTGTGGGAGCAGTATTTTCAGGGTGCTGCACCGCAGATCATCTATGACATACGGGACAGGGTATATGCTGCAGGTATGGCTCCTAATGAGGTTTTTAGCAATGTAACGACATTGGTGGGTTATCGGGGCAGATTGCTCCAAAAGGTTCCGACAATGGTGACCCGGTGCCCCATGAGGGAGGTCCATCCCATTTATCATCCTGAAATACCAGAACTGCGCAACTCCACGAATACTGTAATTAGGCCACGAGTCGATGCTCGGTTCCAGGAACAGTGGAGCTATACTCCTTGGAAGAGGAGTGAGGTAATATCCCTTAAAGCTCAGTTGCCGGACCCTCGGAAAAACCTGACTGCGTACTACAAAGAGTTGACAGAGGCGGCCTCCTGTGATGACGTTAGCAGATATTGAGTTGTTCTTTGGCTTGTTGGTACCAGTGGATATATGGAGGCAAGTGCATACACAGGATCATGTGGTGGAATTGGGAGGAACATGGGATCAGATCAGGGAGTGGGATAAGGACCGCAAGCCCGGTGACAAGCCGAAGGTGGAGATATTCGCTTTACCGGGTCGCATTATCACCTATATGCATTCCCTTATTCTGCCGAGACGGGTGGATTGGGGCAAGTTGACTGCATGTCGTCAGAAGAAGGACGAGAGTGTGTCTGATTTCTTTACTAGGTTTGAAGGGGTGTTTCTCGACTTTGGTGGCCAGGACCTGTCGTTGGAAGGTGCTGTCCGGTTGTTTGTCAGCAGGTTCATTAACAACTTGCTTCCTGAGATTGCGACTAGGTTGCAGGCTTCAGAAAGCGCTTGGAGCACCTCTTCGCCGTCGGTAATATTGAGTATGGCACAGTACGATCATAGAGAGAATGAAGAGAAGGAGAAAGTGGAGAAAAAGTAGAAAGAATTGAAGACGAGGGTGTTGATGCAGCAAGTTGCGAGGGGTAACGGAAGAGGAAGAGGTTCGGGTTCGGCCCAGCAGCTGCCCAGGTCTAACAGGGGTGGTTCCTTGAGCGCACCTATTGGGCTCAATCAATGTGCATATTGCAAGCGGGAGGGACATTGGCGGAATGAGTGCCCGGAGTTATCGCAGAGAGGTGAGGCCCGAGAGGTCGGGGGTTTGGAGGACGTGGAAGAGGAGGAGGAGGCCGGGGGGAGAATGCATCATCTAATAGACAGAGCGGGAACTATTTTGACGACCCCCGAGGGAGGCAGTGCTATCATGATGACTATGACATGGACGAAGTGACGGGGATGTCTCACAGCTAGGATAGCCAGGGATAGAGCAAGGGACCAGTTCCGGTGCCTGTAGATCAGCGCGGACCCTATGTCACTGCAGATTTACACGGTATGACCGAGAAATTCTTAGTTGATACAGGGGCTATGAATAGCTCTGTTTCCCGTTCACTGGTCCCGGGGGCGGCTCTGTCTGGCGAAAACAATGTTTCGGTGGGTTTCTCAGGTGTGCCGGTTGTCAGTCCCATTTCCAAACCTCTTGCTTTGACTATTGGCCCCTTCACGGTTGATTCACCATTTCTATTAACGTCAAATTGTGGGGAGAATTTGTTAGAGTTGGATTTGTTAAAAAGGTTGCATGCGACAATTTTTTGTTCTCCAGACAGTGTTTACATGACTATTGGACCGCAAGTGGCCCTTGCCACACAATGTCTCGCAAAGGATGCCCCCCTCCCCGCTGAGTTTAAAGATGTGCCACGCACACTGTGGGCTACAGGAGACACGGATGTGGGGTTACTCTAGATCCCACCGGTCTCCATACAGATTAAGGAAAACACTGTATGGCCATGTATCCCCCAGTACAAGATATCTCAGGCAGGAGAAAAGGCCTTATTGCAAATAATACAGGATTTGATTAAGTCTGGTGTGGTTGAGGAGACAGCGGCGAATGTGTGTAACAGCCCTATCCTTCCTATTCTTAAAAAGGCACCCTTGGATTCTTCTGATGCTCACCTTGACGTTTACCACTTCGTAATTGACGTTAGAGAGGTGAACAAAATAGTGGTTCCCCAGTATCCTGTAGTCCTAGACATTTCCACGATCTTGACAATGATCCCCCGTCTGCAAAATTCTTCTCTGTGATCGATTTAAAGAATGCTTTCTTCAGCATTCCAATTCATACGGATAGCAGATATCTGTTTGGATTTGCAATAGCCGGAAGGAGCTTTAGGTTCTGTTGTGCTCCACAAGGCTATACAGAGAGTCCTAGTATTTATAGCCAAGCTTTGAAAGCTCAATTGGATTCTTTGGAACTTCCCCCTGGTAATGTGCTGTTGCAGTACGTTGACGACCTCCTTGTGGCTTCAGACACTGAAGATGGTTGTCAAGAGGCCACAGTTAAATTGCTGTTACATTTGGCACACCATGGACACAAGGTGTCACTTTCGAAATTTCAATATTGTCGACAGGAGGTCACCTATTTAGGTCACCTACTGTCGAAGGAGGGTCGTAGACTAACACCTGAACGCATAGCTGCTATTACTAATATGTCTGTTCCTAAGACCCAATGCGAGGTACGCGCTTTCATTGGTATAACTTCGTATTGTCGTCATTAGATCCCTAACTATTCCTTACTAACGAAACCCCTCCTTTACCTGACCACTAAAGACGTGCATGAACCCTTGCCTTGGACATCTGCATGCCAGCAAGCTTTCGAGCAATTAAAGGTTGCGCTTTGTTCTGCTCCTGTGCTTGGTACTCCTGATTACCAGAAGCCTTTTGTGCTCTATGTACATGAGGCGGACGGTTGCGCGCTTTCTGTTCTAACACAGGGCTTCGGTGGTAAGCAGAGACCCTGCGCCTACTTCGCTGACATGCTTGATAATGTCACCAGCATGCTCCCGAGCTGTCTGAGAGCTGCCGCGGCAGTGGCAGTTTCCACCAGACAATCGGCAGGGCTCGTTCTTGACACGGACCTCACAGTCATGGTACCTCATGCTGTGGAAACGCTATTGAATAAGACAAAGACGCAGCACCTTACTAGTGCGCATCTGACTGGCTATGAACTGACCCTGTTTGCTCCACACATTACCATCAAAAGATATGCTACTCTGAACCCAGCCACGTTACTACCCCTCCCTTCGGGAGAAAAGGACAATGATGTCCATGATTGTTTATTTCGGACTGAGTAAGAAATGAAGGGACGGGTAGACCTGACTGATGTTCCCTTATCTGACCCCCAAGGGGAACTATATGTCGATGGCTCTTGTTTCAAACTACCAGATGGCACTACCACTGCAGCTTATGCAATCACAACATTACACATTGTAGTTGAGACATCCCATATCCCATACCAATCGGCCCAGGCTGCAGAGTTGGCTGCCCTCCTTAGGGCTTGCGAGTTGAGTGAGGGACTAACTGTCAATGTCTACACCGACAGCAAGTACGCCTTTGGGGTGGCCCATAATTTCGGGCGCCTCTGGGCAGAGAGAGGGTTCTTGAACTCGCATGGGTTGTGAATAGAGCATGGTCCATTGATACATAGACTGTTGTCAGCACTGACACTACCTGATAAGTTGGCACTAATAAAATGTAGCGCTCACAAAGCAATAACAGACGATTTTGGTAGGGGAAATGCTTTTGCAGATCAGACAGCTAAGGAGACAGCTAGATCGAAGATGAAAAAGATGTTCATGGCAGGTCCCGCTAGGTGGGTTCCAGATAAGGGAATGTTCGAGGACACATTAGAAAATGTCAGGGAAATTCAGAGTGAGGCGACAGTAGATGAACTGGCAGTATGGGAGGAGAGGACAGGGCGTTTGGACGAGGATGGGTGTTGGACTGACTTGTCTGGGAAACAGAGATGGTTGCTGCCTAACGCCTATGTGCTCCCTGTTGTTACTATGGCCCAGGGCCCAGCACACATTAGTGCCAAAGGAATATGTAAACTTCTGGACCCAGTATGGCTAAACGATAATATCCCTAAGGTAGCCACACACCTAGTGAAACACTGCATCATTTGTCTGAAACATAATCCTGGGAAAGGTACTCCTACACCTTCAGGTAATTTTGCACCACCTTCCTTCCCTCTCGAGGTTCTCCAGATGGATTTCATCGAAATGGAACGAGTTAACAATCTGAAGTATGTGCTGGTAGTGATTTGTGCATTCAGTAAATGGACTGAGGCTTACCCCACTAAGGAGAATACGGCTATGGCAACGGTGAAGGCTCTCTTAAAAGAGTTCTTCCCGCGCTATGGATTACCACGTGTGATCTGGAGTGACAACGGAAGTCACTTCAATTCAAAAGTCATTGAATTGGTGTGTAAAGGCTTGCATATTAGACACAAGTTTCATGCAGCGAACCACCCCCAGTCAGCAGGCTTGGTTGAGAAGTACAATGGTACTCTCAAAATGAAGTTAGGGAAGATTCAAGATTGCGATGGCCGATGCTCTACCTTTGGCTTTGTTATCTACCAGAGTGACAGCGCATTCTAGAACAGGGTTGTCACCGTACAAGGTGGTCTTTGGGCGTCCCTCCAACATCTGGGGCGTTCCAAGACCCAAGCGCTTTTCCGAGATAGAGTACCCCCTACTTGTGGACTATCTGTATGAGTTAACTAAAGATCTTCGTTCTGTCCACCAACAGATTCACGCCACGCTGCAACCAGTACCAGAGGGGCCCGGGCATCAGCTACAGCCCGGGGATTTCGTGTTCGTGAAGAATTTTCAGCAAAAGAGCTGCCTGGAGCCTCGGTGGAAGGGGCCACTCTTGGTCCTGCTCGCCACCCGCACCACAGTAAAGCTTGGAGGCTGGAAGCACTGGGTACACGGATCGCACGTCAAGAGGATCCCTCTACCACTTCCGTATGACCAGTGGGTCCTCGACGGCATTGCTGACCAGGAAGGGGAGCGAGTGCCCTGTTTCGTTCCCTTCTCTGACGCCCGACTGAGGTGGGCGCAGACAGACAAAGAAAGCGACGAGGCCTTACTTGAAGCGGTCCCCCCAGAGATAAGGGCCGCCCCGGATGCTCCCGCTTCTGGTGCACAGACACCTGAGTCTCAATGCCCTGCTGAGCCTGAATTTCTTCCCCTTTTTGTTGATTAAGAAGTGCCTGGGGTTGCCAGGTACAACCTGCGGCCCCGACGGAAGGACAGTGCGCCAGTAGGGCAGTCCAGGAGTTAGGGAAGGACTCGAGCTTAGGGCGTAGGTGCTATGCCTAAGGTGCCTGCTTTAGATTAGAGTGAGCTACACTGGTGCACTGCCCTGGACACTGGACAGGATTAGCTGAGGGTGTCTTCCAAGGAGGGAGGCTGCCCTATCCTGAAAGAAGAGGATTTGTTTTCCAGCAAGGGCTGCGATCGCGCAGCTCCCCCATGGGAGTGCTTCATAGCACAGTCGTTGATGAACAATAGGAGTCTACCAGTGAGGCTCTGAAGGACACTGGGTGATTTGTATCCCTCTGGTTGGTTATATTTTTGTGGCTCCAATTCCTAAAGTTTCTTTCTATGTACCCATTTGGCCGCGCAATTATGAAGGAGGAACAGCCTCTGGTGGCCCCACCATTACAGCAGAATGGTCCTGTGTGGTCTAGTTGGTCTATTGGGAGTAGGGTGGTAGTGGTCCTTCTCATCGTAACGATAACACTATTCCGGGTGGTGTGGTATTTAGAAGAACAGCATCCTGTGCACACATTGATAGGGACTACCCTGGCTCCACCTGAGCATTCGTTTGTTACACTGGCCCCGCATCAAGAGAGACATAGACAGACCTATGTCGAGAATGCGTTTCTGCAGATGCTTCATCAGGTACACAGTACAACTAATGCCACGAATTGTTGGGTGTGTGGGTTACTTCCCTCAGTTATGCACAGGAACGATCTACTGGTGTCATTGCTCCTGTCATACTTGGGTAGCTGTGAGGCATGGTTCCAATTGCTTTCTATGGTGTACATGCACTATCATGCTGACCCGATGAATATGGTACAGTCTGATTACGAAGCAGTGTTGGAGTATATAGTGGTACACCAAGGATATACACCTGGGGCAGATGGAAAGGAGGGTACCCTCATTAAGAAGCTTGTATGAATATTTTTGAGGATAATAAGAATGTCACTTGGTTACAAAACGAAATGCTGGATTTTCAAGGATTTAATGTTACTGAATATTTTAAATGTTTCCAGGAACAAAATATAACTGAAGACAAAGTGATGCCCGTCCCTGTGATCAATACAGCAGCTAGTTTCTGTGTTGAAGGTACAGGGAACATTCCAGTAGGTCAGAGCAGTTGTAACTATACATACCGATTGAACACTACTAGTAGCCCACCTTTGCTCACACCTCCAAATGTATACTTTGTTTGTGGGGAACAGGCTTATACATGGCTTCCCAGGGGATGGTCTGGCCAGTGTTATGTCTCTTTTCTTTTGCCCCCTGTTTGTATTGCACCATCTAATTATCACAAGGATCATAGGCTACAGCGTAGGGATCTACATTTGCATCGGGCTAAGAGAGTTGTCAATCCAGAAGATATAGATCAAACAGATACTTCCCTACAGCAATTTACTGACATCATGAAGGGCATTCTGCCGTTCTGGGGCCCCATGTTCAATAGCCGTAATATCCGCCGCCTTGCTAGAGTAGTTAAGGGAGTTATTAACACTACTGCAGGTATACTGACTAATATTACAGTCGAGCTTCATGCTACGAGACTTGTTGCTCTTCAAAACAGGATGGTTTTAGACGTCATCCTTGCTGATAGGGGCGGAGCTTGCCGCGTCATCGGCAGCAGCTGTTGTGTTTACATTCCTGATACCGCCCCTAATGTATACTCCGCCATATAGAAATTACACAGGCTTGCTTCAGATAACCATCAGGATAATGGATCATGGTCCCTCACAGGGTGGTTCTGGGGTCTGCTGACATCATGGGGTTGGAAGATACTACTTGCCCTCATAGTTATCGCAGGTGTCATCTTCACATGTTGCCTATGTATTAATTGCCTTCCAGCATGTTGCACCTATTTTGTGAGCAAGCTCACCCCTACCCCTAAATTGCCAGGACGTGATACTAAGGTCTCTACTATGATAATGCAGGATATCCAGGATATTATGCTTATTGACAAAGGTATTTTTGAATACTAAGTAGATTTTGATACTCATGTGCTGCTTTATTCTACCTTGTAACTTGACTGACTATGCATTTTCTTCCTTCCCACTTAGAATTGTAAAGGCCCTGCCGGATAGTCTCAATAAAGCATTTAGCCACCCATGCTAAAAGGAGGGTCTGCTAGGTTTGAAAATCCCATTCCTGCTATGCACTCGTATCATGCTACATTAGGTTAGCAGTGTGTGGCTAAATAGATGCCATTTGTATTCACGTTATGCAACCCACTGAGTTATCCCTGCAATGTGCAAGCTTTAGTTAGCAAGTGTGACTCCATTTTGTATTTCGTAATCCCTATTAGGCTGTGTCTGAACTAGGCCTCATTATTCGTATTGCTTGCCTCAGCAGAACACCGTATTTAGTTATTATTTTTCTTTCCTGTTCAAGGCTGCTTCCCGACTTACTAATGAATAGGCCATTCTGCCCTTGCATGCCTATCCGAGTGTGTAGTTCTGCTCCCACGTTAGAAGACGCTGAGACTCAGCACGGTAACCTTGAGTTGCCGATAGCATGTACCCATCTGGCAGGTGGTAGCCCATCCTTCTGTGCCTTCTTTGTTCATGTTCGGCCCAGGCCGGTAACTTTCCACTGTGGGCGTGGTTGGGGGGTTCTTGGAGGAATGATCATGCATCGCAGGCCGTTGGGGAGCCAGTCCCTCGGCAGACATCTTAGGGTGCAGGTCAGATTGGACTCCTCTGCAGAGTATTGCTAATAAATGCTTGTTTGTATTCCCTACTGTCTGACCGACTCTTCATTACTTAGGAAGGCATAGCAGGTGGTTGTAAATAACCCGAGTGGCCCCTAAGGGCCACTTCCTTCAAAGGATACGCAGATACGTCAAATACTATTGTCACGGGGAATCCTTCAAAGTAGCCAAGAGCATAGAGATTTCCCAAATCTTAGTCAAGGAATTGGAAGAAACACCTGTAGAGCATATGAATGTTGTCATTTCTGGCAAATCTTTTCGTAAAAATGCTGGGTTTAGTCAGAAAACCGGTGGCTACAAAATGTAGAAATTAGAAAGTTTACCTTCTGAAGTGTTTCCATTGTGGAAATCTCCCACATATCAGGGGTGGAAGGTGCCCCGCAATTAATATAATTTGTCATTATTGTGAAAAAATTGGTCACTTTGCAAAGATTTAACAGAAAAAAAGAAATTCAAGAAAGTCTGTTGCATGTGTGATGGAATCAGGATGGAATGCTGATTCTGACTTTGAAATTGAAGGTTTACAGAGACAAGGAATTTCCTATTCATCGTTTAAATGACAACAGTAAACATTTGTCTCCCATTTCGGGTGATCCGTTATCGTGTGTAGGCTCCATTGTAGATATTCAAGTGGGAGGCAAAATGTTAAAACTGCAAGTAAATTCTGGTGCTAGAATCTCTATTATCACCCAACCAGTATTCACTGAAATTTGGGATGATAGAAGTTTGTTCCCACCTGATGGTTCTCCAGTGTCTTATGAAGGGAGGAAGAAAAAACACTTAGGATACATTGAAGATGTATGAGAATTCAAAGGGAGATGGATCAAAGGGAAGATATATGTTGCAGTGAAGGGACTCAATTTCTTAGGGTGGTTTCACCAAGGTCTATTTGGTATAGTCCTTAAACCAGGGGCAAAAGAGCAAGTGCTGGTTGTTAAATGTGATGACGTGGCATTGGAATGGAGTCGTCAATTCCCAGAGGTTTTTTAGTGACAATCTTGGTAAGATTCGAGGTTTTAAGCACAAAATCAAGATCAAACAAGGTGCAGTACCAGTTAAACATAAATTAAGAGGTGTGTCCATTAGAGTCATAGAAGACCTTGAGAAGGAGCTGAAAAGTTTGTGTGAGTGTGGGACAATTTGAACTGCAGAGTCATCCTTGTGGCTATCTCCGTTGGTGATAGCAAAGAAGTGTTATGGGCAATCGCATGGATGTGTAGACCTAAGATCACTTAACAAAGAGATTTGGGTAGACTCTTACTCCCTACCCAAGATTAATGATCTATTCGCTCTCACTGCTGAGGCAAGTTTGTTTTCAAAACTCGATCTTGCCTCCGCATACCATCTGGTGGAACTGCAGCCTTATTCATAACATCTTATAGCTTTTACATCACCCATTGATACATTTCATTACTGCTGCATGTCTTTTGGACTCACCTCTGCGGCATCAGTCTTTCAAAGGGTGATGCTTAATTTGTTGAAAGATGTGGCAGGAGTCTTGGTATTCCAAGACAATGTTTTGATTTTTGCAGAGGATGTAGTTGCTCACAATGCCATTTTGGAAAACGTTTTTAAAATATTTAAAAACCATGGTGTGGTACTCAAGAAAGAAAAGTGCCAATTCTTGAGTAATGAGTATTTGGGTCATGTGGTTTCAAAGGCAGACATCATACCTATACCAGGTTTGTTAGATTCCATTATGGGTACATCCGCTCCTAAAGACAATCTTGGAGTCCAGTCATTTCTTAGGTTATGCAAGTTCTATTCTGTTTTTATTCCTGATTATGCCACAAATGTGAGACCCATCAGCAGTTTACTAAAGAAAGACTCAAAGTTTGTTTGGGGTAAAGACTATGATGAGACTTTCACAGAGATAAAAAAAACTCTGTATAGTCAAAGTAAAGCCCTTAAGACATTTGATCCTTCTCTGCCATGTTGTATCACGGTGAATGCCAGTCAGGAGGGAGTGTGCGATTGAGAGATTTTGTTATGTGTGGGGTAAAACAGATCACAAGACCCTTGTGTCCATTTTAAGCAGAGGTGTAAGCAAATGCTGCACTCCCAGAATTTTAAGACTTTCTACAAAATTACTACAGCTCCAATTTGATGTTTGTCACATTGCAGGTGGAAAAAACATCAGAGCTGACTTACTTCCCCAGTTACCGTGCAAAGGTGATGATGACAGTGATGTGATGTTATCTGATCCTATGGATGAGGTCTTTGAGGACTGATTAGTAGCTGCTATTAAGGTGCCAAGGTTGGGTATTTACTCAGAAGAAGCATGGATTAAAGCTTTCAATGAAGACCAAGTCCTTCAACAGATTGTAGGGCTGTTTAAAGAAGGTTGGCCTAAAGAGAAGATACTGTCTCCCAATATCCAACCATATTATAAGGTTGGGGACAAGTTTTCTGGGGAAGATGGTATGTAACTAAGGTCTGACAAATGTATTCCTCCACACTTATTGAGGGGTGGTATCATCAACAATGCTCATGAGGGTCATCTTGGTTCAGCATTCACGAAACGTTGCATTTGTGAGTCTTTTTGGTGGCCTAGAATGGACGCTGACATTGATGATTTGGTAGGCAATTGTAGTGTGTGTACTTCTGCAGACAGGAGTCTGAAAGTTTCTTCTCCTCTCACTCCTATTGAATGCCCGTCAGGTCTGTGAGTAAAATTGGGGATTGATGTCATGGGTCCCTACGAGTCTTTACCTAGTGGTGCCAAATATATTCTGGTATTGGTAGATTATTGTTCTAAATGGCCTGGGCTTAAAATAGTTAAAGAGCCAAGTTCTGGTGCTGTTCTGGAATTCCTCAGGGAAATATTCTAGGGGAAAGCTTACCGCAATCTCTAATTTTTGATAATGGTACTCAATTCATCAGCAAGAAATTTCAAGGTTTTCTTGACTCATGTGGGGTGAGACACTTCAAGAGCTTGTTTTATCACCCTCAAACCAACAGACTTGTTGAGAGAATGAATCATGTGGTTGGGGAGTGCATCAGATGGGCTAAATGTGGCAACTATGATATTCTTAAGTCTATGTGAGGCATGTTGTGGTTTTACAGGACTACTCTACAATCTACTACAAAGGTATCTCCCGTTGAATTATTGAGAGGGAAAAGGGCTAGCACAAGTGTTTGTCCAGCATGGATGTCTAAATGGCTTAAGAGTGAGTCTCATGTGGAACCACTGATGTGCTTAGTAAAGAAAAATGTTGGACTTGCTCAAGAAAAATGGCATGACAGCAAAAAAGGGATTAAGTCTGTAAGAGTAATGACCTAGTACATATCAAAACTGCTGTTCATGTCCAAAAAGGGAGAAACAAGTTTAGTAAATCTGTGTTAGTTGAGAAACTTTGTGGCAATGCTGTTAAGTTCCATGGTGGACACTGGTGGAACCTCTCTAAAATGATCAAGGTGGGTAGTGACAGTAAGTGGCTTGTCCTGCTCCATGCTGCACCTGGTGGTCAAGTCAAACTCCATCAAGATCTCCAAGTTGATGAGTCTGACCAAAACCAAGGGGGTGGTCATCCTGATTCTGATGTTAATTCCCAAGAACCCAGGTTACATAGGAGTTTGTGATGCATTATAAGACCCAGCAGGTTTCTAAGCTGATTTTAGTTTCAGTTTGTATGTATATTGGACTGTCTACCTAGACTTGTTCTTAAGGTAATTTTGCTTAGTTTTCTATTCCTTTTGAACTATGCATTTCAGTGTCCAGTGTCTATGTGTTGTCTGGTGTTCATGTTGGTTATGCCTTCCTTTTCTTCCACCTTTGTGTTTGTCTGTTGTTGTATGTTATTGGTTTGGTGTTCATTGTGTGGAAAAGGGAAGATGTGTTATATCTTAATTGCTCCTGTATTACAGTATCTCGTGTTCTTCTCAATTGAAATTGAATGTTGATGATGTAAGTAATAGAATGTGTATGATGTAATTAATGGAATTTGTAGGACTTTAGATATTGAAACCTGAAACTGTGGCTCGGTGCGGAAGAGTTCCTACATGTTCACCCTCTTATCTTGTGCAGCTCCATATTAAGAAGAAACTTACCTGCTTTACTTACCGTGTTGGAAGTCAATTACTACACACTCTAATAACTGTCCAGCTGAAAAGGTACTAGAAAACTTCTAATAAATAAACATTACACAAAGATAGACAAGTCAACAAAATAACACAACAGTAGCACAGCATAATGCGACAAAAGTAAAATACAGCAGAACACAACACATGAATAACAGGTCACAAAACATAGGCAACACCAAAAAGCACTGCACAACATGTACGCAACAAAAGCCAACAACAACACAACAAAATGAGACACAATAACCTAATCAAGCTACATGCATCAGAATGAATAGCACAACACCAGCCGACAACACAAACATAAAGGCATCACCACAACACATGATAACAAGGCACACACAACTACTATAATGGCAAATCACTGAAAACATGAAACATGAAAAAACAAAAAAACTGTTAGACAGTTCAGCAATGCAACACAATCACACACAGGAAACCAACAACACAACATTAAGACAACATAAAAAACACAGCTTAAAGTATCAATAATAAAGCACACAGATCCAGCCAGAATAACAGCATAGAACAACAACATGACAAATATCTACAAAAAACAGAAACACAAAAACTATATAACAATGTATCAGGGTAGGAACAACAATAATAACACAAAAGCCACAACTACTAGAACCAAAACACAAAAATTCAACAGAGCAAGAAATATCATGTTAACACTACACACAACAAAACAACAGCAACTCAACATAACAACAAAGCACCTTGGAAGGACAACAAAACAGAACTCAAACAGTAAGAGAGCAAGCCAGTAAGGACACAAGACCCACATAATGATACATTCACAACTATAGAACACAAAAGACTGCACAATACAACACAACACAACAATGCAATTGTGTTATGCATATTTTTGTGATGTGTTGTTCTGTATTATAATCATGTTGTTGATTTGTTTGTGTTGTGTTGTTTTGTTGCACAGATATTGTGATGTGCAGAAGATGAAAAGGAGCATAATAATTGATGTTTCATAAAAGAATATGGCATCTGAGCACAATACTTTGGCGGTTCAGTCCAACACAATGTTTTGTGCACCAAATATTGATCTGTGCATCCCATTTTGCCAGTGGTGTGATCAGGGGTTCACTGAAGGTTGTGGGGACAAGACATGCAATGTTTACCAGGTCCATATCAGTCTACCATCTCCAGTCCAGATTTTTTATTTGCAATTTGTGACTTCTTGTCTAAAGTAATTCCCATTATAAAATCAGGATTTCAAGTAGCATCATGCAAAGTAAAAACCTGTTCTGGATCACGTAGTTACACAAGGACCTGGAACACTTTGCAGAAATGGATGTGCTATTGAATTTGCTTTGTAGTTGTATTCTATTAGTGTATTTGTGTGTTGTATTCTTGCTTCATCCTGGATTTAATGGCCTTTTTAGAAAGCTTAACAAATCAGGACCTCTGTTCGAAGGTAGTGCCTTGAATTTGTAATCTTTTTTCAGGGAAATATGGCCATTGACGGTGTGTATTCATTTGTTTGCTCTAGAAAATTAATGATATTGTGATTTGAGCTCCGTTTTTGTATAAAGCCCTGCTGTTTTTGGTACTGGGGGCCGATAGTGCAGCACTGCTAGAAAACCAGCCCCCAGTAACAAAAAAACAGCCCCCACTGCTGCAAAAACAGCCTCCACCCTTCTGGTCTACCGGAAAAATGCTTGGTGCCCACTAAAGCCATTCCGGCCATGTTTGTATATTCTGGAAACTTATGACATGATGGCACCCACTTTTGTCACAATGATAGCCCTTGCATTAGGGGTGCAATGGTTGTGGTGACTTCAATAGAGGAATCACTTCCTACCTTTTTTTGAATCACCTCGCCTGGGTCTTCAGAGACACGAGAGCAGTGGTGGTGGCAGTTGGTATTTGCATCTGTCTTCTCCCTCCACCTCTGGGTCTCCACAAACTGAGGGAGACTGAAGAATGTGAACGGTGTTGTGTTTGCACCAATAGCCTTCTCCGCTGCCATCATGGCTCCCTGCTGACATGCGACGAGAGGAGAAAAATGTGGGTGCCATCATGTCATGAGTATCACAAAAATATACATAAAACAATTGCATTGTTGTGTTGTTTTGTATTGTGCAGTCTTTTGTGTTCTGTTGTGAATGTATCATTATGTGGGTCATGTGTCCTTACTGGCTTGCTTTCTTACTTTTCTTGTTCTGTTTTCTTGTCTTTTCAAGGTGCTTTGTTGTTATGTTGAGTCGCTGTTGCTTTGTTGTGTGTAGTGTTAACATGATGTTTCTTGCCATGTTGAATTTTTGTGTTTTTGTTCTAGTAGTTGTAGCTTTTGTGTTATTATTGTTGTTGCCACCCTGATACATTGTTATATAGTTTTTGTTTTTACGTTTTTTGTTGACATTTGTCGTGTTTGTTCTATGCTGTTATTCTGGCTGGATCCGTGTGCTTTGTTATTGATACTTTAGGCTGTGTTTTTTATGTTGTCTTAATGTTGTGTTGTTGTTTTCCTGTGTGTGATTTTGTTGTGTTGCTGCACTGTGTAACAGTTGTTTTGTTTTGTATTTTCATGTTTTCAGTGCTTTGCCATTATAGTAGTTGTGTGTGCATTGTTATCATGTGTTGTGGTGATGCCTTTATGTTTGTGTTGTTGGCTGGTGTTGTGCTACTCATTCTGATGCATGTAGCTTGATTAGATTGTTATGTCTTATTTTGTTGTGTTGTTGCTGATTTTTGTTGTGTGCAGGTTGTGTAGTGCTTTTCAGTGTTGCCTGTGTTTTGTTACGTTATGTTCGTTTTATGTTTGGCTGTATTTTACTTCTGTCGCATTATGCTGTGCTATTGTTATGTTATTTTTTGAGTTGTCTATTTTTGTGCAATGTTTATTTATTAGAAGTTTTTCTAGTACTTTACTGAGTTTTGTTTGTGAGTAAAGCACTGCTGCTTTTGGTACGGGGCGATATTGCAGCACCGCTGCAAAATTGCCCCCAGTAACAAAAAAACGGCCCCCACTGGTGCAAAACCGGCCCCCACCCTTCTGGCCTTCTGGGAAAACGCCTGATGCCCGCTAAGGCCATTCCGACCCTGTTTGTATACTCTGAATATTCATGACATGATGGCACCACTTTTGTCACAATGATAGCCCTTGCATTATAGGTGCAATTGTTGGCATAAGGGTGTTAATTTTTGACGAATGTGGCTATCCAAGATGTGGTGACTTCACTAGAGGAATCTCTTCCTGCTTTTTGTTCCTGTCACCTCGCCTGGGTCTCCAGAGACCCGAGAGCAGTGGTGGTGGCAGTTGGTGTTTGCATCTGTCTTCTCCCGCCTCTTCTGGGTCTCCACAAACTGAGGGAGACTGAAGAATGTGGATGGTGCTGTGCCTGCACCAATAGCCTTCACCGCTGTCATCATGGCTCCATGCTCACATGCGCCGAGAGGAGAAATGAAACCCTTACGGAGTTTCTGTGAGTGCAGTGCCAACTCTCCACTCTCACTGTGAGTGTGAAGAGTACAGTTTTGGGATGCCAGAGGGTGAGATTACACAGAGAATGGGAAGTGGAAGGAGGACAGGTACCTTTTTTTGTATATATTTGAGACGAGGGGGGGGTTTATCGAATGCTGGTGGGGTGAGTAGCAGTAGGACAGGTGTTTAGTTTTTTTAATTTGAGAGAGTGTATCTAGAGAGGGGTTGGGGGTGGCAGGAGGCCAGGTTTTTTAAAACTGTTTTTTCTGTTACATATGGCACTCCTATTACTCCTCTATCCGGGCTCATATGTTGGAAGCAGGGGCAGATGAGGTGGGGAGTCATATACAGCATAAAATTATAAATGGGCAAAATGTGAATAACTGGGGTGCTTTTCAAGTCGGGGTTCTGAGTGACAGCAAAGATAATTTGAGAGCTGCTCTCATTGTCTATTTGATGTCACTCTGAACAACGAGGTTAAAAACTTCCCCCAAATAATTTGCTTGTGTCCAAGGGGAAAAAAACTGTCCCTCCAACTCCACTTTCACAATGCTTAAAACACAGCACAGTTTTGGCTCAAAGTATTGTGTACTATTGAGGCAAAGTAGTCCATTTAATCACTCATCCTTTACAGGCTTCTTTATTTATTTCTCCTTCAAGCTCACAGTAAAGAATAGGGATATATAAGCCGCAAATATATTCTGTAGTCTCTTAGAAATCCCTTTCTGTGAAACAAATCAAATGATGTATTTATATGCTTACATTTATTGAGCAGGCCTAGCCCAAGGGGACATTATGATGGAGGTTTATTAGGACAATTTAGATGTCTAAAGAAAATGTTTCACACTTCAATAGCGTGAACTCTGTTTCACACACTCACTGAGGGACGCATATTGTGAGAACACTGGAGCAATTAAAGCCTATTGTGCGGGCTAATTAAAGGGAGGATGCCAGCACAGCATGAGGGATCTTGGCATTGTTCTCTTGAGCAGCAAGTGGTACAATTCAAAAACTGCACAATGAACTGCTTTTACAAAGGAACCTGGATGGGGAAGATATATGAAAGGTTGGGGTCCTATTCTTCCTACCAGATCAGGCCCCAATGAACTAAAATTCAATCAGCAAAGTGCTAAGTGAAAATCGGCAGCACTACGTAAAAGGAAAGCAAAATGCACAAAGACTCAGAAGCAAGAGACGTGCACAGATAATGTAATCAGCCCCACTAATGCAAAACAAAAAGACATTTTAGCACACTTAAGTGTTGGCCTAGGCTGCAAGGGCCAGCTCTTCTTTATGTGGGGTTTGTACTTGAGGTACATCCTTCAGGAGAGATTTCAAAGAGAGGACAATCCGTCCCATGTAACTTTGTAGGAATTGCAAATCTTGTGCACAGGAATATCATGTGACATTCCACTTGTCCCTGTCTATGTCTTGTTTTGTTTAGTGTTATTTCATAACAGCCCGGCCAGTGCCTAATTTGTTATTAAAACAATAAATAAGTGCAGGTGCCAAATTCTATTCTCAGAAGGCCACCACCGACTTTTTCCACTGAAACTACCCACTTCCCATAGCCCCAAGAGCATCACCCACAGGGGCATATGTACAAGAATTGGCGATAACTATCGCTAACGCTAGTTAGCGGCAGTTTTTTTATCGCCGTGTATCACGGAAAACTATCGCCATGTTACTGGCGTATTTACAACACGCCGCTAAATGGCGATAGTTTCCCTTACCAGGTGAACTTTCCCGCGTTAAGAACAGCGGCAAGGCGATGAAAATCCTGACGCTAACGTGGAAAAAGTGGCGATCGGCCAATTAGCGGCCAGAAACTGCATGCTAATTAGCGTGAGGCCACTTTTTTTCACGTTAGGCCGGAAAAACCACTATAAAACGCCCGCTTTGTAGCCCAAACACAAAAAAAATTAAAAATACCCCCAAAAAAATAGAAGAACCATGGAGCCAGCTGGACCCAGTACCGAAGCAAACAACAACCACCCAAACACCCAGGAGGACCAGGCAGAGATCCAGGGAAAGGGCAAGGAGAAGAGGAAGAAGAAGACCCGGTTCAGTCAGTAGGAAAACCAGGTCCTGATTGCGAAGGTGACAGAAAAACAACAACAGCTTTTTGTCAGCTCCACAGTGTCATTGGGAACAAAAAATGCAATATGGCAGTCCATCGCAGCCAAGGTGAATGCTGTCGGAGAGGTGAGGAGGACAGTGGATGACTGCAAGAAGTGCTGGCATGATGCTAAGCGCAAGACCAAGGCGAAACTTGCAGCCAATCTCAAAGCAGCAATGCAGACTGGAGGTGGGAGTCCAGCGCCACAGGAGGAGCTGGATGCGTTGGAGGAACAGGTGTCTGCTGTCATCAGCGAGGAGCCGGTGGTTGGAGTTCCGGGACAGGATACTGCTGAACATGCCCAGACACATCAGCAACAGGGTGAGTAACAACCAGGGACTGGGGGGACGGGGTGGATGGGCCTAATGGCACTCATGCCCAATTAAATATTTCTCAGTGCACACCCACAATGACTGTGGATCATGTCCCAGATACCCTTGTCCCTGGTGGCATAGACACATATCACCCTACTCAACCAATACATTGCAAGACACATATTGGTGGGCTCACAGACTTGGAAATGTGCACAGAAAAGTAACCCAAATATAGTCCAAGATTCACATCAGACCACAAAATAAGGGCAACATGAAATAGCAAAGGGGCACATTGACTGGAGATGCAGCAGGGTGTCAAAATGGCCCCCTTGCCTCAACACCACGCATATGCATGTGCCCGTGTGTCTGAGTCGTGTGCAAGAATGTGCATGTGCATCAAGGAGGACCTTACTGCAAATACACAATCTTGCACACGACTCAGACACACGGGCACAATGGTGCATGTGTGCTGACATTGGTGGTGGCATGCCTACTTATGCACATGATCGGTCACATTCACAGTAAATCCTCATTTTGGCGTCAGAGAGATGCAGCCTTGTGCAGACGAATTGTATATGCATGGTGTTGAGGTAAGGGGGACATTTTGACTTCCTACCGCATCTCCAGTCAATGTGCCCCCTTGCTTGTTCATGAGATGCAGTCCTGTGTACACCAAGTGAGAAAGCATCTAGTGAGTCTGCATACCATAAACACATGCATTGTCACAACAAAGTGATCATGTAGCCATCTGTCTAAAAGGTGCATATGCCACAATGCACACATTCAGCAGACTTGAGTCCAAATGTGATGTCATACTATGAGCAGGGGGGATATGCCTACAACACCACAGTGCATGGACTATGCATATCAGGAATGTGTCACCCAAATATGTACTACATGACTTGTCTGTGTGCCATACTCACAGAACTACAATGTCTGTGTAAAGAAGTATGACAACCTAAGTATGACAACAAGCAAGAATAGCAAAGTAGCACCAAATAATGATAAGTAGCTAAATGGCACCATCGCCCCTTAGGTCAAAATTCACTCCTCCACTCTCAAGTGTACACATGTGCCATACAGAAAACAGCATTCCACATCATTCCTGGTGTGAGTTGCCCATTACACCATGATGTGCATGTAAACCTGTCTGTTTGGTAAGTCTACTGTGTCAGTGAACAAATATGCAGTCATGTCTGTTATCATCCACACGCAAACCCCGGCATTTAATAATCTGAACCAGGACAGCATGCATCATCCATGTGCCCATCTGCGTGGCAAATAGACAAACACACATCAGCCTGCCATTTGCATCTGATGGGAGGGGGGGTGATAGGGCCTGAGCACCACTAATACGCCTTTGGAAAATCCACAATCATCAAATCTAGGCCCACTTACACACCACACGTGGGGCCAACGTTGAGGGTAATGGGTGTTGTCAATGTCTGTTCAGCCTGCAACAACAATAGAAACTCACGCTGCACCATACTCGCAATGGGTAAGCCAACAGGAGGGCAGTAAGCAATGCATGCAAGGAAAAACATGACTGACGACATGCACACGAGAGAAATCACAAGAGCCAAAGCTACCTGGATGTACATGTGTACTGCATTGTGCAGCACACATAGAAACAGCAATTAGCCCATCATTGCGAATCTGCCTAAAGGGGTCCCTCCTCACACATAACCATTCGCACACCAAACCCATGCACATGTGCACTACCCAGCAAAGCTGACTGTCTGTGAGCCACACTGACAAGGCAAGGGACAGTGCATGATGAATTGCATGCCTGCACCCTAAACATTTTTGCATGGTACAGGCCAAGGTCACTGAAGTGGCTGAGTGTGGAGTTCATCCTTAAAGGAGCAGGTCACACTCTGACACTTCCTCGTGTACATACAACCCCTGTTGTAAAGAAGACATCTTCTGCCAATCAATGCACAAGTGTCCCAACTCTGACCAAGACCCATATTTACTCCAGCTTGCAACATCTCATCATTGTAAATGCACATAAGTGAACGGCTCACTGGCTGAAAGGGATGAGGGGCAGTAAAACCAAAGCTGCAGGGGTGACTCTCCCACAATGCAGTGCATAGACACATAAACCTGAGCTAATAAACATTGACTACAATGTGGTACAAACTGCATCACTTTCACTACTGAACAGAGGCCACAACTGGTGCTGCTTGTATATAGAAATTGGCCATTCACATTTGGCATAGCTGTAAACTGTGAGATGATAATGTACAACTGCAACGTCGCATCCGTGATGTTGTACAAAGAATCACTATCCGGCATCTAATAGGCATCTACTCCTAAACCGTCAGAATGGACATTGTCATGCAGTCTGCTTGTAAACTCATCCAATGCATGATCATACTTGAAACACACATTTTACTGCAGCTCCCCTTTACATTGCAGAGGGAGAAACATCACCTCCTGTACAGCAGCCTGTCCCACTCTTCACTGATGAATATGAGGAATTTGCCACCATCAACCAGGACACCCTCCAACAGCTGCTAGACTCATTTAGCACACCTTCTCCGGAAGCAGGGCCATCCAGCTGCGTCGTGGAAACTCCACCCCCTGCACAAATCACCCACCAGCAAGCACCTACCACCACAGCTGTCTCCCAGGACCTTGAGGACCCACTCCTGGCATTTCAACGCCGTGCGGTAGAGGTCCAGCAGGAGATGGCTGATCAGGTGCGGGTGGGGTTTGACAACCTGGCGGCCAAACTCGATGCCATACGTGGGTGTCTGAGTCCCATTCGGGACCACCTACAGAACATCACAGACATCCACAGTCCGCTCCATGCTCTCCGACATTCCATGGCTGACATCGCTGGAGTCATGACTCAGAGACAAGAACAACAGTCCAATCAGAGTGGCTCCACCGATGTCAGCCAGGAGTTGTCCCGCATGCGAATGATAATGGAGAACATGGAGCGGATGCAAGTGGAACAAATGGCTGCCACAGCTGCACACCAACGAGACGTAGTTGGAATCTTCCATGCCCTGCAGCTGATCATCACTGCATTGCTGCATCAAGGTATGGCACAGATGAATGCTGCTGCTGCTTCTACATCCACATCTCCGCCCCCTGATGTGTCAGTGCCTCACAGTGCTGCAGCCAATCTACCACCTAACACATGTGAGGCACATGACACATCAGAGGACAAAGATGTGGATGAATCTAAATTATTGTGAAGAAAAAAGCGGTAGCATCCATCTGTGCCAAATGGACTCTTTTGCCTTTGATCAGTGCTTAGCATCATGCCCCAGAACATCAGCTTCCACTGTCCCCAGATTCACTCTTCGACACTCACCTTGGACCTCAGTATGGACTGCCATGATTTGTGTTGTTCCCAATGACACTGCAATCAGCCTGCTGACTGAACTCAACCTCTTCCTCTGGACATGTCACCCCTGAAGTACTCTGTCAGGCTCCCCTCCACTGGGCATCTCTGGAATGTGGGGCTTGTTTGAGCCAAGTACTGGCCCAGTCTCCAACAGAGACAATGTGCATTAAAAGAAAAATATTTAAGTTACACAGGTGTGTGTTGTCTATGACCATTCAAATATAGAAGTCTGTAAAAATGTTGGGCCAGTGAATCCATCAAAACGTACACCAAGGGACATATGAGAAATGTCCATGTTTAACTGTGTGCCAGATAGGCAGTGAGATGCCCGGGTATGTGTGAACTAGCCGTGCCCTCATTGCTCAAATACAATATTCCAGCAAGATCCCAACTTAGCCCTACGTACATGATGGAAAAAGCATGTGTGCAAATATGACCAAGTCAGTCGCATGCCACAAGTAGTGTCTCCCTTTACCATTGCTACAAAGTCTCACCTGACAGATCTACTCACACTCTACGGGGTGGACAAAGCTTGTTGTGATGGGGCTCATTGCATGTCACATTCCAAGATGGAGCACACCATATTCACATAGATGAAGAATGGTTAGGGCATATGTCTACCAGCCGCTATTGGAACCACAATGTCTGCTTCAGTGAAGTGTTGTTGGCAATAGGTACTTTTCCCAAAGTGCAAGTCCTCAGTCAGCCCCTTCCTGTGGCCTAACAATGCCTTATAAATAAGGAACCCTCTCATGCTGTGACCACTGTGAGCGGATAGGGCAATGTGTCTAGGGATGTGTAGTGCACTGCAATTAGCATATAGTCAGATGCTGTACCACCATTTCAAGGGTGGCATCACTATGAGCCAATGCCAAAAGTAGCAGCTGGGAGAAGTGGCTATGACACTGGCACTACAGGGAGCAATGCTACATTTCCCCGCCTGTGTGCAGCAGAACTGTTGGCCCGATTCGCAAAAGTTATCTGCGACAAAATCCTAACTTGACGACTTTTGGTATTCACAAAAGGCATTTAGGAGTAGTAAAGTTAGGATTCCTAACTTTACTACCCCTAAATGCCTTTTGTGAATACCGAAAGTCGTAAAGTTAGGATTTTGTCTCAGATCACTTTTGTGAATCGGGCCCATTGTTCTGCCATATGCCGTGCACATTTGAGCGGCAAAATGACAACATTCTGCATGGGCAGGAGGTTGAGCCTCCATGCACAGGAACATCCAACTCAAATGATGCTGACACACTTTCACTACGCAGCAAGTGTGCCGATGTCTGTGCATGGTAGATGGACTCTGCGTCAGGCTCATGTGATATGCAGGGGGTGGACGGAATCTGTGGTACCCGGCGCATACATCCATCTTCATGATGGATAAGAGTTGCAATGTCAATATCTGCTCAAACCCATGTCCCTACGTTGTGTTGTAAATGGGCAACTGTGAGAAGTTGGCCTGGTATATGCTGTCCACTAATTAAAGTGGGCACCTTGCATCAGTCCAAACAACCCTTATGGTGATTAGGTCAAAGATAACCTTTATTGAAAGCTATCCTAGTGGTAGCTATGGAGAGCAGCCTTCAGGCTAAGTCTTGAAGGAATGTTAAGCACCTTGTTTTACCAGAATGCAACCTTATAGTATTGGTTAAATGAAAGGGAAACCACACAGTAGTTATAAAAATATGTATTTATTCTATATAACACTCTCTAGTATCCTCTACATGAGGATAGAACACAAATCAAATAATACAGTTGCAAAGAGTCAAACGTAAGTAGCACAATACACAGTGGGCTCCCGGGGAGGCCAAACCATATACTAAATAAGTGGCATAAGAACCACGACTCGGGACTAGACCTAGTCTAGAAGGTGTAGGATTGCAGGGACCCCAAGGAACCACCCAAGGTGAGTGAGTAGGGACCCCACGGAGGACGGGAGCAGTGTGGGAACACGACCGCGTGCTCTGTACAATTCAATGGGAAAGTCGCGGTTGGAAAATCAGAGATTAAGGACCCTTCCCAGCAGATTATGAAGCCAACCCTTGGAACTTAAGAGTTTGGAGGGCCACCCCACCCATGGATACCTTTGTACCAGAGTTACCTATCCCAGAGGAGCCGGGTGCATAGGTGCAAAGTGGCGTCGGAAACCCTTGTCGTTCTCTATGGATGTCGACAAAGAAATGCTGCTGCTGGAAGAAAGAAAAGTGTCCGGTGGAATCCAAATGTGGATTCTAGGCGAGAAAAACCTGAAAGCAGAGAGGACAGAGTATGGATCACTTTGGAGTGACCAGGGGCTCGGTAGACGAATGCCCACCGATGTCAGGTGCTTCAGGTGCGTTGACGGTGAGCTTGACTCTTCAGCTGCGAGGACTAGGAAATGTCTAGGACAACCAGGAGCCGGAGCGGAGCTTTCCCACAAAGAATGTCAAGTGCTGAGGGGTCGGTATCTGGCGGGAGCACCAATCAAGCCTTGGCAGCGGCAAACAACGTAGATGGTCGAATTTGGTGTCGATCTGGCCCAGCAAGGACCAGGCAACTCACCACAGCAAGGGAAGTCAGGGCAGGCCTGGAGCAACCAGGGGAGCCCAATTAAAGCAAAGTTGACCCTCAAGTGGACCCACAGGCCGAAGGCACAGGAGTCGCGAGGGGGACCTCAGGCGGTTTCACAGGATACCAGCTAGCAGGGCACAGAGTGCAAGGATGCCAGAGTCCTTCTTAGAAAAGATGCGCTGGGGTCAGGGCTACAAATGGCCCAATGCACGAAATTGTTGCACGACAACAAGCATGTACAGCTGCAAATGGACGCAGTGCACAGGAGTACGGGTATATGGTCCCCACGAGGGATATCTGCCTCAAACTTGGTAAGAGGGCAGTTCAACCTTGGAGATCTTCAGAAACCCACCTCCTGTGTTGCTGGAGCCTTTGGAGTCTGCAGGAGTTCAGGGTCAGCAAACAAGTCAGATGCATTATGGTGCCTGCGTTTGCAGGGGAGTGACTCCTTCACTCCAAGGGAGATTCTTCTGTTGTCTTGGAGGTCCACAGGGTCCTGCACGGAGCCTGTATGGATCACGGACAGTGGCGAGACTGGGGACGGCAAGGGAAGACAAAGTTGAGCCAAGCGAGGTCCAGCGAAGTCCAGCGTGTCCAGATAGTCAAAGTGTAGTGGTATCTTCTTGCAGAATCTTGTCCACGTAAAATCTAATGTCCTGTAGCCAGGTAACCCATTTTATACCCATGGGAAAGGGTTGGACAGATCCTAGGGACCCTACTAGGTGAGGGAAAGGACAGAGGGGTGGCTACACCCATGTCCTTTGTCCATTTTCGCGCCAGAGCAGAAGCAAATGGCTCCTAGAACTGGTTTGAACTGGACTATGCACAAGGACACCAAGTGTGCCCCTCGTGCAGACTTTCTGGCACTGAGACAGTGCACCCACCCAGCCCCAATACACTAAATCCTGTCTGGGAGGTGGTAACACCTCCCTGTGACAGGATGCCTATTGTGCTGCCTTCCCCTGCTCAAGCTTGGCTCAGCAGCAGGAGGGCAGACTCGTGTCTGTGGCTGGCAGCATCCATTTTGTGCTGTAAGGCTCGAGAAAGTTGGTACCGGTAGACTTGGGTACCCCCAGAACCTCGGTTCTGAGGGGAGGAATCAAACCTCCCATACCAGTTACTGGTGTGCAGGTATGATTCCAAGGTGTTTGACACCAAACACGACATACTTCGTTGCAGTCATTTTCGAGATAGCATTTACCGCGAGGTTATAATGCACCTCTACCTATATGTCTGGTATTATCACGTACAGCCCGGGAGAATGGTCTCCAAAGACTGCAGAGGGGCCCTGCTCATGCAGGAGCACCCTCTCACGCAAAACCCAGCACCCTGCCTTCAGGATTGTTAAGGCCTGCTATAGGGGTGACTTACAAAGTTTTACGTGTAGTGATATATATAGATATAGTGAACCTATATCTTAAGTAAGTGGTGCAATCACCAACATACACAGGCTGCAGTAGCAGACCCAGAGTTCCATTTTGCATGGCCTCTCATGGGTGGCATAATACATGCTTCAGCTCATGGGAAGCCTCTGGGGTACCTATGCCCTGGGTACATGGGTACCATATACTAGGGACTTATAAGGGTACCCCAGTATCCAATCTGGAGTGTACCAAAGTACATATGTTGCAATTTAAAGTAGAAAGCAGATAGGCTGGCGTCCTGAATAGCAGGATCCCAGCCAGACTAGTCAAAACAGTGGGCCTGATTCACAGAACTAACTTACGTCAAACGTAAACGTAAACGTAAAGTTAGTACTTTTAGGTATTCACAGAATACACTTACTCATTTTGGTATTCACAGAATGAACTTACTCATTTTGGTATTCACAGAAGTTAGGAGTCCTAAAGTTAGGACTACTAACTTCTGTGAATACCGAAATGAGTAAGTTCATTCTGTGAATACCAAATGAGTAAGTGTATTCTGTGAATACCTAAAAGTACTAACTTTACGTTTACGTTTTTGACGTAAGTTAGTTCTGTGAATCAGGCCCAGTGGGCGCAAAAAGTGGGGGTAACCATAAGAAGCATATCCTTCTTTCCTACATCAACAATGTGCTGCCAACTCCGTGAGTCACAATTAAGATGTTAAACTTCACAAAGAGTGTCCCTAGACTAGGCCGTAACTCCTACTTGCCACCATGTTATCAATGCAAGTTTACTGTGCTCATAACTAAAGTATCCTGACACTATTCGTCCAGCTAAGTAACATGTCACACACGTACACATTCAAATGATTGTCCTGTGATAGAATAAGTTGCATACAAGGTAAAAAGCAACACTCCACCAAATTACCCCTGACATAAGTGCAACCAGAATTCTAAAGTAGTAACCATTTATTATGAAAGTACAAAATAAATGACCCTAATCTAACACTAATCACTACTACAACTAACCTAATCTAAACTAACTGGAACAAAGTGAATGATAACCTAAACTATCTACCATAACTAATCCTAAACACGCAACAACATATCTAAGACATCAACCCCCCTCCCACCCTTAAAGCACATCATGAGACTGGACAAAGACCTCTAAGCTATAGATAAACTAACTACACAGTTATCCTACACAAATATATATTTTTGGGGTTTTATTTTTTATATAACAACAAAGACATCAACCCCCCAACCAAAGGAAAAGGAAACTTATCCCCAAATACTATAGAAGAATTAATATCTAAAACTAGCTTAAAATCTAACACTAACTATACCTACACTACAACTACACTACCTAACACTCTAAATACTTACCTAACACTAACTAAGAACAAGAACTAACATTGGGGGAAGGGAGAAGAGGGGGATGGGGCTCAAAATGCCCGGTCAATATGGGAGACCCAGGGCTGCCTTTAGGTCCTGCAGGTGCCTGGTATGCTCCGCCATTTCCCGACGAATTTCTGCCAGCAAAACATTGTTGTCCATGACTGTGCGCCGGTCCCGCACAGTGAACGGCACCACCTGATCTGCTGGTGCAGGTGGCATTGTCCCTTGTGTGTGTGGTGTTGAAGGGGGATGTGTTGCTGCCTGTCCACGCCGGGAGCCAAGCCTGGTGCCAGAGGTGCCAGGGATGGCCTGTGTGACACTCTGGCTACAGTGGGTCATTACCTCGGGCACCGACTTCCAAATCCCAGCTGCCTGTTCTTCTTGGTACCTCAGTGCCATGTTGCGATATCCCTTTGAGACCTTGCGGATATGGAGGTACCGGTCCTTCCACACCTGGAAGGCGTGGGACTCCTCTGGCGACATGTTGTCTGTCAAATAAGAGCAATGACAAAATTTGAGTCCTGATGACTATGTCAATGTTCTCCATTTAACTCAGAAACACAAGGTCAGGGAAACATGGGAGCCTACACTCTAACATAACATTGTGAAGTTAGAAAGTGACCTGGGCAATGAAATGTTGAATCCAGGATCAGTAACAACATGCTGGGGAGACTGACATGGCAGTGCATGGCATGTGACAAGTAGTGTCACAAGCAAATGAGACGGTCAGTGTCAAATGATGGTTCTGTGACATACCCTGACTGAGGGTGACATGTACAAGGAATTGGAGGAGGGAGGCATTAGCCCTCCAGGTGTAGCGCCTTGCTCATCCTCTTCTGTAACACAGTGCTGCATCATATGTACAATAATCAGGTGCAGCCCTGCGTGCCCCCCAGCGACGGCGTGGAGTTCATCCACTCAGCGCCAACACAGGCACCCTTGCACAAGAGTGCAAGGGTGTCTGTGTGCAGGGGAGGCTTGTTTATGTGTAGGAAGGTTACCCTTCCTGCACATGAGCAATCCTGGAATAGCCCTACTTACACTTACATTTGTGCTGCATCAAGCAGCACACATGGAAAGACGTTAGGTGGCTGAACACTGACTTGTACATGAGGCGCAGGCCCTCTCTCCACCACATCTTCGCAATAGGTGACGCGGTGCTGGAGAGAGAGGGAAACGTAGTTTACTCAAATTTTATAAATCTGCATGTCTTTGATCCACAATTCTTACTCCGCTGACAATTTTACTACACAGGAATTTACAACGCAAACTGTTACAATGCATTCCCCAAAGTAATGGCCCCCGGGAGTCATAATGGTAATTGTGTTATAATGGGGAATGCGTTTTAACGAATAGCTTTGTAGAGGCCTGTGTTTTAAAATATATTGTGCAGAAATAACTGCAGAACAAAAGCATGCAGGGTAAATGCATGCAGAGTAATGTCCCAAATTTGGCAAGAGGGGCTTGTACATTTGCCCCTGAGTCTAGCAGGGGAATGACCCCAAGGAGACAGCTTGGCAACACCATTGCAGTGGCAAAACATGCCAATGAGACACATAGGGCCATCTTTGCTAGGTGTTTGTGGAACGTGCCATTGATATCCTTGGCTTAAAGCTACGTCCTCCTACTTCTGTGAAGCTGGTATGCAGCATAACTACAATAGTACTGTGCAGACCTGTGTCTGACCATGTACGGCCTGAAAACTACTACCTCCTTGTGCATGAACGGGCCCACTTGCACAGTCATCTCAGTCAAGGATGTACATGCTTTCCATGTCTGGTCATACTGATCAGCAACACCACTCACGTCTCCTCTCCTATCTGTACTCTCTGTAATCCACATGCATGTGCTGTAGTGACAGAACCCATAGATATCACTTGCATGGGTATCACTGACTGGGGATCTGGAAGACATATGCATTGCTCCATCTTCACTTACTGATTTGTACACACTTCACACTTCCACAAAACATCATCACACTGGAGGCAAGGTACATGTGATGCACACCCATACTGCATACTACAACGTCAATGATTTTACCCAGACATTCATCACATCTCACAATGCCAATATTTAATGGCTGAACTCACCAGTGGCGTGTGGGTCCTTGAAGGTGTCGATATCCCCCTGTGTGATGAGTTGTCTTCCAGCTGTGAGACATGAAAAGAAACGTGTGTTGGTATCAGACGTAAAAGCACACGTGTCCTATTCATCATACAATTCATCACCATCACTGACAATGCTCTGTGACTGTACTGTTGCAGTCCATGTTGCCTACATGATTGTGTCTACGTTGCCTGTCATTCCCACAAGACCTAGGAATGCTGATTTAGGCCAACAAGACAATGATGCTGACAACTTTGCACATACTACTTGTGTGACACATTCCCAAGGCCCCATTTCTCCACCCAACATTATGTTATACATGCTCTGTGGACGATAGCATCTCTGCAGATCGCACAAGGCTGTGTCGCAACTGTTGGTGGTGTATGACACTCTGGAGATGTCCTATTTCAATAGAACAATTGTTCCTATCTCATCCACTGTAACACAAAGCCTATGTACAAGGGTAGCGTACCTAACTTTGCAAAACAAGGAGGAATGCATTATTACTCTTCCTTTTGTGCAGCACACATGTCCAAAAGACAATGCCTTGGATTTTGTATGTACAGTCACCCTTCCTGTAAATGAACAATCTTTGCCCTGCACGCACTATGGTGCAAGGGTGCCAGCGTTGGCACTACAGTGCTAAGTGTTGCACCAGCGCAGGGGGAAACGCAAGCCTGCACCCTATGCTTGTACATATGGTGCAGCATTGCATTTCTGATGTGGCAATGTTAGGTGTGAAGGCATGACGTCTAACGCCTCACTCCACCACATTTGTGCACATATACACCATTGTGTCACACACCGCATTTTTGGGTTTTCATATGGGTGTTCATATATCAATTTTGAGGGTGAACTTACCACACTGTAGGCCAATGATGACTCCCAGGTGGTCCAACAGGTCCCCCTCACGGCCCACGCAATCCTGCCATCGGTGCTTCCATTGGCGGACAGTCCTGTCCACACCGAAGACACACAGCATCTCTGCTCTCACGCTCTCCCACCTGACCTTCCGGACACGGACGTCATATCCAGAAAGGATACGACCACCACTCTCCACCATCAAGGGCAGGTAAAATTTGACCCGCCATAGGAAGCCCCCCAATGCCCCCTCTGACATCCTGCCCTCCCTACCCACACCCACCATCTCCCAGCACACACCTAAACCCACTCCTAAGAAAAAAAAAAACAATATATGCCCAAACAACTAGTAATTATTTAAACTACCCCTTAGACAAACACCCGACAAGATTGAGGACAAGACGCAAAAAACACATACAAACAAGTACACAACACTTCATGGAGACACTATCGACAGTTCACAGGACACAGCAACACTCTCTCAATCAAAAATCTGCAGCACACAACACCAAACACCTCCAACACTCTCCACAATCACCTGCAATGTGCTCAAAAGAGAAGTGAAAGTGCACAGCACTCCTCCAAGAAGCAGGAAGCATGCAGACATCACTTCCTGTGTGTTTGCGGCCCATTTTTTGACTACGCGGTGAGATTCTGCATGCAAATTGGCTTAGGGGTAATATTTTGTGTTGTTCAATGTGTGTAGCGATAGATTTTCCATCGCGATTATGAAAAAAACATTGCGTTAAAGTTAATGCGGCCAGATTTTGCACGCTACGTGCAAGTTGTTACACAGATAAACAGTATTAGATGTAATTTCATCTCAGACCCCAAATGACACCCTAATAAGCATTTTTTACCCCCAAATGACACCCTGAAAAGCATATCTGACCCCAAATGACACCCTAATAAGTATATCTGACCCCAAATGACACCCTACTAAGCATATCTGACCCCAAATGACACCCTGAAAAGCATATCTGACCCTAAATGACACCCTAATTAGCATATCTGACCCCCAAATGACACCCTAATAAGCATATCTGACCCCAAATGACACCCTACAAAGCATATCTGACCCCAAATGACACCCTAAAAAGCATATCTGACCCCAAATGACACCCTAAAAAGCATCTCTGATCACGAAAGACACCCTAAAAAGCATCTCTGACCACGAAAGACATACCCACCCTCAAAATTACAATTGTACAATACTTACCGCAAAATGTTTGACTTTCACTTGTCAGAGAGATGTACTTATGCAGAGGATAAACATGCACACAAGGTATGTGTGTTGTGTTGTTTTATTGCACAAACTGTGCTTCGGTGCATTTTGCACATAAATTTCACAAAGGACTGTCACATTGTGACGTGCTCAAGTGAAGAAATTGTTTATGATTCGGTTCCTTCGGGCAGTTCCTGCAGTAGAAACTGTGTGGTGTGGAGCACCAGCCTCATCTTCTTCATCATCCCCAGCATCGTCTGGTGCATCTGGCACTTGGATCCATGGGGCATTGGTGCGTACACATATATTGTGCAACACACAACATGCTATGATTATCTTGCACACTATTTCCGGGCTGTAGAACAGTCTGCCACCTGTGATGTAAATGCACTGGAAATGTGACTCTAGCACGCCAAAAGTGCGCTCCACAATGGCCCTGGTGCGTCCAAGGGCCAAATTATACTGCCTCTGGGCCTGGGTGTTTGTGGCTCGGAGGGGTGTCATCAGCAATGGGGAGAGTGCATATCCTTAATCACCTGACACATGTAATGGAGAGATGTGTCCATTAGTTGTTGTGCATGCTGTGTTTGCAGTGTTTATATTTTGTGGTGTGTGATTTGTGCTACTTTGGAATTCAGGTTAGCCATGTGTAGGTTCAGACAATTGACCAGCATCAATGCAAATTACATTGCCTCACAGCTGCTCATCCATCCCCCTAGCCTATTTTATTGTGGGCGTTGCGCGGTTGCATCACTGGTACTCCAATGGCGCGCCAAAGGCAATGCCGTCTGCACCCGTCCGCGAGCCAAACGCAAACAGCTGCAGGGACCCTGGATCTCTTACCGTCTAGCGCTACGACTCACCCGCCCTCATCAAAGTCAAAGCCAGGAGAACGTACAACTGCCAATAGGCCACACCAGACACAACTCACGTCCAGTTCTCCTGCTGCCGCCAGACCTTCACCACTGCCCAACACCTGCACTTCCAGATCCAGACCAGCCACAAAGCAACACTCTATGGCACCCTCGCCTGCAGAGCCGCTGGAGGCCGGGCCCGCTCCGGCCACACCATCAATATCATCACACACCACGCCATCTACTCCATGGACTACATACTAATTTCCGACCTGAGCTTCCACCTCACAAACCACAACAACTCCAACTCCAGTACCCTTTGGCCAAGGCTCGCAAACATTAGCCTGACCCAACTCTTCACCACACTGACCCACAAGGCAGGACACACCCTCGACCCCATCTCCGCATGTGGAAACAGCGTCCACTTCATCCACACCACTGAACCCCCATGGAGTGACCACCACTGCGTACACTTCCTTGTCGAGAAACCGAAGCCACCCAAACCCACATCCTGCACCACACAAACGTACTGGAGCTGAGTCACTGAGGAGCTGCTCCACTCCACCATTAACGGCAACACCCACACCACTGCAGCCAACACCGACGGCACTGCCAGGGATTTCCACACTTGGATCTCCAACTGCGCATACAAACTTGCCCCGCTATGCAACTCAAACCTACAGCGTGCAAGAAAAGCTGCCCCGGTCACCACCGACCTCCAAGATGCCAGATGCATCTGCAAACGCCTGGAGAAGAACTGGAGCAACATCAAGACACCCAAAAGACTTCACCACCTACAAGGACACCCAGCTCATACTCTCCCTCACCAAGACGCCCACACCCACCAGACTAGGCTTCCAGGAAGGATTGCAGGAAGTTGCGACATGGATGATCAACAGCTGCCTGGTACTCAACGCAGAGGAGACATAAGTCCTCATCCTCGTAATCACCCCATCAGCATGTGACAACACCTGGTGGGCCACCGCCTTCGGCAGCCCCCCCACCAATGACCCCAGGTACCTTGGCATCGTACTCGACTCCTACCTCTCCATGAACCAACAGGTCTACGCCGTGGCCTCCAGCTGCTTCGACACCCTCTGCATCCTTCATGAGACCTTCAAATGGATGCCCCAGAGTCAAGAAAGACAGTCACCCACGCAGTCATTACCATCAGACTGGACTACGGAAACGCCCTATATGCCCGCATAGACAAGTCTGTGCTCTGCAAGCTCCATACTATACAGGACACCACCGCCAGACTCGGCCTTGTATTCATACTTTCCTCATAGGTCCAGACCCTCCATCGCACCTACTTGGTTCCCACCTCTCCCAACATTTGGAAATGTGTGGCGGAGGGGCTGTGGCTTTGGGGATAGTTTGTCTACAAGGCTAGCCCCAGTAACTGCAGTCACTTGGGTTGTTGTGTATGGTAGGTGGACATGTTACTAGGCATGTTGTATGAAATTTGCTACATGTGCATTCTCACATTTGTGAGTTCCATGATTGTGGACTTGAGGTGTGTGGTGTGTTCGGTTAGTACTTACCAACAAGCAGTGCATTTCCATATGTGCCATCCTGAAACCGCTGGTTGATGATGGACTGGCGGAAGATGTAGGAATCATGAACACTCCCTGGGAACTTGGCTACGACATTGGTGAACAAGCCCAGTGGTCCACAATTGCCTGCACATTGATGGAATGTGTGTGCTTCCTGTTGCGTTATAAGTGTGCAGTGTCCGCAGGGGGCACAAGTAGGACATGTGTGGAGTCAATTGCCCCCAACAACTGCGGGAAGCCAGCAATGGCATAAAAGCCTTGCTTGGTCTCAAGCTGTTCCTGCGCAGTGTTGGGGAAGCGTAGGTGCTGGGGTGTCAGGCTGATGATGCCATCCAAGGCAGTTGGGAGGAACCTTGATAGGGCTGACTGTGAGACTCCCCCAACTTTGGCAGTTGTTGGTTGGAAGGTACCGGATGCCAACATGTGCAGCACTGTCAGCAGCTTTGTCTGCAGAGGGATGTTGGTTCTCCGCTCTGTTGGTGCCTGCAGCCTGGGGGCTATCTGGGTCAGGATGCGGAGGATAGTTGACCTTTTGAGCCTGTAGTGGGTGATCACATCCTCTGGCATTAGGTCTGTGAGGGTGAGGCGTGTGCGATGGACCAGCTGTCTTCTTCGGCGCTGCCTCCGTGGTGGTCCTGGGGGCAGTGGCGGTGGTTGTTGTGGCCTTCTTGGTGCTCCAAGCTGCATGAGTAGTACCTCCATGGCATCAGTGGGTCTTCAGATGAGGATCTGGGCTAGTCTCTCTTATGTACTGTTCTTTATCACCATTTTTAAGGCCACCTTTTTTCTTAAGTCCCAGCCGCTAACGGGCTTTAGCAGCTGTTTTCTGAACGTATCGCAGGCCCGGGAGATCATTGTATATATTGCGAAGTGGGGTTAGCGTGCGTTTTTGCACGGGAACGCCTACCTTGCATCTCATTAGCGATAGTTATCGCTAACATAAGTGGCGATGGTGAAAACAGACGGTTTCACCTGAAATCTGTCGCTAACGGCTGTTAGCGACTGCTTGTGAATACGGCGATAAAAATATCGCCGCATTAGCGGCGGAAAAGTGCCGCTAACGCGGCGTTAACTCCCCACTGTCTTTAGCACTAACTTCAGACCCATCTGCAAGTGCTAACTGCTGGTGAACGTTTAGATAGGTGGGACATAAATAGTCATTGCAAATAAAATCATGCAACAAAGTGAAGAAGTCTTATTTTTTAAGGGATGGGGCATGGCGGGTTTTTCGCCCCGCAGAAATAGTTGAAAATCGATGCTCATTTGTGAATTTCACAGCACAATTTACGCCTAAAGATCTGAAAGGTTCTGATGGAGTGCTAATGCAAACATTCCAAAATTTTTCTGGTGTACCAGATAAGTGTTAAACTCCCTGGGAATTATTGGGGCTTCCTGTGCCAGAAAGTCTTTGAAAACAAGGTAGCAAAATAGTGGATTTTTCAGCACAATTTCCCAAAAAGTAGGTAAAGAGCTAAATTTTACTACAGGCAATGTCACATGGCCAATAAGTTTTCATAATTTATATAACATTTTTCTTCACTTTATTTTTCAATTCTGCCCCTGAAAGTAGATTCTGAAAATTTACTTGGAAGGGGTTGTTTTTTTAGATCCAGAATAAAAAGATTACAAACATCAACATGTACCATACATCGGTGCCTAAATACAGGTCCAGAGAACATTTCACATCCATCAAGATGCATTACAGAACAGATCAGCCCAATACTTTTCACAGTTCATTGCATATAGAATATCAGGAGAGCGATCTACAGTTTTGCACCTTTACCAGGGATTTCAGCCATAAATTGACCCTAAATGTTATTAAATCTCATAACCCCTTCTCACCGATAAGCATATAGTGCCTCTTTAGCTCTCACTTGCTTCATCTTCACCACCCATTCACTGACAGAGGGAATCAACTTAGTTTTCCACCTTTGGATCAACAAAGATCTGGCCACCATCATCAAGACAAAGAGCAATTTGTGAAATCTGGAAATGAATTGTTCTGGCAGGATCATAGCCTATTACCCTCAACCACATACTGGGTAATAGTTGTATCTGCCAAGCTGATTTCAGATACCGAAATATCGCTCTACAAAATTCATGAATAATTCATCAATAACATGAGACCAGTTACAAGTGCTCTTCATTCGCATCTAAAGCAGCAGCTTGGCCATGTGTAATTGGCCCCTCTTAGCACCTTCAAATGTAATATATTGATGTTGTCCCACATCTCCCTTATTAATGTAAGTCCTTCATGCTTTTCCCACATGTTGATAGCCTTTTGGCACATATACAGACCCCTCCATGATGCGAGCAGTCTTTTCCATTCACCTGGTTGTTTTAGATCTGGGGCCTCAATCAAGTTTGTTACCAAATTTAGACTGTCACAGATCTGACTAATATCCAGAGACCTAAACTTACAGGGTAAAACTCTATAAGAACCCATGAGCCAGAAATTTTCTCCAACAGATTCTTTAATTTTGGACCAATTCTTCCACCTATCTCCTACCATGAAGTCGATCACCTTGTGAAACCCCATTGTTTCCCATTTCAGGACTGTGCTTAAGTCATCCTATCCCTCGAATCCCAATTCAGTTCCAACAGGGGTGTAGCAAAATTGATGAAGGGGTTTGCTTATTGCCTCTAAAGATCCCTATGTTTTTTAAAGAACCACTGAAAGATCTTGTAAAGCACTTTTGGGGTGATTTTGTCAATTTTAAAACATCCCTAATATTATGTTCCTGTAAAATAAAAACCCATAAGATCGTTTTTAAACATTCCCCCTAACTCGTGTTGCACATTGAATCTGGACATATATTGTGCAAAATATTGAAAGAACTAATACCGCAAGTTGGGAAGTGCTAAGTCACCTTCTTCCACTCCTTTATACAAGGTGCTAAGTGCTAATCTGGCAGTTTTATTCTGCCAGACAAATGACTTAAAAAGAGATTTCACGTTTCTAAAAAAAGATGTTGCAAGCACACACGGCATAGCCAAAGAAAGAAAATTAAACAGGGGGAGGTTGCCATTTTTATCAGTGCAATCCTCCCTAATATGGTGAGGGGTAGTGAGTTCCATCGTGCAAACAGAGATTTTACTTTTAAAAGTAGTGGGGCATAATTAAGGTCATACTATTTAATACTCAGATACTGATTCGGTTGCTCATTACGCAAGTAGTCGTATCTGGGAGCAAAATATCAGCCTCACAATTACAAAGAATCACTTTGGTTTTCTTCTTTTTTTTTGTCCTCATTTAGCAGCAGGTGGTGGTCTTAGTATAGGCTCAACACCTCACCTTCTATGCCATAGTCCCGAGCAAGACCTTATCCAGCATTAGTTGATTTGTTGTGATGGCCCTGGAAATCTTTATGTATGTATTGGTTTTCATGTCTTAATCAGCAGACAGTTCCCTGTCATTTTTTCACCTTCCCCATATCTTCCCTTCCACCACCTCTGCAATAGTTCCCACATTGCCGCACTTTTCTGGGCATGAGTACTACAATCAAGCTTACTGGTCCGTTGGTCTGACCATGTCCATTCGGTCAAGGTTGGGGGTAGAGACGATACCCATTTCAAGCAGATTTCGCCTCTTGCCAATAAAATTAAAGTAAAGATAAGTGTTCTTAATCTCCTGTCAATAAAATTAAAGTAAAAATAAGTGCTCCTAATTAGCGATAGCCTCTTCCTCTTCCAACAACTGAAAATTACCAGTGTAAGGCTAACCTTTATTTCTTTACCTCATATCCAATAGAGGGCCTTACCCACTTCTTTCCAGAAAATTGGATGGCAGGACACTGCACAAATATATGCATATCATAATCAAGCTCAGTCCCACACTTTAGGCAAGTCTTTGCCACTCGGGTACCCAGATTGGGCAGCTTCTTTGGGGTCCAGTAAACTCTGTGAAGTGTAAATAGGTGATTCTAAGATATGCAGGCATGACTGATTCCTAAAGTGTAGACATTGATACTTGCCAAAGATGAGAGCACCACAGCATTGGCAGGTCCCTTCTCCACATCCTCTCTGGCACGTAAGAAATTCTGTCAGAGCTTTGCACCAACCTCCAGTACCACTTCTCAACCTCTTTCTTTGTAGGGGCACTGCCTTGTAATAGTTCTCCCCCTTCAATGTCCCCACTCACTTCCTGCCGCAGCCGCAACCCAACTAGCTAGTTGATAATATTTAAGTTGGGATAGTCTGCCTCCCGTAGTCCAAAAAATGTCTTGCCAGGTTCTCAAACTGTCACCTTTGATAATCTGTCCTCAACTACTTATCTTAGATTCTTTCAGAGGTCTCGCTAGGCTATCCTTCATACATTCCAGGGTACCAGGCGAATTCTATACTGGGCATATTTATTGTAATATGGTATCCCAAATACCCTTCTAACCTGTGCTCATAACCTACAGACTGCCATCATGTCTTCAGTCTGACTTGCTTGAAAAGTTTGGGGCTTCTAAACTTATATAGGAAATGCCCACTTCCTTATGGCACATTATTACAAAGATGCCAAATCCAATATAAGAAGAAAAGCAGGTTTATTGCAGCACGGCTAAGGCGTCCGCCCAGCTTGATATCCAGATGCAACTGGAGATAACTGAGTGGAACATACAGTTACAGGCACTCCATTAAGAATGTGGAACACCATGTGAAAAGACACAGAGCGCATGCTAGCACAAATGTAATGGGGAGAGAAATGCACATAGGTGAAATGCAACACATCCCCCTCATTAGGAAGAAGAACAAGGGAGGGGAAAATGGAGCAAAGCAATACACATGAGCATCAAATAAAATCCTTATACAATTTTGGAATGCGTCTCAATCGAGAATTTGTTTTGACCCTATGAGCCACAATCTCATTGTCCTGTCCCTTAGAAGGACCTCCATTCTGGTGATCAATGTTCCCAGGGCCATGCATCCAACAATCAGGACATTTAGCAACCCTCCTGGTGTTCCATACTTTACCATCCTGAGTGATTATACTGTTACTGAAAACTTTCTTGACTTGCATGGCCTTTCCATATTTATTGGAACCTTTTTTTACCAGGCCAGGTTTTAAAACTTTGACCCAATCACCTACCCTGAGATCATGTGCTTTCGTCTTCACTTGTTATCATACCACATTTTGGTTCTGTCTTGTTTAGCCTCTACCCTCTTGGCCGTATCATGTATACATTCTTTCTCTTGTGACAAACTCTTGCATTTTTCCTTAAACTACCAGGGACACACACTGGATGCTGGATTTCTACCTTTGAGTAATTTAAATGGACTGACTTCAGTAGTGGAATGTGGAGTAATGCGATATACCCACAGGCGTTCCTCTAAGCACACTCAACCAATTTCCACCTTGCTTGAGGGAATCAGTGACAAAATTCTTGAGGACGCGGTTGAAGCGCTCGACCTGCCCATTCTCGTGTGGTTCATAAAGTGAGGTGAGCTTATGCTTAATGCACAACTTTTGAGAAACACTTCCATTTCAGACGAGGTGAGTTGCACCCCATTATCTGAAACTAAAATGGGTGGGGATCCTTCACGCGCAAATACTTCTTTAAAGAAATTTACAACAGCATCAGTAGTGGCCTTAGTAACAAACTTCACTTCTGGACACTTTGAATGATAATCAATCAGGACCAGAGCGAAACGGGAACTCTCAGGTAGAATATTAAAAGGGACTGAAATGTCAAAGGCAACCTTCTGCCATGGCTCCTCAGGCCACTTGACAACTTTCAAAGGAGGGGTATGGACTTTTAGCATCTTCTCACTGGACACACACTCATGGCACTCCCTGACTATTCGATCAATAAACTTGTCCATGCCAGGCCACCAGAAGTAATTTCTGATGAGACGTTTCATAGCCGAGGTACCGGGATGTGTCTTGTGCGATAACTTCAAAATAATATCCTGTACACCTTTGGGAGGAATGCACTTCCCCGCTTTGAGAATAAAATTCCCTTTCATCCCTAATTCGTCTGCAATATTGTAAAAAGGTAATAAATCTGATCTCACATTACTCTTCCTTGGCCATCCTCCTCTCACAAATGTCTTAAGATCACTCCACCTGTTATCACTCAGTTTGCTTTCCCCCCAGAGTTGCTCCGTGATTTCCTGGTACCACAAAGGAATAATGTCACTAATCCCCAGCACAAAGTCAACTTCCTTAATAACATTTACATTGTCGTGACTGCATGGTAGGCGTGACAGACAATCAGCAGTCACATTTTTCTTACCCGGAACATATTCAACTTTAAAGTTATACTCTTGGAGCCTTGATGCTAAACGAGCAATTCTGGCAGTAGAATTCCATCCACCTCCTGTGGACAGAATATGTACTAACGGTTTGTGGTCTGTCCTGAGAACGAACTTGCTGCCCCACACATAAATTCTGTAATGTTCAACAGCCCACACACAGGCAAGTAGCTCTCTCTCGATTACTGCATATTTGCGTTCAGTTTCATTGAGAGTCCTTGACGCAAAGGCAACATTCCATTCATCCACGCCATCCTTCTGAGATAACACACTTCCAAGCCCATACAAACTGGCATCCACAGTTATGATACATTCCTTCCTCATGCGGAACGGTCTTAGGGTAGGAGCATCAATAATGTCCCTTTTTATATCCTCAAAAGCTCTTTGCTGTTCTTCTTTCCATTCATACGTGACACCCTGCCTAAGCAATTTCCTCAATGGCTTCATTTTGGTGGCAAAGTTCTCAACAAATTTACTATAGTACTCACACATCCCTGAGAATGACAAAAGCTGTTCTTTGTTTTTTTGAGATGGAGCATTCTGAATTGCATCGACATTGGATTTTTTGGGAATCACGCCCTCACCAGACAGCGGGTGTCCTAAATACTCAACAGAGCGCTTGAACAGCTTGTACTTGTGGGCCTTGAGGGTAAGGCCGCAACATTCAAGCCTCTTACATACCTCATTCAGATGGGCTTCATGTTCCGATTCATTTCTAGAGAATATCCAAATATCATCTTGAAAGCATTTAACATAAGTATCAATGTCCCTAAATATCTGAAACATTACCCTTTGAAAGACTGACGCCCCTGACGCCAGTCCAAAGGGCATTCTGGTATACTGAAAACGTCCCTGTGGAGTGATGAAGGCAGTATACTTTTTTGACTCCTCTGTAAGTTCTATTTGGTGCTATGCAGACCTTAGATCGAGGGTGGGAAAAATCTGCGCTCCTTCTAACATAGAAACAACCTCGTTAATGTTCGGAAGGGGAGGGCAATCAATACCAATGTTAGAGTTCAATGCCCTCAAATCAACACACACTCGGAGGTTTTGATCGGGTTTGCGCACTAGGACTATGGGAGAAACCCATTCAGACGACTCTATGGGCTCAATAATTCCTTCATCTGATAACTCTTTAAGCATTCCCTTCAATTCATCTCTTATGTTGATAGGTACTCCCCTCAGCTTTTGTTTAACTGGAAAAGCATTATCCTTTAGTACAATTTTATGTGAGAACTTTTAAGCTTCCCTAATTTGTCACAAAACACCTTGTCATATGTATTAATTAATTTCGTTTCCCTTTCAATACTGACATTTGTGTTGACAGTGGCAATGTTGTAAATCTCTTGTTCTCTGCAAAGAGAAACAGGATTTTTGGATCGTGGATTAAGTATAATGCCCAATTTCCATTGATGACGCCAGCCCAACACATTAACACCTCTTACAGCTATGTACAATTTTATATGAGCACTCCTCCCCTTGAAATGTATTGGCACTTGAGAGAAACCTTCCATTTCTTTTTTTGAACCCTCAAAACTTTCAGCAGTAATGTCAGACGGTTGTAAATTATCATAACTACATACAGTACGTAACTTCTCCTTAAAATATTGTGTGGTGATAATTGTCCACGGTGAACCAGAGTCTACCATCAGCTCTAAATCAATATCTAAAACTTGAAAAATACATTTCGGAGAATTCATGTGGACTTCCTCTTCAGGTCCGCTGTTTATGATGGACACAACATAACCTTTGTCGTACTCAGGAGTCTCTCTAATACTGGTAACTTTGTTGACTTCCGAAGCGCCAGCACTAGGACTCCGTGTCTGATTATTATAGCGCTTGTCTCTACATACACTTCCAAAATGTCCCATCCTGCCACAAACTCTGCACTCTCTGTTCACAGCGGGACATCCTTGGAAGGATGCAACATGGAATCTACTTCCACATCTGTAACGTGTTGTGCGAAATAAAATTGTCATTCCTCTTATTGAGATGACTGTTGTTACTGTATTTAGTAGGAAACTTCCCTTGTGAAAATTCATTTTTAAAATCATTTTTTGATTTAACTACACATATCTCCTCCTCAGTTGCCGATTTATTGGAATTCTGTTTAACAGTTTCCATCCATTTTCCAGAAAGTTCTATGGCTTTTGCTGTTGAAATTGCCTCAGCTAATTTTGGGTCTCCCATGACCCATAAACTCTCCTGTATCTTCTTATTCTTTACATGCACTATGATTTGATCACGAATCATTTCATCCGTGATAGCACCAAAATTACAATGAAGACTCAAGGATCGTAAAGCAGTCACAAAATCATCAATTGACTCATCTTCTTTTTGAGATCTAGTGTAAAATTTAAATCTATTTAAGGCAATGTTAGTAGTAGACTTGAATCTCTTTTCCATCCTGGCTAACGCTTCAACATAGACATTCATACCGTCTCCTTCGCCTTCCCCCGCTTGTGCCGTAATTTGAGGCAATGCCCTGAAGGTTACCTGTCCTTCAGAACCAAGGCAGTAAAGCAAAATGCTTTTTTTTCTTTCAGCGCCCATGCGCTCACCATCTATTGCCTTCATGTATGTAATGAACTCTTCCTTCCACCTTGCTCATGGTAAAGGTGGATCTCCCTTGTTTTGAAGAAATTTTGCGGGGGGATCAAATTGCATTTTGAACATTAAGTAGTGAAAGAAATTTATATACCCATAAATGTCACTGTTTAAATCAAGGATCAATAAAATGTGCAAGGATGGATGGTTATTATCAATGTTAATACACTTGAAGGAAAGAAAGTTCAAAATGGCACAAAAGAAGATAAAATGATGTATAAATTGACTCACATATGTCCGATATTCATGCGGCGGTAGAAACTTATGCAAATGAATGTAGGCAGCGCGTTCGGCAGTGTGTATTTCCACACACGAACACACTTGCCGATACGCGGTGATTCGTTACCAAGGTAACGGCAATATGGTAGCTACGCACGTTGCCCGCACAAGATAGCGCGATGACGCATACGCGCTTGCCTGAATGCGTGTTCACGAAGATCCTCAGGGTTCCAGTCGTCAGGAGAGAATGCAGCTGCGTCGAAGACTCGATGGCGGGTGGCAAGGTACTGCGTCAGGTAAGAGGTTCGTTGGTTTGTTTATTTTTAAGGTAGTCGCTTACCAGAGCGCTGAAAACGTAGAAAAGGTGCCAAAACAGCTCAAATCAGTCCGGTAACGATCGGAGGTAAATGGAATACCAGGAAGTGCAAGGTGGTTGAGATCCAAACTTGGCAATTAAAAAAAACAAAAAAAAAACGAAAAATCCTCAAAATTAAGTGGGTCCAAGAACCACTCCACTCCCGTGCTGGGGTGTAGGTAGGAGTGATGCTTACGCTCGTCGCCAATATTACAAAGATGCCAAATCCAATATAAGAAGAAAAGCAGGTTTATTGCAGCATGGCTAAGGCGTCCGCCCAGCTTGATATCCAGATGCAACTGGAGATAACTGAGTGGAACATACAGTTACAGGCACTCCATTAAGAATGTGGAACACCATGTGAAAATACACTGAGCGCATGCTAGCACAAATGTAATGGGGAGAGAAATGCACATAGGTGAAATGCAACATACATCCTTTAGAGTAGCCTGAAACATGTATCGTGTCTGTAATTGATCTTCTCCTCTTAACAGTACTCTAATAATTTTTAGCTGAAAAGCACAACAGTAAAGTTGAAAATCCAGGGCTGTTATACCATCTTCAAGTCTCTTCCTACAAAGTTTTTTCCAACCAACTTTCACTCCATTTGAGGCCCAGATAAAACTTGATACTCCCTCGTCATTTCTTGAACCTTTTTGATCTACAAGTTAGTGGGATTGCATTAAAAACTAAGCTAAGTTTAGGAAGAATCAACGTGGGAACTAGGAAACTATATCCAAGAACTAAAGGAGATGGGAGCCACTGCTCATCTATGGTTCACAGCTACTCTTAAAGTCATGTGGAACAACAACATGCCTAATCTGAAGGACCCAGGGGAAGTAGCACATTTTATTATACAGATGAAAGGACAAAAGTATTTGAGATGATGGAGGAGGGGTTCAAATGGGTATAAAGAGTATACCCAGGAAAATGGTAGGGAGGGTTCCCCAGGAAGGGTGGGAAAGAGGGGTGCATGTGCGATTGAAGTGAAAAGGATAAAGCACTAGGTGAGGAGCATATGGGAGAAACCAAAAAACTATTTTCTCATTGGCAGTATGCTTGAAGTAGGTAAAGATAAGTGATGATGTTTGGCCCGTAAAGGGAAAAGTTATGATAAACTGGCTAAATGACAGCATGCAATAGGGACAACCCCTTAAGTATTTTATCTTGGAATGTAAACGGTCTCGGAGTAAAAAGCAGGAGGAGGAAGATCCTGTAATAGCTCAGGCAGTCAGATGCTGGGATAGTAATACTGCAAGAGAAGCACTTAAAAAAAGAGTGTAAAAAAAGAGTGTGTGGAAGTCATTAAGGGACTTAGATGGATTAGGGATTTCGCCTGCACAATTCAAATGCACTGTTCAAAGTGAGTGGCAATCTTCATATAGAGCACTGTACATGCAATCTTGGGTAAAAATATATCAGACCACGGTGGGCGTTGGTTAATAGCAAAGATCAAGGTATACTGTACATGGTATGCTATTGTGAGATTCTATGGCCCTAACATTGATGACCCCGTCCCCCTCCAGGCACTATATTGTCAGTTGCTGGACCTGGCAATGCCAATAGTTGTGGGGACACACTTCATTGTCCTACTGGACCCCTCTCTTGACAAATCTACTCTGAGATGGGAGGGCAGATCCGGCAGTTAATGAATGACTTGGGTTTATGTGACATATGGAGATAAAAAGCTGGTAACGTTCAAAGCTTTACATTTCATTACAAGAAGTACGACCATTGTTCTAGATTAGTTTTTTTCCTTTAGATGTTGGTCTCAATAATTGAGTGAATGGTGCGAGTCACCTTCCCGAGCATCTATCTGATCATTTAGCCATTAAGTTAGACCTACTTATGACAAAGAACCAAGGGATCTCAAGATAGTCGTTAGATAAAACTCTACTGATAGACCAAATGGTGATTACCCAGCTGAAACATGATACAGTAATATTCTTTGAACTGAACGATGGGTCTGCCCCTCATCATGTAGTTTGGGATGCCTTTAAGGCACTTACAAGGGGAAAGATTGTAAGCCTAGCAGCATACAAACATAAAGAACATAACGTAAACTTAGGGAGTTAGAAAAAGCTGTTGAATTAGTTCAGATGGAGAGGAAAGAGAAGCTCCAGAGTGGAATGCAGGAGGATACAGTAGTATTGTATAAACTCAGGATTGCTATGGGAGAGTTAGCGGAATACCTAGAAGGGTGTCCGCGGAAACAATGGGAGGCAAGAAAGTTAGCCCATCATGAATATGGGGAAGGATGTGGTAAGTTACTTGCCTGGAAAATAAAGACAGGTAATGCTAGGAATGCCATTAGGGAATTTGGAGATTGTGGGATGGGGAAATGGTGTGTGAAGGACAAAGAGATAGAACAGGCATTCACTAGGTTTTTTCAAGATATTTTTATGGATGATGTAAAGGTGACACAAGATCAAATAGAGGGATGGTTTCGGAACTTCCTTCCCCCACTACTGAGGCTTGCCCCTGAGTGGAAAATAGAACTAAATCAGGAAATAATCCAGGAGGAGGTAAGGGGGCAGTAAAGGAGTTAAAAAGGGGGAAAGCTGCAGGCCCTGATGGTCTTCCAAATGGATTTAATATGATATTGGCAGAAGAGCTAACCCAGTGTTAAGCAAATTATTGGCAGACATTTTCACTAAAGGAAGCCTGATGCCACAAACTTGGGATGAGGCTGTAATTAGTTTGATACTAAAACCTAGCAAGGAACATAAATTGCGTGAGTCCTTCAGGCCAATCTCGTTGCTAAACTTTGACTACAAAATCTATACGCATGCCTTGGCTAAGAGATTGGATAGGGTAATTGGGAGTCTGGTTCATCAAGATCAGAAGGGCTTCATTAAGGGAAGGCAGCTGCACGAACTCACTCATGATTTAGTGAAAGCAATAGACATTGCAATAAAAGTGGAGATCCTGCAACCAATCTTTACATTTGATGCCGTGAAGGAATTTGATAGAGTGAGCTGGCCCTTTCTGAACAGAGTGATCAGCCAATATGGCTTGGGGGAGGAAGTCTGTAGAGCAATACAATCAATTTATACAGAGGCAAGAGTTGCAGTCAATGGAAGATTAACCAAACAGGTTAAAATAAAAAGAAGTACTCGGCAAGGCTGCCCAATGTCCCCATTAGTCTTCAATTTCTATATCGAGCTATTGACCATAATGATAAGGGAGAGCTCTGAGGTCATTTCGCTCGAGTATAAGTCACGTTGCACTCAGATGATTTATTAGTGTATACTTCAGATCTATTGGGTTCATACCAATATATTGTACACACGCTGGAGGAGTTTAGGGAAATCTCGGGATATCTGGTGAACACACAGAAAACAGAAATAATGTGGAATATGTTAAGTGGTAGCTAACCAGAAAAAAAATGAAACAGATATCTAGGGGTCACTGTAACACAAGATTTGGAAAAGATGGCTGAGGTAAATTTCAATAAGGATATGAAAGAAGACAAAAGATTGCTGACTGCATGGATGGGCCTGCCACTCACAATTTTTGGGAGGACAAATATAACAAAGAGGTTTCCTTCTTATTGATTCTGTAGCCCCCTAACTCATGGTACAAAGAAAAACCTCAAAAACTCTTTTCTTGTGGACTACTGCTAGTATCAAGCAGCAGCATTATGTCATCCACAAAGAGTTTTATTTTACCTATCTGTGATGTGGGAGAGCGAATCTCCCTATCCTTCCATATTGTAATCGTCAATTTCTCAATGAAAAAAGCAAATAGTACTGGTGACAGGGTCAGCCCTCCTGGGTGCCTTTGCAAACTTGCACTATACCCTCCTCTGTTGCATTAACTATGATCTTTGCTTCAGCGCACTCATACATCCTATAAATCAACTTCGTGATCTGGGAGGGTATACTAATCTTCTTCAAAATACTGAAAAGAGTCTCCCAGACCACAAGGTCAAAGGCCTTCTCTGCATCCAATAAAAAGACTACAGTGGGGATATTATTAATGGAGGGATAGTTCAAAACGTTGCTAAATAATGTGTATTGGTCCCTAACTGAAGCCCAGCGATAAAACCGTTATGGTCCTGGTTAATCAATTTCCCGCTATGCTATTGAATCTATTCGCTGGCATTTTAATAATGTAATCAGGTGATACAAATTTGGATCTTCCCCATCCTCACCTTTTTTTTAAAAAGCTGACCACATTCTCCAATTTAAAGGAAGAATGTATGGGGCTGCCCTCCAGCATAGAATTAGCAATCAGCAGCATATTGTCCACTAAAACATCCAAGAACGTCTTGCAAATCTCAGACAGAAAACCATAAGGGCCACGGACCTTGCAATTTCGTAGACTACTAACAACCTCAAACATCTCTTCTTTTGGGAAAGGGCGGGCTATGCTATGCACGTCTTCCTCTGTAAGCGTGGGAATATCAAGCCTCCCCAAAAAAACAACCAATGCTGCCTTATCAATCACTTGCTTGCGGTTGTAAATCCGCCTATAGCGCTAAAGCAGAATTTCACCCACCTTGCCCTCTTCTTTCCAATGTATTCCCAAAACTGGCCACTTCAAAGCATAAATCGTGCTTCTGGAGCTTTGTTCTCAGGCCTGTCATGCCACAAACATTCCAGCAAAGTTGATCTACTCTTACATTTTCTGCATGCAGGCCCCATTGGATGCATAGCACTTGGCATAATAGAAATCGCTCACTCCTCAGAAGGCTGCTACCGCAATTTGTCATGCACTTCCTGAACCCGCTTTTCCAGGACCATCGTATGTTCTTTGGCATTTCTATTGTTAGCCGCATCTTGAGCTATCACCTGCCCCGGTATATAAGCTTTTAGTGCATCCCAGATCACATTTGGCAGGCTGTCCCATGATTCCTTGCCAGAAACTCTTTCATCTCTTCTTTGCATATCCTAACTCATCCCTTCTCCTGAAGGTATTACCTTATTATAAACCCACCTCCTCTCTTGTGGTTTGCACCTTTCCAATAGACTCTCCAACTCGAGATTCACATGGTCTGAGAACCCATTGGGGAGAGTCTGTATACCTTTAAAGATAAGGGTTTTGGAGATTAAAGAAAAATAAATCTGCAAGGCACTTCAAAACCTCCCTGAGATGCACGTAAATTTCCTCTTACTGGGAAGGCTTCCCTCCAGGGATAGACCAGGTGGTCGCTATTTTTCTTACCAATAGATTAAATGCAGAAGTTTTAAATTGGGCTAGTGACACACAGGGCCGCTAGTGCTGGGTTAACTGCTCAGTTTTTTTCAAGGCGGTTCACTTTTGCTAGTTATTACGCTCCAGTGTAAGACAATGACAGGCCATCTGAGGAGCTATTTCAATCCTTAATACAAGACTCAGAGGAGATTATCTTGGGTGGAGATTTTTACTGTCTGCAAAATCCTGGGATTGATTCCTCTTCAAGTCTTAAAAGACAGCCGAAACCCAGGATAGCTAATGTTATTCAGAGCTATCTAAAGGAAATCAAATGGTATACATATCTTACAACCACATGCTGTAGACAGCTTTGTTAGATGAATCCTATATTCTCATAGTGCAATGCTACTGTTCAGTTACAATTGTTCAACTACAGCAAGCTTACAGGATCAGAGAGCAGATAGGTTAGATCTATGGTACATGCATATAACAAAAACAGCAGATAACCCAAAAGGTATTTCCAACATGTGTGGTTGTTTATTATTGTGTGTGCTGTTGTGCATTTGTTAATACCCACCTATATTTTCTGAACTCTGTTGATTGTTCAACTAGTATGTAATGTGTTGCATTGAGTATATGAAGTTGCAAGGATTGGATGGGAGTATATTGATACCTACCTGTTTACACATATGCAGATGTACATAGGTTACACATACACACATATACCATACAGAAAATGGACAGAGAAACAGCATATAATGCTAATCAGCAACAGTTTGAGAAACAAGAAGGCTATAGTTAAACAAAAAGTAATCAATGCTAAAAGAAGAAAGACCCACTAATGCCCTGATGATACCCAGGGAAAAAATATATCTCTCACTTCCAAACGTCATATTCATGACACAGGAGTACAACTACCTTTATCATCTCTAGCACACTTATAAAAAATAGTTACTTATTTTTATCTGGTCAATTTGACAGGATGCTTAAAGTGAGTGCTATCTCAGCTAAAGGGGGCACATGTGCTTTTAAATGGACGGTTATAGGCCAGTTAATGGTTTTTCAGCAACATGAAAACTGCCCATTTTGAAATACCTGTATTTCCTCTTTGCCCATCTTCCCTGCCCCAGTCCTAACTACATGAGGTGTCCCCCACCTCCTTCAAAGAGCAACTGTTGCAAGAATGAATTAAAAATACAATTTTAATACTATTTTCTCTCTTTATGAAAATGCTCTACCACTTCCTAAAATCCTCCTACGTTCCTTAATCACACCATGTTTGGTTCAGTCTTGTAAAGGGGCGCTCAGGTCCCCATTTACCAGGAATGATGCATTGCTGCACTAAGACAGTGATGCGTCAAAATAACTTCCGCTGCGGTAACACAGTTAACAACACCATGGGTGCATCGTATTTACAATATGGGGCACCATGGCGTAAGGGCCCAAGGATGGGCCAGAAATTCAGACGCATCTAGAATACAAGTGTGAAGTATACCTATGTGTCTCATTGCAGTGGGCAAAGTCTACTTATTTGTACAAAGATACCTAAGTATGTGTGACATATTGAGTGACACTTGAATGTGAGTGGATACAAGTATATGTTTTCATGTAAAGAGGCAGTTCATGTGTTACCTACCTTATCAGTGTACTGACCTTTTATGGTTTGGAGTATGATTGGATGGATTTGGGGGCCCATTCTCATATGGAGATGTGGCAATCCTGGCCTGTCCCTTACACGGAGTACACAATGTCAAATTGCCTTGCCGCGGTGGATGATGATATCATAGGTGCCATGGTCCCAGGTTGGTCAAGGAGTCCTGCAACATGATCGTTACATGTGCAGACCTACTAATAGTTAAGGGGATGTTGTTAAATTACTTATTAGAGTATGTTAAGCGACTTCAGATGGTCAGATTCCTATCACACAGCCACTGCGCCATTTCCTACACCTGGATTATAGAGGCGTAGGAATTTTGACGCATTCCAGGCTTAGCGCAAAGCATCTAAAATATGCGTCACACAATGTCAAACTTGTAAATAACCTATACAGGGTCTGCGCATTCAGACAGCATACACTGTAAGATTGGTGTCGGACTGATTCTGAACACCCCCACCGGGTATGTTGGCCTTTTGTACCAGCTAGCTCACAGTGCCACTAGAATCTCCTCTTACCAAGGAGAGAATAGTTCTTGGCAACCATCGAACAGGACAACCCTGATCCCTCAGGACCGTGGAAACAATATACTACTTTTCGCTCTGTCACTCGTGCTTACTTAGTCTGTCTTGGAGAGATACACAGAATAAACAGGCTGGGCGTTTTCAATAAGTATTTATTGAACAGTTGTTATTCTGGTGTAAAATAGATGAGCTGCAACAACCGTTAGAGATAGCAGATATAGAGGATTAGAAGCACTATGAAAGTAAATGGATGGTAAATCTCTACCACCTTGCAGTAATCATGAATACATACAAGTACATAAAATACACGATAATAAAAAGATGCGTACTCCTACGATGTCTCCCTAACTAGATATACCTAACTGTACCTAGCATGTGTGTAGGTGTTAAGCCTAGAATCCTTCAAGGATAAAGTCAGACCACTGCGAGCTGGAGTGTCTGCATGCAGGAACGTCAGCATCTCCTGTCAGTGTGTGGGCCGGGAAGTCCTGATCTCCTCAGTCTATCTTAGCAAGATGTGATGTATATATACCCATAGGTCTCCCCAGGGGTCCTACCTCGCTGTATTACTGTGTCGGACTAAGGATGACGTCGGGCATGAACATTATACATAGATATTATACAGGAGATGGTAGTCCTGCTGTGCTTCTAAGAATCCTCATGCATAATGTATGAGATTTCGAACTAGGGAAAACCCGCGTTCTGAATGCAGTGTCGTATCTAGGTAAAAGGTCAGTCCTTGTATACCGTTATAAGTACAATGTATAGAAGAATATAGGTGAACGGTTATGAAGTTACCTGGGCCTATATTATGGTACCTATATGGAATATAACACCCACTCCTCTTCCGAATAGACGACATAGTTAAATTCTCAACGTACTACTAGGTTGACTAGATACTGGTACGCTAATAGTTTTAAAAAAACATTCGTTTTCGCTTAAAAATAATTAAAAAGTTCTAAAAAATCTTTAAAAAGTTCAAAAGGAAATTGTCACCCAAGCCATAGCTCTAATTTGTCCGTAGGTATGGTTCGAACTACTACAAGCATTTGAAAGCCATGCATGCTCAAAAGCATGTCAATTTTGTTATGGAGTTCCAATTTTTAGTTTGTTTTTCAAAAAAGTCAAATTTTTCCCAGCACACAGCGGGCCAAATGAGTCAAATGTTTATGTGTCCTGGCTGGTTGACGCAACATTATCGTTGCCTGCTTCAGCATACGACGGTCCCTGTAACACCTCGCAGATTATGTCAAGTGAGCACAGATCATTTTCCGTGCTGTCCACAGCCGACCCTGGGGCAGCCTGTGCGCCGTCGGACAGTGTCAGACAGAGATCCAACACGCAATAGTCTCCGCAAAACAGGCATCGGAGGACAGGTAAGATGCAGTCCATCCAGACTGGTCTAAATGACAAGAACCAAGATGCACTTAGTTCTCTCAGGCGAGGTGTGCCCAGATGTTGTACCATGCGATCACGGTATTTTCGCTCCAGGAGTACTGTTTCCATCTCCTTGATGGCTGGGACGTCCATTGCGTAGCAGAAAAATTACGATCAGGATACCTGCTATTAGAAACAGGATCAGTGGAAGTCCTCCAAAAATGCTTCCAAATACGGAGTGTATAAAGTTTGGTATAACTCTGAGGATTGTCTGAGAGGTGCCTAATAGTCCAGAACCTATGGTCTTAAATAGGTGGACAATGCCTGTCGTATCAGACATGTTAAAGATATGATTTACCATTTCTGCAAAATAGAAGGGGCAATACGTACGTATGAGCGCCTGTATCTCTGCTGAAGACCTTGCGATCTGGAGATCAAAAGTCTCTCGAGCGGAGGTTAAGGGCACAGACTTCTGTAAAAGCATGGCTTTCATTCTGCTCAAAGCATCAAACCGTATTAATGAAATATTTAGCGAAGGCCATAACGGCACCTCCCTGACTGTATGTGTTGGTGGAAACAATACTTGCATACAGCAAGTAACCCTGGAGCTCACGGTTACCAGATATGCGATGCCCGGAAGCATCCCACAGCAAACTTGATCATTCAGCATCAAGTAACTCCCATTCGAAAGTAGCCTGAACACTGGAGTGATCACGGCAGCTGGGGTACCCCTCAAGTGACAGGACAAATTCGCTACTGAACCGTTACAAGCCCCAGACAGCATTATATCCTGACATATAAGTGATCCACTTAAAGTGTTCTCACAGTTTGTACCGCTTAAAAACACTTCTCTATCCCCACTCCGGCATCGAAATCTGTACGGTAATTCCCAACCTTGATGAATTCCCTACCCATTTCTACATATCTGTCTGCCTGCATTTGTTCAAGGCAATATTGAAATTGAAAAGTAGTGACTGGCAGAGTTATGTGGCCATGGATTAACCATTCCGTGGACGGAGATTCTGCCACTGTAAAAGCTAATCTATCCAGTTTTTCAATATGCAGCATTGTATATTTTAATCCCCTTTCTGCCATTTCTATCTGTTTTTCTGTTAGGTTGTATGAAGAAAACAGAGATGTACTGTTGATGAAACGCCAAGACACATAGCCTGCGTGCAAAGATTGCAGCGTCCAGCTTAACAATATAATAGAATGCAATTGTGATTGCCCGTGTTGTAATATGGACAAATCTTGTTCTAATATATCTATTGCAAAAGATACAATGTTGACCAGTGAATATATCCTGGATGTTAGTGTAGTTAAACCATTGTCAACCACGGCTAGAGCTTTCTCTAGGTATAATCGATTTATTTCACGTAATCTCTCTGCGGCCTCTTGTTGGGATATTTTCCGGATTTCATTATAGACAGCATGATAGAAACGTTTGTGACGTGGCTTTCTAGGACCTAATAAAAAATCCCGTAGATCCACATCCTTTGTAAGTAAGGATAAGTGTTGTTTCACTTGTGACAGTGTTGAGGTTCTTAGCCAATCGAGGCATAACTTCCCAACACTGTATGATGTCACTACCCCTGGACGTTCTCTCTGTACATAGCGTGGATCTGGCCTGTTGATATTAAACCCTTTGGATTTACCCATGAATCTTTCCTGACATCTATTAGTGTCTGTGGGCCAAATCAACCATCCCTTCCAATCGGGGTCTGATCTATTGTATTACATGATCTCATAAAACGTAATCCCTTCTTGTGATGTTATGTTACCCTCGGTGTGTGATGGTATGGGCATCCGAGGTGTATTCAAGTCTTTGTTCTTGGCTATTTCAAGACAGGTAGTTTTTTGCACAGTTTCATTCAAAAACATGATTTGCTGAGGAATGAGGCATGCTCGAAGTAGCGCTTCAGTTCCCTGGACCTGCCAGTCTCTAGTACCCCAGACAGATTTTAAGTCTATATTGCCTTTCCATAAGTCGAAACCTTGTTCAGACAACTAGGCAATAAAGGAAGCAGAATAAATCTGTTTGGTGTTTGTCAACATATTTTTCTGTGCTGGTGTTGGTGCAACCTTATAATAATATAAGGATGGGTCTGACATGTTAAAACCTGAAAAATATGGACATTTCTGTGCAAATGTCTTTGAACTGCTTTTCGGCGGTGTAAGGCAATGTTCCCATTGGTGGTCGGTAAAAACAGTTCTGGGATTAGCAGATTTATGCAAAAAATGATGACCATAATGTTGATAGCAATACATTGTTTTAAAATCTGATGTGCCTTCCAACATTTCACTTTTGGAATGTCCGCTGATTTTCCTAAATCAGACAACATATTATTTACAGTTTCATAATTCCAATCATTGAAAAATGTACTGGAGGTAATGATATCACTCAATGATATTTTAAATAAATGCAGAATTTTTAAATGTTCAGTCGGACCAAATATATCGTAATCAACCTTGTCCCACACTATAACATCAGGTATAGGAACTGCTGTAGTGTTCACTGATGACAAGTCTCTTTGTTCACGATGTGATGATAGGTGAGGTTTCAGAATCAGATTCACTTTTTGTGCTGCAGAGCTTTTTCGAAGGTAAGTTCCATTTATAAGCATGCTAAAAACAACTACTAAGCCAATCCAGAAAAGGAAAAAAAGTATCCCGGTAATTACCCAGAGTTCTACCCAAGGTGATACCAGGTAGGTTTTCCTAAGAAAGTTAAGAAAATCTATAATTTGCTGGTTGCGTGTTTTTTGGGCTGGCATAATTTCAGGTTCACTTGGATCCAATGAAAAGGTATCAAAGTCGATGAAATAGCCAGATGCAGTTCTGTCAATTTTCGGTATTTCTGCAGGTGTTGTGGAAACTGTAGCTTGCTCTTGTTGAGGCATGTTGGTTTAGATATCTGTGTTTGGTCGAGTTGAAATTTGTCTTTCTTTTTGATTTTAATTCTGATTATGAACTTCAGTTTTGAGAAAAACGAGTTCCATGGCATTATTGCATAGTCCATCATTCCGTGCAGGGGACTCTTCAAACGTGATGAGTCTTTCTGTTTGAACTTCTTGTATCGTAGTGAGAGGAGGGCGCCGTTTACTCAGGAGTCCACGAGGCCTACTATTCAGTATTGGCTCATAGTGTGGTTTGATTAAGTCGATTGAGACAAATCTTTTCTCCTTTTTTCCAGCAAGAGGCGGTAGAAGTACAGTTCTTGTTCCTTCAACGGCCAGGACAGGTACAGGATTTCTGTATAATGGCCCAAATTCTTTTTTGTCCGCAATTTTCTCTCTGACCAGATCCCCAACTTTAGGGACCCAGACTGGTCTTGCCGTAACTGACTTGTCTTCCCCAGTGGTGGTCCGCTTTACCTGGACATTGCTTTGTAGTGCCCTGGATTCATTCAGATCCTGTAAAATAGCCAAACATTTATGGATGTCAAAATGTTTTTCATCCGCCACTGTGCCTTCACAATCAAGATCAGGTACCCACATTCTCGTCCCAAATAGGACCTCATAAGGAGTGACACCCCCTAGAGAACTTATTGGCATGTTATTCAATGCTCGTTGAACTCCGTACAAATGTTTTACCCATCTCTCACCGAGCCTAATACTCTAGCTGTTAAAGACTGCTTTAAGTCCTGGTTTTTCCTTTCCACTACCGAATTTCCCTCTGGATGGTACAGAGAGGAGTACTGCAAAGCTACACCCAAACCTCCCATGGCTTCCTTGTAAGCCCTAGAGCTAAACGCGGGGCCACGGTCAGAATGTAATGTGCCAATTGCGTATGTCCCTATAAAGACTCGCAAATCTTTTATAACAGTTAGAGCATCAGCCGAGCGCTGGGGCCATACCCATAGGAATGTAGAGCAGGAATCCACTGCAACCATGATATACCTGTAAGCCCCATCTGTTTGTAAGGGGCCGCAGTGGTCCAAATAAACACACGCAAGTGGTTTGTCTGATATTAGCAATGGTGTCTGTGCTGGACATGTTACGGTGGAGCCTTTCATCTGCTGACAGATGTCGCATTTCAAGACATAGTCCTTAGTCTGCTTTGTTAATCCTGGCCACCAGTAGCGATGTTTCAGTAAGGAAACATTCGCTGTAACTCCTGCATGTGCAGAACCTATACCCTCGTGTGCTGCTAGAATTAAACCTAACCTGCGATCCATATTTCGTATTACTCTATCCCCCACTCCAGGTATCTGAGCAAATGGAACGTTATTCGCATCTAACTTGTAGGAGTACTTGAGTGGAAATCTTTTCAGTAGTGCAGTTTTATTGCATGTAGCAATAATTGCAACCATAATCTCACCGTCTATTCTCGTTTTTGAACGGGTTATTGCAGCTACGGAAGCCATGCGTACAGCCCCCTTTGCGGCTTCCTCAGCCAATGAATTCCCTTCAACGTGAACGCCATCACGTTGATGACTCAGTGTGTGTATCACGTGAGCCCTTGGTAGATTGTTTTTCAACTCAACTACCTGTTCCCATAGCGTTTTGTGCTTAATTGTGCCACCTTTTGCATGTTTGAACCCATTTTGTCCCCATTGGTGTAAGTATTCATTGTATGACTGTCCACAGTAAAAGGAATCACACACGATTAGTGTGGGGAATTCTCGATCTGTATTTACCAGAGCCAGTAACAGAGCTTTTAATTCTGCCAGCTGTGCCGTGCGGTTTCCTAGAGACTGGGTTTTTGTCCAACTCGGATGAAACTTTCCATCTTGCATGCGGAAAATGCTGTTAAATACCTGCTTTCAGGCCCTATATTTAGGCAAAAAAATCCATTTGAGATATCTAGTGTCGTTTTGTATTTTTTCCGCACAATGTTATTCATTAGTGCTGCACTGTGTGCATTTTGTACTGCTAATGTCTTTGTGCAAGTGTTTAGATGTCTGTAATCTAAAACTAGACGATATGAGTTGTCAGGTTTCATTACGGGAAACAAAGGATTATTCATTTGAGAGGTGCAAGTTTCAATCACCCCTTGGTATTCAAGTTGATCTAGGATCTCCCTGACCTGTTTTTTAGCTTGCTTTATTGGATACTGCCTCTGTGGAGTCGGAGTATTTTTTAATGGAATTATGTGGCGGGTTGAATCTTCATACCACCCAACATGGTTTTTATATAATGCCGGGGCAAGGGCTACCGCCCACTCCCATGCATATGTATATTTTAGATATTTGGGAACAGGGTCGGAAAAGGCTGGTAAGATTACTTTTTCTCCCCTAGGGCAGTCCATGACGAATGCTGGCGGCCAATATTGTTCAGCTAATAGAATGTCATAACCAAATGTCAGGTTCCCCAAAAGAGACCTCTAACTTTCCTGGGTTTGTCCCCCTCCATTTGGAGTGTTATTTCCTATAACTTATGTGGGGCACTTACTCTAGTATCAGGTGGTTCCACCGTGATATAATCATTCAAGTCAGCTGTCACCAGAAATTCCATCAGGTTCTGGCGAGCTATTGTTACTTCTGCTGCACTGCCTAGCATCGTCAGAGCCCATTCCCCGTTCAGTAGTTGAGTCCTCAGAATTCTGGGCATGTCTTATCTTCAGACCTGCAACCTTCTTCTTTTTGAACTGAGGTTTTGGTTTGGCTTTATCATCTTTTTTGGAAGTATAGTCTTGAGCGTGCTGCTTGTCTCTGGACTTTGTATGCTCTTCTTGTCTGTCTGACCGTCCTTCCCTCTCGGAGTTTTTCGTCGAACCCTGAAAGGAACGAGAGGAACGTGTATCAGTATCCTGATACCTGTCAGGTTTTCTAATATTGTCCCTATTCCTAAGGTTATACCTCCTTTCGCAGTACTCCTGTGGATGAGATCTACCTCTGGATTGAGATCTGTTTTCTTTATTGTTCAGTTTTTTTTTATTTTCCCACTTCTTTTTTGAAGAAGCAGGTGCCTGCTTACCGGTGTCCTTCCCGGGACTACCCATCAGTTGGGGTTTTAATGCTTTCCCACCCAAACTGTCTCTGCCCAATTCTGCATACGCTGTCTCAATTATTTTTGGTAATTCATATTCCTGTTGTAAAGGACTGAACTCCCTTAGGCGATGACGGATTGCCACTGATGCTGCTTCCCCTTTAATATTTGCTAATATTATGGCTGATACCTGGGCATAATTACCTAGTAATTTCATCCCTAAGTTCAGAGCTGGTTCTGCTCCGTACTCATTTTGTATTTGTCTTAATACATCTGGTATTACTGCTAATGACGGGATACCATGTGTTCTGGTATATATGGCAGCAAAAACTGTACCCCAAGAGGTACAATCCTCTATCTGTGGTGTTATCCCCATGGGCAAGCAGATTGTCAGCATTCTGTGTTTTTCATACGGGCTAGTATTCGGAAATACTGCTTCGAGCTGTGTTATTTTTTGTGCTACCCAGAATGGCATTTGTTCACGTTTTGCGGGCATTTTCTCATTACTGCGTATAAAGTTTCTGGCGTGATTTTAGTTGCTGTATTTTGACCTGTATTTGTGTTTGTTGTAACCGTTGCTGGCTGGACCGTAAGGGTCCTCATGACGAACTGTGTCATGTTTCTGTAAAGTTGTATCCGTTCTTTGTGAAGTATAAGTAAGTCTCCTCCTGGCATTGTTTCAATATCAGGATGTGGTGTGTAAGCTGCTAATACTGGCCATGTCGCTCCTTCTCTTCCGAGCGGACCGAGTCTTACTTTATCTCTTGTATGGGGGAGGGTGCCTTTAAACTAGTATAAATGTTCCTGGTTAGTTAGTGGAACTTTAATGTCCTCATATTGACAATATTCGTCCGGTATTCCACTTTCTGTGTAGAAGTAAAATGTTTTTGTCCTTGCATTTGCAACTGGTAATGTAACCCATGAATAGAAAACCTCTGTTTTAAATGTTTTGTGTGCCTCAATCATGAAAGCTACTGGTCCACCCCTGGATGTTCGACCGTGTGCACCTAGTTTTATGGTCACTGCATTCCTAACATTTTCTGCAATGGAAATTGCATCTGCGTCTTCTTCGTCTGCTGAGAGATGCAACTCTTGCACAACTCTATACAGGTTTCCTATTTCTTCAGTCATTGTTTTTAGAGAAGAAGAGCTTTTCAAGGGAACTAAGATAAGGTGTTTTGCACAGTTTTAGGAACAATGTGTCCTTCAAGCTTGATTAACCGACAGCCAATAAATAGGATTTGTGCCTACTCAACTGTGGTGGAGTTTGCATCCACCCACTCCAGACGTCTCTGGGGAATTGTGAGTAGGGGTCTCTGAGACTAGCACGACTGAACTACTCAGATTCTACTGTTAAATAAGTACCCAACCAACGTTGGCGGCGCCATGTCGTGTAGTTCCTATAAAACCTATGCAGTATCTGCGCGTTCGGACAGCATACACTATAGGATTTGGTGTCGGACTGATTCTGAACACCCCCACCTGGTATGTTGGCCTTTTGTACCAGCTAGCTCACAGTGCCACTAGAATCTCCTCTTACCAAGGAGAGAATAGTTCTTGGCAACCATCAAACATGACAACCCTGATCCCTCAGGACCGTGGAAACAATATACTACTGTTCGCTCAGTCACTCGTGCTTACTTAGTCTGTCTTAGAGAGATACACAGAATAAACAGGCTGGGCGTTTTCAATAAGTATTTATTGAACAGTTGTTATTCTGGTGTAAAATAGATGAGCTGCAACAAACTTTAGACAGTAGCAGATATATAGGATTAGAAGCACTATGAAAGTAAATGGATGGTAAATCTCTACCACCTTGCAGTAATCATGAATACATACAAGTACATAAAATACACGATAATAAAAAGATGCATACTCCTACGATGTCTCCCTAACTAGATATACCTAAGTGTACCTAGCATGTGTGTAGGTGTTAAGCCAAGAATCCCTGTAGGATAAAGTCAACCCCATTACCTGAAGTGAGAGACTGTGGGACCCCGTCTTGGTCTCGAGTTGGACACCCCGCGAGGGATGTTAGACCACTGCAAGCTGGAGTGTCTGCATGCAGGAACCTCAGCGTCTCCTGTCAGTGTGTCTGCCGGGAAGTCCTGATCTCCTCTGTCTATCTTAGCAAGATGTGATGTATATATACCTATAGGTCTCCCCAGGGGTCCTACCTCGCTGTATTACTGTGTCGGACTAAGGATGACGTCAGGCATGAACTTTATACATAGATATTATAAAGGAGATGGTAGTCCTGCTGTGCTTCCAAGAATCCTCATGCATAATGTATGACATTTCGAACTAGGGAAAACCCGCGTTCCGAATGAAGTGTCGTATCTAGGTAAAAGGTCAGTCCCTGTAAACCATTATAAGTGCAATGTAGGGAAGAATATAGGTGAAGGGTTATGAAGTTACCTGGGCCTATATTATGGCACCTATATGGAATATAACATCAGTTGTAAGATTTTGTAACAGAACACCTACCCAGCATACATTATAAACTGCATGGTCAGCCAGTTCTGATGCAGGTATTTTGTGATGCAGGCTCACAAAAAATGACGCCTTGGGCCTAATGCGTTGCTTTGTAAATATGGAGCAAAGAAAGTGCTGCCGGAGCATCAAAAATGACGACTCAACGGCGGGGCAAACTCCTTGTAAATAAGCCCCTCAATGTTGAAGAAATACTCTTTAAAGTGTGTACTTGGTTTATACTTGTTAAGGGTGGCTGTCTCGAGGAAGAGTGGCTGTCTGGAGGAGGGCAGGGTCACCACATGTTGCCAGGATTGTGATTGGGAAAACTAGGGCTCAAGATAAATTAAGATCATTGGCCCATTTTAGGATGATTAGTCCTCACAACACACAATTATTTCTACTTCCCTGCTTTTTCCCAACCAAGGAAAGGTTTATGTTTGTAATCTCATTGCAATGGTTACCTCATTGACACACACAAAATAAAAGGGAACACAAATATGCACTCTGACTGCCAAAATGAAAGTACTCAATTAAGAGCAAGAGGTGACTACAATATGGGCAAAGGGTACCCATGCAATGAGTCTGAGCCTTATAAAGGGAAGGAACGAGTTTAGCTCTAGTTCAGTTTTTTTTTTAAACGCAGCACTAATGGCATAAAGTCAATGTATATAGTGACTTTTTCAAATATGAAAAGGTGTCAGATTGCTTATGTGTGACATTTTCATAATTTCAGTGCAATTATGAGTAACATTCAGCGACTATGAGTGACAGTTCCTCACGAACAGTATAATGTCACCCACACTTAGTAGTAGCATGGCACAGCCCATAGCCTAGGTCGCACACCTGGTGCCAGGCGGGGCGTCAGAGAAACAATACATTAAAGAGAAATGTCCTGCATTAGCCAGCCCGCACCTCCCTGGCTTGATCAGAACATGAACAATTGACAGAGTCTGTTGAGGCTCTCTGCCATGTGGAACTCAATCCCAGCGGGGATCTTCTCCCTGTACAGGTCTCTAAGTAGGCCCCTCTTTTACTGCAGTTTAGACTGGCCCAGGTTTTGGCATGTATTTGCGGCTGGACATCTACATCGGTTTGATATTATGGTTTGAGCAGGGGATGCTTTTTACATTAATTATGTGGGTGTGTGGTTTTGTGTTTCGGTCTTCAAATCTCTGAAGTTTGATTGGCTTGAATATGAGTTTCTATGGTAGCAGGCTATTTCCATGTCATAATATATTGAGAATCATATACCTCCCATTGTACTTTAGCACCATCTTGTGGCCTTTGAAAAACAGTACTCAGCTTTTATATGTCCGTCCCAGCAAAGTTAGAAACTGGAAGTACTCGGTTTTATTGGACTTCAGAACACTGTTCTTTTGCATGACAATCTCAGGCATTACTGTAATGTAGGAAAATGATTAGAAATGCGTTATTCTAACGCGAGATGTATGGCACTTGGCAGGGCTGCTTTTTCATAGTCGGTGTTTCTCCCCCCAGAGCTGAAGCTTTCACAGTATCACATGCTGAATGGGAGGGTTCTCTGTGTCCAGTTCTAGAGCAGTAAAATCAACCTCCTTGCAGAAGGCTTGTCTGCTGGCCAAAACAGTGATAGAAGGGGAATCTTTGAATCCAGCCATCAGTAGGGTTGACACCCTTTGCCTTAGAAACGTTTGGTCCATCTGTTCATGTTTTAAGATTCTGCAAAGGTTCGGACATGATTCTTAAGTAGAACTTTATCTGAAATTCTCTGTATTCATTTGTAACGTGACTATTCTGTCTTTGTTTTTTATTTATCAGTCAGGAATCACTATGGTAGTAGTTGAACACTTTTTAAGTGTTTTCTTGTAACATTTTCTGTTTTAAGAATGTACTGTTAAGGGGAAACATACCATCTTTAGGTCATTTCTCAAATGTTTGTACCGGCAGGGACATTAAAATCCCAGTCAAACCAGTATAAAAGCAGCCATGTGGCGATGTACGCATCCTTTTGTTCTAAGCGAAATCACTAAAAAAGTGAAAAAAAACAAAAGCAACCATGTGGCAACCCTATCAGTCAGCATATGTTCCCGGGAAAGGAATCTATTCACTGCCAGGTTTTTAAGCACACAAATATATATTACATGAATTTATTGTGATAGGATAAACGCAGCAGAAATGTCTTGTGTTGCTGGCAGCAGGCAAAGAGCCAAGGAGGTAGCGGCAGGTCAGGAACCAGGCTATTGGTACTGGTGCACACACGTCTTCTCTCCTGGCACCCAGCGTAACCCTGTGCCAGACCCCCGTTCGGGGGCCAAAGGCTAGGCAAACGCTACTGTGCCTCAACTGTGGTGCTGAGGTAATTTGCTGTTGATATCCCGGGGCCTGTCCTGCTATGTCTCTTTGAACTAGACCAAGTACAACCTCTTCTGCACTTCGTTCGCAGGGAAGCGATGATGAGCAGTCACAGGTTTCTCAGAGGGGGTGTTGTGGGGGTGCTTGCACCCAGCTTTTCAACAATCAATCAACTAGCAGATAACATTTCTTCAATATCCAGCTCAGTGCTTATCTTTAGGAAAAATACAGTTATCTTACTAACTTAGGGGCATATTAACAACGGCCAGCGATAATTATCGCTGGCCGTGCTTAGCGTGAGGAATCCTATCGCCGGCTATCGCTGGAAATTATCGCCATGCTAGCGCTGTATTAACAACGCTTAGCGCAAAGGCGATAATTTTCCAGTGATAGCGATGTTTTCCATGGAACATCGCTGGTTTTCCAGCGATGTCCCATGGAAAACGGCGATATACTTGGCGATAGGGTCTGTGGTCTTAGCCACACAATCCACCCCCCATGTTAGGTATGCCTTAGTCAGGAATTTAGCAGACGTTAAATTCCTGCGTTAAGGCATACTTAACGCAATTTAAAATATCGCTAACCCACGTTGCTAATATGGCGATACCTGGGTTAGCGATATTTCCCCTGTTGTTTGTCACAGGCACGCCCCTTTGCATCTCTATTAGCGATGCGATGGGAGGCGTGCAGAAAACGGACGCTAAGTCAGGAATCACGCGCTAGCGTGTCCTTGTTAATTCGGCGATAAAATTATCACCGCTTTTCGTCCGAAAACAGACGCTAAAGCGGCGATAATTCATTAACGCCGCCTTGTTAATATGCCCCTTAGTTGTATTAAATACTTCACACTCAAATTTGATATACAATTCAATACAATGGCATTTGTAGCGCACCCCTCCTCCTGAGGGAGTGTCCCGGCGCTAACAGCAGGGATGCCATATGAGATTAAAAGAGACTAAGCATTGAACAGGTGGGTCTTAAAGTATTTCCTAGAGATCCTTTTGGAAGGAGCTAGGCGAAGGTCGACATCTGGCCCTATGGATCCTAGGCATCTGCAGGAGCCTTTGGGAGTTGGACCTGAGGGATCTGCTCTGAAAGTAGGGCCTGAGTCTACATCTTAAGTACCAAGGTCCCTTATTCTCCAAGGCTCGATAGGCAAAAATTAGCACCTTGAATTTGATGCAGCTACACACAGGGAGCCAGTGAAGCTGGCGAAGATGAACTAACACTGATTACCGAATCAGGATTTGAAGGATACGGCACGCAGCAGCATTCTGTATCATCTGCAGCCGTTGCAGAAGATACAAGTACAAGTTAGTGTCCATACATGCTATTCTTCTTTGAGGTGCTACACTCTCTCTGATGCATTCACTAATCCTTCCTGGGTTACCCTCTACCCTCTGGGTCACACTCTTCTTTTGGAAAATCATGCAAAAGCATGAATCTAGGGCAAGTGCCTCTTTGTTCTGGCTCAGTCAAATCCACAATTCAAGTGTTACTACTTTGGTGTGTTGGATAGGTATAATGGCATCTTCATTTGACTCCTTATTGCTCATTAGGTCTCCCATGTGTCTCCAATGGGGGCAGCAGTGAGTAGCAACTTCACGTTATCATGTCTGGAGCCAGGTGGATGAGCTTCTAGATGCTTCAGGCAGATCCTCAGCCCCTCCAGTAGACATTAGTTGATGTCCCCACATCTCAGGGAGACTAGCCATCAGGTATATACCAGCCCCGGTTGCACAGCAATTCTTCAAGTAGTCTGAGAAGCACTCCCTTGCCTGGGTCCTAAAAGACTTGGACCTGGAACAAAGTGAGGTGGTTTGGGCCCTACTTGTGTACACAACTTCCAGACAGGGTCGGAGCGTGTCCTAACAAGATGGCCACATAGACGTTTTTGTCTGAGCTCCATCTGACAGCCCGACAATCTGACTGCATCCTACAATATCCAGGTCCAAAGATATTGATCATCCGAGAAGGGAAAGAAAGCCTGCTCCCACTGGTGAACAGAGAAAGAAGGAAAGTGCCGACCACTCTAAATGGCAGAATACTCGAAGAAGCCTCGAAGAGATGGGCGGCGCCATCTTGAAAATAGTGGTGGTCCGGAGACCTGGTAAACAAAGGAGAAACCTCAAGAAAAGGGCAAGAGAGGACCGGGCAAGCGGGAAAGCGAAGCAGAGGCGCCCGAGGAGGGGCAATACTGCCAGTGAACCGAAGAGTCAGTGCGAGTCCAAGAAGGTCGAGGGGGAATCCACGACGATCCAGACCCGAGGCCCGGTCGCCAGGGGAGGTGACATTACAGCCTGTATGTAGACGGAGAGGTGCTGTGGGACTCGCGTGGCCCGCCTCCGGCTCAGACGGGAGGCCTGTGAATGGGGTAAAGGCCCGTACAAGCTAAAGAAATGGCTGACACAACCGTGGGGAGCTGTCGAGCGGGCCCAGAGGCTGAGTGCTTTGGAGGGGCGGTGAACAACCCGGGCAACAAGACGGATGAAATGGAGGTATAAGGGCACCTGCCAAGTCAAACAAAGAGCTGGAGGGGGGCTGGTAAACACGATAAAAGGCATTAGGAGACTGCCCCGAGAGAGCAGCCCATACATGCCAAAGTGCTGGTGAGTGGCCTGTAGTACGTGTGGGGGGACAGGGGCCGAATACTGTAAATGACACGGATGGACCCGGAGGGCCCGTAGAGGCAACCTGAATCGGCCTTCCAGAACCTGGGGCAGAATTGTTGAAAACAGAATCCATTAGAGATTCAGAGAAGAGATTGGGAAGCCCCAATGACCAGAAGCAGAATACTAGCAGCAGGGAGTACAAAAAGAGACCGTAAGGACTGGGCTTAGACAGCAATACCGGGGACATAGAGGAGAGACACTATTCTGGAATCTGCAGGCGCAAAGAGAGACATAACCCAAAACAATGGTGAAAGACAAAGCGCCCAAATCACAAATGAATAAAATATCCAATTATGCGCAACCGCGGCCTCAAGTGCCAGAGGCCAGGGAGGAGGGTGCAGACAGATGTGAGGGCCCAGAGGATGGGGTAAATGAAGACACCCCCACGCTGGCAGACGTGATTCAAGCAATCTAATCGACAAGAGATGACATGGTCCATAGAATCGATGCAGTCGCCATCGATGTGAATTTACTGCGATGTGACCTGCGGAAGGTGGCGGACCGAGCAACTACCACAGAGAATAACGTGGTTGCAATGCAGAAGGATATACACAACCTTAGTGCCAAGGTGGTTGATCTCAAAAAGAAAGTAACACAACTGGACGAGAAAGGAGAGGATTCTGAAGGGCGTTCAAGAAGGAATAACCTGAGGTTTATCGGTTTTACAGAAAAGGCAGCGGGCTCCTCGGCGGAACTATTTTTGGAAGACTGAATCGTCAAGGAGCTAGACTCCAAGAGACTGTCCAAGTTTTTCAATGTGGAGAGAGCTCATAGGGCACTGCTCTGGAGAGAGCTCATAGGGCACTGCTCCCCCCGCCCAGACCGGGCGAGCCTCCTCGAGTCATTATTTCCAGGTTCTTCAACTACAGGGACGTGATCCTGCAAGCCACCCGCACTAGAGGACAGTTGCTGTATGAGGGCCACCCTGTCTCAATATACCCGTACTATACCCAACAAGTCCAGGATCAAAGAAGAACATTTATAATGGTCAAGCGGAGGCTCCGTGATCTGAACTTAAAAAACAGCCTATTGTTTCCAGCAAAATGCAGGGTGCACCATATTCTTTCTATCGGCAAACAAAGCGAGTGAATGGCTGGATACTAGGGGCGAAGCGAGGACCTGTCTGGACCCCTCCACGGCATCCACCAGAATGTTGGCAACCGGGGAAAAAACACAGGACCAGAGGAAAACCAAGCAACATCAGCAACAAGGGAGAATTGGCAGTCCGGGGCGGATCAGGGTTTGCCCGAATGGAACACTGTAGGCCTCGGACTTGGAGACGGTACAGGAGTCCAAAGAGGTGTCACAAGAACACGGATCAGAACCTGGCGGTTCGGGGAGCAGACATAATTGAATTAAAAGAGGAAGGGCCAGAGACAAAGTTCAGATAAGTGACCAAAGACTCTGAATTCATGGGGGTGGGACAAATAGGTGAAGGAGGATGGAGTGGGACTGAGTAGCCCACAATGTGCATGAGATAGTTTCCTTAGAATGGGAGTCGGGCTGTCGGGGGGAGGTGCCCCCCACAAAAAGAGGCTGGGCTTCGATTGGGGAGCTTGAGGCTCCACCTCGCTCCCCGACAGATACTAGACCACTGACATAGCACCAACCTACAGAGATACAAACAGGGGAAACTAACTTAACCCAATGGGATTAGCATAATACTCAAGAACTAAGGATGCAGAATCAAGATGAAAATTTTGGGTGGGGGTGGGTAATGGGGCGACATGTGCTGGACAATGTTTTGGTAACAAAAACAGAAACGGGACTTGCACAACTGCCCAGGGAGAGGGGGGTAGGAAGGGAATGTTTCGTTGTTTATGTTCTAAAATGTTGGGAGAAGTTAACATTGTCATGTCTAAGATCTCGATCTCAAAATCAAACCCAGAGGGACTGGAGTGAGGAAATTTGCATTCTCATGGAGGGCGTGGGTAGAGTGAGATGAAAGATATTTGACAAATGGCAGGACAAATAATGAAAATCCTTACATGCAATGTAAGAGGAATAGCAGGATTAGAAAAAAGACGGCGGATACACGCCTTTCTGAAATGCTACAGGGTGGCGATAGCCTGCTTACAAGAGACACACATTTGGGGGGGCACGATCACCAGTGTGCATAACAGATGGAGGGGACAGCTATTTGCCACTTCGTATTCTGGGTTTGCCCGGGGGGCGCTTATCTTGGTAGCACCGGGGACCCCATTTCAGCACCTTAATCACGTTCTAGACCCAGAGGGAAGATACTTCATCTTACACGGGAAATCGGAGGGAAGGGAATGATGCATCATAAATGTCTATGCCCCAAATTCGGATTGCCCCGATTTCTTCCCGGCACTCATAAAGGCAGTGAAAAAGTACATGGGTGCAGAGGTTATCCTCACTGGGGACTTTAACTGCGTTTTCGATGCAACACTGGATAGGGAACCCCCTAGGAATAATACAAAACCTCGAATGCGGGCATCGTTGTTGAGTATAAGGCAGGGCATACATCTCCGAGATGAATGGAAGGCCCACAACCCATCAAAAAGAGTATTCTCCTGTCACACCCAAGCGACTAACACGTTTAGCTGCATAGATCACTGTTGTCTTACACCCGAACTATCTGCTGCGGTGGATAGGGTTTCCTATCTGCCCCGGTATTTGTCTGATCATTCGCCACTTCTACTGACCCTGGAAAGTGGGGAAGGCCGTCTGGCAATACCATTACAGCGTCTCCAGGCTGAGGCGCTCACAGACCCACCCTATGCTGCACTAGTTTCAGAGGACATAAAACACTACTTCGAGGATAACTGGGGAACAACATCTAATAGATCCACAGAGTGGGAAGCTATGAATGTAGTCATTCGGGGGTGTGCATGAGGACAACATACGGGGTATGACAACAGCTAGAAAGAGATAAACAAACTCAAGAAAGACAGCTGAAGAAGCTAGGGGAGACATTACTGGATGGAAAGCTGGAGAATGAACTACCCAATGTGGGCCTTACATGGGTGCCTGGAGGGATCCAGTACCTAGGATGCTGCCTAACACACACAGCCACCACCTATCTAGAGGAAAACATAGGGAGGGTAGTGGAGAATATTGGTAATTCTATAAAATTCCTCTAGAGAGCTCCCACTTTCCCTAATGGGAAGTATAGCACTAATAAAAATGGTTATCCTACCGTGGTCTCTATATGCTCTCCAGCACTCCTTATACAGAATTCCAAATAGGTATTTCACAGTTAGTTAGCCTACTGGTTGAATTGTTATGGGGAAGCAAGCAAAAAAGAGTAAAACTCGATACACTCCAACAAAAATGGGATGCGGGAGGAATGGAGGTGCCACGACTAGAACTGTTTTATATGGCATCACAGCTCCAACATCCAGTTCACTGGCTGGACGAGAATTATAATTTGGAGAACCGACGTCTGGTGGGTATGCGTGGAGAGGCCTCCCTACCGGAACGCCTCATGCTTGGGGCTGGGGTGCCCGGGTCCTATCCATACATCATTCAACATGCAGCGGCGGTATGGGAGTCAGCTGTCAAGAAGGTTGTCAGCCATGCGCCATATGCCCCAGATATGTTACTGTGAGTGGTGAAACCCTTTAAAAAGATAGCAGACTGTATGTCTATTAAAAAATGGGTGGAAGGGGGTTGCCACACAATGGGAGACCTATACAACAACGAACAATTTATAACCGGAGAGGAGGCTGAACACACCTTTGAACTGAGAAGAGGACAGCTCTTACAATATGGGAAGATATCAGCAGTTGCCCGTGAAATATGGCCCTCTTTTCCGCAGGAACCACCCAGCACCTCGGCATTGCAGGAGATGCTTTGCATGACTGGTGGTCGCCGATTAGTCTAGCAAATCTATAGAGCATTGCGGGATGATCTTCCAACAGGGCCCCTCCCAGTACAGGCAAGATGGGACGAGGCAATGGACGAGCCCTTGACAGACCGGGAGTGGGGGAAAATACATGAGGGAGTTAAATGAGTGAGCTCCAACGCGAGATTTAAACTAATACAGTACAACATCATACACTAGACTCATTTAACCCCACAAACTATAAGCAAAATGTTCCCTGAAAGCACAAACTCACGCTCTAGATGCGGTCAAACAGAAGCACATTTCATTCACATGATATGGGAATGCTCTGCACTTACGCACTACTGGGAGAAAATAGGAGACCGAATGCAAATCGCCACAGGTTGGCAAATTCCCAAAACAGTACGGGTAGTAATACTGGGGCTGCTCCCTACACCCAAAAATAAAAAAAAACTTAGCAGAAGATTCATGTTGCTGGGGCTGGGGTTGGCAAAGAGGCGAATAGCGATTAGATGGCTGAGTTCTGATCCCCTGACAATGGAGAGATGGCTGAAAGATCTTAGTGAATGGGCAACAGCAGAACTAGTTCGAATGAAACAGATCAGAAAAGATGAAAAGATAGAAGAAGATGCCCCAGCATGGTCACTCATGATGGCGGAGGCTAGGAACCCCCCCTCCCACACTACGGATATGTAGAGGCAAGATAGGGAATGCACGGTGTAAATAATAGACAAGCCTTCTGTGAGGTCACATGATTTTTGAGACCGAGGCACGACTGGGGGGGAGGGGAGGGTGTTAATATAAATAGATTGGTACAGTCAATGTGGCAAGGGACAGGATTCGATCAAAGTTAATCCCTCCGAATGAGACATGATGCAGAAATATTTCTATAAAGAACGGGGGATGGGGGGAAGAAATACAAAGATGATGTATTAATTGCAAATATACCTTGCTAACATACTGAAATGCCAATAAAAATGTTTTAAAATACAAAACTCTGAAAGAAAAATGGCACCCGTGCAGTAGGTCTCCTACAGAGCTCCGTCGCGCCGAATTTCAAGTAGATGGATCCCGGGGTCTGGCTGTCCCGGTGCCCCCTCTATGGCCGTGAGAAGTATCCAGCCGCCTGGGGTGCCGGTTTGGGGCGACTGCGATCAGCGGAGGACGTCCTGGTGACCGTCCGAGGGCCGGACAGAATCGCGGCAAGAGGCCGCGCTGAGGCCGAACGAGTGGAGTGACTGCTCAGGGGGTCCAGGAGCTGGGGACCGAGGCCGCCCAGAAGTGTTCAACCGGATGACTGGTGCGAGGCTGGAGATAATGCTACAGGAGCGGCGGTGACTGCTCCAGCGCCCGCCCAGGACCAGACCGAGTGAAGCGGAACAGCTGGGGCCGGTCCTCATTGCAGCCGAGACGCGGAGGCTGCATTCGGCAAGGCCTTGCATCGTGGGTGGTCGGCAAATGCGCTGACTGTGAATGGGCAGAGCTGGGAACGGACTCCGGTCTGCCAACACGCTACACCAACCCCGAGGGAGAGCGAACCATAGCGGCCACAGAAACGGAGGCTCCAGGCGTAGGACTCCTCCCCCTCTCCCACTGAGGACGAGACTGAAGGTGAGGAGCGACCGCTCTGAAACTTTGCACGGCTGTTGGGCATAATTGAGTCGCCTGAACTAGGACAGCTCATGAAAGGAGACTGCTGTCGGCGCTGCTGGGGGATTGACAGAATTGAGTAACACTGCATTGAGGCTGTGGAAAGACGGCAACACAACCTGTCTCCCCCCCCTTTGAAACTGAGGAGGATCCCGGTGAGCTCTTGGAAGCGGGCACCTGACCCTAAGATGGCGGCCCGATGAGGGGCTGATGAGGCACTGCGAGCTCAGGTGGAGCGGGCAAGGAAGGAGCAAACGTCCAAATGGTGAATGGTGGCTTGGACTGAATCACATGCTGTGCAAGGCAGACGCCTGGGAGCCCTTCAGGGCATCGACATGAATCCCTAAGCGCCTGACCTCAAGATGGCGGGGCCTGGCCTTAAGAGAGCGCCCCTGTTGTAGCTTTCGGCAACTCAATCAGTAACTTAGCCTTCTATTGCTGCTGCGACGTGGAGCTTCATGTCTACCCTTCCTTATGGCACCAAGCCGGGAATTAATCTGCACATACTGTTCTGAGGATGTTCTGATGGGGGAGAATATTTGAATGCTCACAGCTATTTCCTCTCCATAGGCTGGGACCACATACCATAGAGGATGTATTGTCTGATTAATTTGATATCCTTTACCACTTGAAGGAACTTCAACAAGTCAGATACTATGCACAAATGATAGTACATGCTCTGAATGTGATACCGTTTTCCATGTAAAGATGACTGACTAACTGAGCAAAAGGTAATCCTCAAAAATGCCAGACCGTGAAGAGGCGATATAAATGTTTAACTCTAATCAGACGTCAGAAATTTTGCAAGCAAAAGACTCATTTCCTATCTGACACTATAAAATATATTTGTCTAATTCCTGTAAAGTTAGGATACTGGTATTCTACATCCAATTGAAAAAATGTGCCCACCACTAGTTCTTATGGTGGTTTGGTTAGGGTGTTTATGCCATTGCTGAACATTAAGAATCTGGTGGGAATGCCTTGATAGTTGTAAGAATGCGGCCGCATCAAGAACATGGCAACCGATATACCTTGATTTCTCGTGTGGCCCCGCAGCGTCCCTCAAAGCTGTCAGTTCTTCTGCGCTATATTCCTTACCCTACTCGGAACTCAGCCGTCTACATGGGCTGTTTCTGTCTGCTTCCCTATTCTCCCGCTGCCCCCTGCTGGCCACCTTTATCCTTGCCGTATGAATCTCCCATTGTCCATATGGTGCTTACATCAACATCTTATGAACTGGGTTATCACGGTGCCAACATCAACATCTGGTGATCTTACTTCTAAGTTTGCCTATTCTGCTACTCTATGTCCTTCTACACTTTTCGGAACTCAACTGTCTATTTGGACTGCTTACTCTCCGTCTCCTGCTGCCCCCTGCTGGCCACCTATTCCTATTCCTTACTTGGACTGATTACTCTCCGTCTCCCGCTGCCCCCTGCTGGCCACCTATTCCTATTCCTTGCCTGACTCGGCCACTGTTCCTATGGTGCGCCTTGGTACCCTACTTCTTCCTGATGCCCCTACCTGTATTGGGACCCGCTCCATACCTCCGACCTCCGCGTAGCTTCTGGGTTGCAGCCTCTGGGCATCACTGCCCTCAGATTCTCTCCCAGTACTGCCCGCTCCCCGAGTAGATATTGCCCACCACATCTGCATCGCTGGGCCCTCCCTGGCCTGTCAGCCCATCCTCCCATGATGGCTGGATCTGACCTGATTGCTATTGGATGCAACTCCTTCACCATGGCTTACCCTCCTAACCTTTCCAAGTCCGCTGATAAATGCTTTAAACATTCCCTCCTGAGAAGACACCCTGAGACTCTGATCTCTGACCTGTACTTCAACGCCGACAGGGGCATCATTACCAATGACCTTATTTTCTATACGAGGAAAACAGCACTATGGCGCACTACCATATTTAATGTACTTAGCATACACAATGCCAGGAACATCCCCCATAGGTCCAAACTCACGACCGTGCCTTCCCAAACCCTTAAAGCCGACCTTACCATTACCGCCTACAAAAACGGCATCGTCATGATCCAAGCATCTGACATGGATCTCAACAAATTTGCTGACTTCTTCCCCATTCTTAAGAAACAAGTACTTCACTCCTCCATGCACCCCCTGTGTCTGCCGTCTGACTCCCTTCGCAGTGCCGGTCCACTCAACTCCAACTCCACGAGTAAGGGCCCCCCATCTAGACCTATTAATGCTGCTGCTACTCCCCCTTTCACTCCCTCTCTCACTCCCACAAGTCGGATTGGCACAAACCCTCCCAACGTGTTCTCCATTCAGTCCAAATCCAGAGATAGTATCTCACCTATTGCGTTCCGCCAATATGTCTCTGCCACCGCACCCCGCCTCCTTTCCTCGCTCCTCGCCCCCTCGCCTAGCAACTAACAATCACCTCACCTCCAGCTCACCTAACTTTCCCCGCAACAGTCCCGGAACCTCCTCCTCTCAGAGCTTGCCTAGCCCTCCTCTCCTGCCTCCTCCCATTAACCTTGCCATAGGGGGGGTCGAGCTCCCCCGCCTGCCCGACAGCTCATGCCTCCAGACCCTGTCCTGTCCCCCTGGTCCGTTGCCCGCAAGCACAACCTACACCTCTGGACTTTGAAACCCTGAACACCAGAGCATCCATCATAGTTCAGAAAATCCAGAAATCCCTATTTGATTTGAAGAACATCCTTCTCCTCACTGAACACTCTATTGCTACCTTTAAGCCCTCCCTTAACTCAGCCCTCCCCCTGCTCACAATTCCCACCCTCCAGCCCATGCCGCTGGCCAGCAGACACCTTTGCCCTCGCAAACTCCCAAACTACTTCTCAGAGGAGGAAACTCTAGCCCTCCTTACATCCTACATGACCTCCCCCGACACCCCCCGTCCTCCTAACAAGGAAGTCGATTGCCTGATTCCCACTATTGCAATCAGCACCAATAGATCATCATCCTTCCGTAATAGAGGGGTAAACAGCAAAAACTTAGCACAAGTACGTTTAACCTCCCCTTCTTACAACACTCGTACCGATGCTCCACTCTCTGGCCTCCTTATTAACTGTTGTTCAGCTGCGAGACACGCCTCGGACATCGTCGCCCTCATCCTAAGCCATAAAACGGATGTAGCTATCCTAACCGAGTCGTGGCTCAATGATTCCTCATCTCCTTACCTTGATTTATTGGTCCCACCTAGCTATAACATCATTAGACTTGATAGACAAATAAAAAAAGGGGGAGGCATTGAATGCATCTACCGCTCAGACCTCCTTGTCACAGAACTCCATGCAGAACCCACGGACTCCTGTGAATATCTTGCTCTCTCCATTAGTAACAACACTACTCAGTTATGCAAATTGCACATCTTCTACCACCCCCCAGGCAAGAACGACACTTTCACGGATCTCCTCTTGGAAATCATCACTGCTAAGGTCTCCCCCCACTCCAATGACATTTTACTTGGTGACTTTAATCTGCATTGGAACGTCCCCAATGATTCCCAAGTCAACGCTGTCAAAGTCTTCCTCGCTGACCAATCACTCACCCAGGCATGCACCCTACCTACCGACACAAAAGGGGCCACTTTGGATTGGATAATCGTTAAGGCATCAGCGGTCAGGCTGCATTCAATTGAGCCATGCGACTGGTCAGACCACCACGCCATCACCTTCACTATACCTGACTACCGCCTGAAATGTCTTGGGCAACTGGTGAAACCAAAAAGCTGGCTCAGAGACACTAAGAGCCTTGACCTCGAGAAGCTGACAGCTCGCTGCGTGAGCGGCCTACGCCCCCCCTAATCTTTCTAAGGTCAACGACCTCAGAGAGCACTACAATTCGACTATGACTAACATTTTGGATGATCTGGCCCCGTTAAAGCTCAAAAGGTCCCAAATCAAAGACAAAAACCCCTGGTTCAGCGGACCCCTCAATAGCGAAAGGAGAGCTCTCCGACTTAAAGAAAGAAACTGGAAACAGCACCCTTCAGCCTCCCATCTTAAACTTCTCCGCCAGGCCAGAAATACTTACAACAAGAATATCCTCTTGTCCAAAAAAGAGTTCTTCAAATTAGAACTGGAAAATGCCAAGAACAGACCCTGCAAACTCTTTGAAATAGTCAAACTTCAATCAAACAAACTAACGAAGTCATCAAAAGAAACAACTAAATCCCTAATAACCTGCGATGAGTTCTCCTCCTTCTTCACAACCAAAATCAACTCACTAGGTAACAAACTCAATGCCACCTCTAACTGCCCTTTTCCTCCTACTGGAGCCCTTCTCCCCTCTCGTCCCCTCCAAACAACATCCAAAAACAAGGCTCACTGGTCCAACTTCGAACTTTATGATGACCAGTCCATCTCAAAAATTCTAGCCTCCTTAAAACCGAACACCCACTTCAAAGACCCTTTCCCCGCCAACTGTTTGGCAGCGACCTCCCCACTCTTATATTTCCCATCTGGACTACAATTATCAACGCTTCCCTTCTTCAAAGGTCCATACCTGACTCCCTGAAAACCGGGCAAGTCATCCCCATCCTAAAAAACCCCACTCTGAACCCGGAAATTCCAGCTTCAGACCTATTTAGAATATTCCTCTTCTTGCAAAAGTGCTGGAGAAATGTGTGCAGCTACAACTAAGCCAACACATCACTGATTTCAATTTACTTGACGATTTCCAATCTGGGTTCAGGCCTGGGCATAGCACTGAAACCACTATTCTTCACATCGTAGACGATGCTCTCCTAGCCCTTGACCAAGGCAAAACCTGTCTCTTGATCCTTCTGGATCTCTCCTCAGCCTTTGACACAGTCAACCATGAGAAACTTCTTGAACGCCTCGAACACAGGATGGGCCTAGGAGGTACTGTCATCAAATGGTTTGGTTCCTTCCTCCAGAGCCGCACCCAGAGATTCTTAGTCAACAACAACCTATCTGTTCCTTCCCCGATCTTTATCGGTGTCCCTCAAGGCTCTACTATGTCCCCTACCCTCTTTAATCTCTACCTTGAACCACTAGCTGAAATTCTTCGCATGGTCAACATCTCCTTCCACATGTACGCCGACGACACTCAGATATACATCAAAATCTCTTCTCTTGAGGAGATTACCTATCTGAACGATGCCCTGAATCTGACTGTTCAATGGCTCGCCAACAACCAGCTCAAATTGAATGCCCAAAAAACTGAGTTCCTTCTCATCTCCCCCCCACAAAATCCAATGACATCCCTGAATGGATTAACTTGATCACAGTACTCAACTGCATGCCAACCATAGTGGATTCTGCCAAATCGCTCGGGATAACCTTGGACAGCAACCTGAATATGCGTGAACACATCAATTTGATGGCCAAAACTGTCAGGTTCCATCTGAGCTACTTGAGAAAACTAAAACCCTTCCTTGATACCTCCGACCTAAAAACCGCAGTTCAGGCGTTAGTCATCTCCAGAATTGAATACGGCTGCTTTACCCTATCTGGCCTACCAAAGACTTCGACGGCCCCACTAAAAGTTTGCCTCAACGCAGCAGTTAGACTCTTATCTGGCTCAAAAAAATTTGACCACATCTCACCACATCTGAAGGCCTTGAACTGGCTTCCTCTTGAAGGCAGAATCCAGCTCAAGCTGGCCTGCATCACTCACAAAGACTTGTACACGAACACCCCAAAGTATCTCGCCCAGAAAATTGTGATATCTGGGAGAACCAGAAACTTCGGGTCCGCCAGAGACCGTGTGCTCCAGCCACCCCGCTTCCACTATGTAAAAACATATAACCGAGCGTTCTCTGGAGCCGCACCAAGAATCTGGAACTCGCTACCTCCCTCCATCAGAAGATTTCCTACTTTGTCGCGCTTCAAAAAGGAAGCGAAAACATTCCTAATGAGCAAATAACTCTCCTTTATTGCGCATTCCGCCTTTTCATGGCCTATGTTTCTGTGCATAATCTCCTGTATTGCTTGGCCCTCTCCATGTATCAATTGTTCCCCTTGTTTTATTGCTGACATGTCGCTCGCTGATTTTGGTACTGTACTGTTTATTGTATATAGCTCTGACTTTTCTCCTACTGTAGTCAATTCCCTAACCCCATCCTTGTATTTTGCCTATGCCTATACTGTACGCAACAAGTTTATCCCTGTAAAGCGCTCTGATACCCTAATGGGTCATGTTCGCGCTATATAAAACCTCAAATAAAATAAAATAAAACTTCTAGACAAGGATGTGGATGCACTGCCTCCAACTGCACAATGGGTTTAGGGTGGTTCTTCTTTCAAGTGTTCTTCTGAGGCTGCTCTCCAGACATATCGTTTGTGTAAAGTGAAACGTTCCACAGCACTGGGGCTTTTTCCAACCTGGCTCACCCATAAAACAGGTACAGTCAGGTAATGAGGTTTCAACACCTCTCTGTCATCAGCCCAATTTAATGATTAATCATAGGCAGACAAAAAAACTCATCTTACACAAGGAAAACTGTAGCCCTAACCCTAGTCCCAGTATCCACCAAATGGCAGTGCTCAGGAAGACTCATCAGCAGCTCCTTAGCCGAAGCCTTCACTGAATTTCTAAAGATAGCTCTGTCTCCCCCCTCTTCAATTCAGTGTCTACCCCCTCCAGCTAAAATAATGCAGACAATACACTTTAACCGTCTGGGACAAAAACTCTCATCCTCCATCTTGTCCTTTGCCAGGCGCATCCAAAATGGACCTACTGGCCTCCAATACTCAGACTAAATTGCACAGCCAGCTTATTAACACACTTGTGTTGCACACACTGCACATGAGCATGCTCTCAAAATGTACTTTGGATGCCAGTTCTGGATATCCACATAATAACAGAACATTACTCAATAGATAGAACTAGTTCCACAATTGGTCTTCTCTAAAAACATGCTAAGCTGCCACCAATACATTGTGCACTATACCCAAGACAGGAATAGTAGTCTAATCCCCCTAATAACTGCATTCTTGCATACCCATCAAGGTCCCAGGACAAGCCGAGGACCTCACATAGTCAGAGAAAGTTCAAGTCCTCTGCACAAAAAACTTAGATTAGCACGACACCCAGATGAATATAAAAGTCAGGATACCAGGTACATATATAGTTGGCCACTCAGGGCCGGGGAACATGACTATATACCATGCAAGGGACATTCCCCTTCCAACACCCTGGCTACAGAGTGAGGCGAAATGGCGCACCCTGCCTCAGGTTTCTGAGACACTTCAAGGATTATTGGTGATAGTCTGAGTCACAAACTGTTTTTAATTGTCAACACCAGAGGAACCATATCATCCTCACAGATTTATCATAAAAAATCTTTAAGATTAACACAAAATACAGTTTAACAATTGTACAATTCTGTCTTTATGGTTTATTTTAAATAGCACAAAAGGAAAGTACATCTAAAAGGTAGGGAAAACCTGCTAGGAACCTAAAAACTAAAAATAGTAACTAGCATTCACAAATTTATTAGGTTTGACTTTTGCATGTATTTATGTGGTATTTCTATACCGCCAACCTCACCAAAAGTCAAAGTGTTCAGTGAGGGTATGGCTGGTGTTCAAGGTTAATCCTAGTGAGTTGATATTCAGAGAAAGTTGGTAATCAAAGCTGCCAAGGTTCATGAATTTAAGTCAGGTTTGTATTGTTTCTTGTTTCTTATTCTTTACAAATAACAGCAACTTTGTCATTGTTGGGGTGAGCTTCAGGTAGGCACTGGACATCCCGGTGTCCATGATATGCTGGCAGTATTTAAGGTGCTGGATGTCTGAAGCAGAGAAAACTTTAAAGCGGAGTTGCTATCTTTGGCATAATGGTGAATCTTGGTGCTATTATATGTGAGTGTAGCACCAAGCCGCTCCAAGTAGAGGTCGAACTTTTATGCAGGTCATGCACACACACAAAGACATACAATTGCCACACACCACACTGACATAGATCACACAGTTATGATTCATGCATGTTAGGCCTGAGCAAAATTGTAATTTATCTGGAAACCTAAAATCCCAAATATAAATTATTTCAGGAAAATGTCACACAATGTTTTTTTTAAATGAGAAATATGTGTGGGGATATGCCCTTGTGCACAAACGTCACACAAGATACCATATCGCTGGATTTCTCAAAGCATCCGGTGAAAGTTGCTTGTGCAACCCAGGCATTTGTGACACACATATAGTGTCACAGTTCAAGCAGGACATTTTCTACTTGAACCCACTCACATTAAAAACATAAGCATTACAAAAAAAGACATTGCACAAAATATGCACAACTCAATAACTGGAATTTTCTCAGATTACACTTACATACAATTAAAATGACCCAAGTCTAATGTATCTAAACCGACAGACAGCACTGGCAATCAAAGACATTACACTGGGAACCCATACTTTGAGGGTTGCAGTGTAGCAGCAAGAAAGGGGTGGAGTCACACAGTTTAGAGTAATGAAAAGCAGAGTCTGACAGTCAACTCATCCATTTTTTTAAACTCTGCTGCAAAGAAATTGACTACAAGGAGATATGTAACAGTAAATATGTTCTGGCCTGCCTACTTGGCCAGAGAGAGGATACATTTTAAAATATTTTATGGTGTTAAGGCACCCGCTGCAGAGATCTTTTTGTGCCAGGAAATGGTCAGGTGATAATAACTGTAAAAAATGATGGTGCTTTCTGGAGAGAGCTGTGTTTTGTTTAGTCATATTTTAGACTCAAAGTAGCATAGAGAGTTAATGTGCCTGCTGACATTTTGTAATACGCAGGGCACATATTTGTATTTTTGTATACATAGGTAAGTGAGTTACTGCTGGCAAAGAGAACCTTTTGTTACTTGCCATTCATAAGTTGCAATCCTTCTAATACAGTGCAGAGAGCTCTGAACCAGCTTTAGGGAGCTGCATGCAGGCTGCAAAGCTTGGGTTTAGAACATGATTGTTGTTTTCTTAATCTGTTGTTATTCTAAGGTTGCTATAATGGGTTCCTTTGAGTATTAATAGTCTTATTGTTATAGACAGCCTCAAATTCTGTCTTTGTGTTTCACTTGACCATGCACTCTTCACATATAATGTATGCCAATATTTGAGACACATGACTCCTAGACCTTGCAACACTCAATGTCCTATGGAACATTTCCTGTACATTGCTTTACACACTTGTAGGATTTATTGTCTATGTATAATTTGTGTGTGTGATGTAAAGTGCTCTTACATGTTACATTGGGTTGAATACTGCTATAACAGAATTAAATAAAGCAAATTAGTGTTATTTAAATTGTAATTTGTGTAATTACTCATAAAGACAGACACAGCTCAATTTCTTAGAGTACATGCATGTCTCTTACTATGAGAAAGTGGGTTACTGGCTGAGCGGTGAACCCCTACTTAAGCAGCAACCACAATCCTTGTCAGGGTGAAGATAAAACAAACCCCACATTCACATGTGCTTAACTCTCTGGTAGCTTGGCACAGAGCAGTCACGTTTAACTTACAGGCAATGTGTAAAGTACTTATGCAGCATTTCAAACAGTAATAAAGTGAAAATACAACACAAGAAAAATCCCACACCAATTTTGAACAATAAAGTAGACTTTAATGAATAAAACAAGACCAAAACAACAAAAAAACAGTCAGTAGAACAGAGGATATGCAATTTTAAAGATTTATGTGAAAATAGCGCCAAAAAACCAAAAGTGCCACTTGCTGTTATCTAGTCGTGCAAGACTGGAGAAAGTCACCGAAATGGAGCACGGGTTGGATACAGGGACCAGGTTAGTCCCACTAAAAAGTTACCTTCCCAGTCCAACACAAAGAGTCCTATTCGTGGTGGAGGGCGCTGTGAGAAGCAGAGAAGCATCACGGACGGTCCTCGATGTTGCCCAAAGAGCAACAATTGCATTGTGGACAGTTGTCGCTATAGCGTGAAGATACTGTAGTCATTGCAAGCGCGTGGGCAGGAGCTTTTCTGTGGTGCTCACCCACACGTGGTCAATGCTGTAGTTCGAAGTCGGGCTGATGGAACTTCACATTGGTGGGCTTTGTGAGTGACAAAGCTTCGGCACCAATGGGCCCATTTGAGGTCATGAACAGGCCAAAAACTTCAATTCAGCCTCTCTGATGCCACACCAAGGGTCCGGGACCTGATGGTCACCACCTGGGGGTCAGCTGCTTGCTCTAGTTGGATCTGGGTGCTGGTTCAGGGTGTGTGAGCCTGTCATGTCCCTGAACAGGAGACCAGCAGAGGCCAGCAGACGAGTCCTTGGAGGCACTCTGGGCGTCCTGGGGTTAGGTGCAGGTCCAATTCTCTGATTTAGCCAGGAGGGCAGCAGGGAAGCAGTCTAGCAAGGTAGTAGGGCAGCAGTCCAGCAGGGTGGCAGTCCTTTCAGCAGCACAGAAGTCCTTCTTCCTTTAACAGAGTATCCACAGGTCCAGAAGTGTACTGAAGAGTTTGTGTCTGAGGTCCAATATTTATACCTGGTTCTTCCTTTGAAGTGGGAGAAGCTAATAGAGATTTTCCTTTGAAGGCCACAGGCTGCCTGACTCCCTGCCCTGGCTCCGGACTAACTACAGGGAGTATGCAGCCCTTTGTGTGGAGGCAGGACACAGCCTATTCAAGTGTAAGTAGGACTGTGCCCAGCTCTGCCCTAACATCAGTGATGATCCATACAGGCACACCTAAGCTCCCTATTGTGTATGGCTGTCTAGGAGGGATACATAAAACCCAACTGTCAGCTACACCCAGTCACGTAACCCTGACACAGGCTGTGGGAACCAAATGGCTAAGGCAGGAATGCCATCTTTTTAAAAGTGGCCTTTTCAAAATTCAACTTTACTATACAAGAGGATTTTTCATTACAGTTCCAAAGACACCAAACATGACCTGGTTTCCTGTTCCCATTTGGGAATTACAGCTTATTAAATCTGATGAGGTAACCTCAATGTTATCCTATGTGAGAGGCAGGCTTTACAGTAGTGAAAAACTAAATGAAGAATTTTTCACTACCTGGACATGAAAAAATGTATAGGTACATTCCAACTTTTAAAATACACTACACCTTGACCTCTGGGATGTTCAGGCCCTACCCCAATTGTGCCTTTTATGTATTAAGAAGACAGATTTGAGCCTGGCAAAAGGTTTACTCGATCTTCAAAGAAAGTTACACCTGCCATTTTCCTTACTGACATGAAAGGCAAGAATAACAGCTCAGATGAGACTGGGACTATGACTGTGGTGAAAGAGCCAGCAGTAGATGTACATCAGGATGAGGTGTGCAGGGGGGGCATAGAGCTCCATGAATGCAATGTGCAGACAGTGAATGGACAAAGGCAAGGAGGGCAGGGGGATGCTGATGTTGTCCTTATTATCCATACCCCAGCGGTTCATGATGGGCCAAGGGGGGAGAGTCCTGCTAATTCTATTTTGGAGGGGGCAGAGCATGGCACAAATGTGGCAGGAATGGACGGTGGCAATCTAGAGATGATTGAAAAAGCCCGTGATGAGCAGCATATGATCAAACAGGCAGAACAGAGCAAACCCCATGATTTACCCGAAATAGACTCGGGGAACCTTTTTTTTCACTTTCTGATCACTCCAATTCATCGGGGGATGAGTCTATACAGCTGTCTGATGGTCCTTCCAGCTCCCCTGGTGGGCGATGGAGTGAGACCAGCAGTCTACATCAAGATGAGACCCCAGGGAACCGGACTAGGACATCTGGGTTAGACACAATACGGAAAAAAACAACAGTAAAACTCAGAGAGGAGGTGGAGTCTGTGCCCTTAACTAATGAGACTCAACCCGAATCACCAAAGGGGTTGCGACGAGATCAGCCTAATTTACTAGGTGGCTCAGAAGAAATCTCTCTGGCTGCCATCCACGAGTCAATAATGTTACACAGAGAGGAAACCCGGGCTGAGAGTCAGAAAACACAGGGGGCGTACCAAAAACTGCAAAATTCACTTCGACGGGTGGCCAAGTCTTGTTCTGAGTTTGCTGAACGGATAACAGAAGCTGAGAATCGGATCTCCACTCTTGAGGTTCAGATGATCGCTCAGAAGGTAGTAACAGAGGACTTAACAGCACAGCGCAGTGACATGGCCTGGAACTCAAAGACATGGAAAACAGACTCCGGCGAAATAATCTAAGAATTTTAGGAATCCCTGAAGGAAGAGAGGGGTCCGATCCACGGAAATTTGTGGTAGGGCTCTTCACGGGAGCCTTTCCGGAGCTGACACAGTGGTCATGGGATAGCGAGGTGCAACGAGCCCATTGGTTCCCCTTCCAGCAAAAGACTAACCATGAGACCAGTAAACCTACTCAACCTAGGGCAATTCTCATTGCTTTATCTAACTTTCTATCTAGACAGGCTCTATATGATCTGTCTAGGCCAGACAGGAAGAGAAGGGGGGATGGGTTTGAGTTTTTTGTGCGCCCTGATTACTGTCACCAAACAGTGGAAAAGAGGTGGCAGCTTCGGCAGTTAATTTCCCTTTCAAGTCAAGGGTGCCCAAGTATTCCTATTGAATCCTGCCAAGCTCAAGGTTATATACAAGGATAGCACAAGGTTTTCACATCTGCAATGAAGGCTAAAGAGTATCTTCAGAATATTGTACCTTAAATTCGAAAGCTGAAATTTGAAGCTACTTTAGCAGCTAGTTTAGTAGTCAGTTTGTATAATATAATTGTTAGCATGAGTTTGGGCTCTGGATTATACCTTTTTTTGCCTTCTCTCACTCTTTGTCTTTTTTTCTTGTTTCTCTTTGTAAATATTTGATGAGTACTGATTTATTAGTATAATGGTAGGGGAGCTGCGGGGGGAGAGGGGGACGGTCAGTGCTGGGACAGGGTTCTCCATCACTCAAGACTTGGGTCTTGCAGCCTCCACGGTTTGCTGGGTAGGGGCGTCTCTGCTGGCAGAAGAGACCAAGGGGTGGGGAAGGGTGGGGCAGTAGGGGTGGGTGGCTGCCGGAAGGGCACAGGGGTTTAAAAATGGGATAAAAAGACAATAAATGAGGTTATGCAAACAAGAAGCAATGATTTGGTATGTTGTGAGAGAGGGCAGTGTTTTTTTAAATTTGAAGAAAGTCAATGCTGAGCTCGTTTTCGATATGTTCTTTTAACGTCAGGGGCCTTAACGAAAGGTCTAAACGACAAAGGGAAGCGCAGGAAATCAAAAATATGTCTCCTGATGTGATATGTCTCCAGGAGACCCATATCCCCTGGGCTAAATATAAGGTACTTATAGAACTAGGGTATGAGCTATTGGCTTGCACGTCGCAAGGGACTACGTCTAGAGGGGTGGCTATCCTGGCTAAAAAAAATAATAATTTAAAGGTTGGGAAACATTTGGCGGACAAATATGGGCGCTGGGTAATTGTTGAATGTGTTGTAGATAGTAAAAAGTTTACAATATGTTCGGTATATGGATCCAATTATGACGAAGCTCAAATATTAGAATATCTAAATACGGAATTAGCTTCTTGGGCATCTCCTCTGATATTCTGTGGGGATCTTAATATTCAGCTGGAAGAAATTACTAAGGGCCCTTCTGGAGGAAAATATATTGGTCGAAAACCAAAGGTTTATAAGGCACTACAGCAAATCGTATATGAGCATGGGTTGGAGGATGCTTGGCCCAGATTAAATTACCCAGATCCCGGATATACTTATTTTTCTTGTCCATATCAGAAGCTAGCAAGATTGGATTATTTTTTAGTTACTAAAACACTTTTACCGGAAGCACAACTACAGGTTTTCCCGAGAATCACATCGGATCATAACCCACTATTATTAACAATTAAAATGCCAGGAGTGGTTCGAACCCGGGGAATTTCTCTTTGATCGTAAATTATTGTTAGACGATCAGTTTGTCAGTCACATACGACAATGGCTAAGAGAATTTCTTGCTATAAATCAAAACTCAACCAATAGCTATATTATGTGGGACGCACTAAAGGCCACACTTAGAGGTGAAATCTTGAGCTTCGGATTGTATGCTAAAAAAAGCAGAGGCAGCTTATCCAGGGACTGTATGACAATCTTAAGCAGAATATACATTAGTGCACACTTTAAGAGAGAAGTTAGATAGCTCTCAGGCACAAACCGAGATAGCACGATGCAAGGCGAAGATAAACGAGAAATGGCCCAAAGATAATGCTAGTAAATACCAAACATTTAGAAGAGAGTGCTATGAGTACGGGGAGATGACAGGCAAATGCCTGGCTAAGAAAATCAGGAGGAGAGAGATAAAGGATGTTATTACCGCAATTAAAGATGCTAACGGAAAGACGGTAGAAACATCTGTAGAGATCCTCGAAGTTTTTCGAGCTTTCTATGAGGAATTATATACAGAAGAGCGTACACGTCAAGATACATCTACAGAATTTTTCAAGGACCCTCATAGGAAGATATTAAGCGCAGATGATAATGAATATTTAGAAAAGCCCATAACTGTGGAAGAATTAGAAGAGGCAGTTAGATCACTAGCAACAGGGAAAGCTGCCGGGCCTGATAAGATTCCACTTGAATTCTATAAGAAATTTTTAACTGAGTTACAAGCAGATATGCTGACGGTTTTTCGAGAGGCTCAGAAAGGATATGCCCCAGCGTCATGGGATGAAGCGAGTATAGTTATCTTTTTAAAAAAAGATAAGCCATCTTTACTGCCAGGATCATATCGACCCATTTCACTTTTAAACTGTGATGGGAAGATATACGCAAAAATATTGGCAACACGACTTTCCCGTGTATTAACCCCCTTAGTCTCTGCTCGACAGCACGGTTTTATTCCAGGAAGAGGCACGGTCAATCACGTTAGTCGAGTAGTTACCACACTGGATGTTGCTAGCGTACTGAAAACTCTGTGCGGTGTGGTACTACTCGATGCGGAGAAAGCGTTTGACTGTGTCTCTTGGGAGTTTCTATGGGCAACGATGCGATGGCAAGGCTTTGGACTAGGTTTCATACAAGCTTTACAGACTATGTACCATTCACCCAAGGCAAAAATATGTGCGCTGGGACTGGAGTCTAGTCTTGTTACAATATCTAGAGGTACCCGACAAGGGTGTCCCTGTTCTCCCTTATTATTTGCCCTATATATTAATCCGTTTTTGAATCTATTGGAATATAGGTTAAACAATATGATAGCGAGACCTGGGTTGGAGGTTACCATACTAGCATACGCAGATGACATCGCGGTTATCTCGCCGGATCCAATTCAAACGGTTAAAGAGATTGAACGATTAGCGGCTCAATTTGGTGAAGGATCAGGATTTAAATTAAACACTACAAAACGCTAATAATTTGTACTGAGCAAGTTTGCAGTAATGACTCCAGGGTTACAGAGGAGGCTACATATTTGGGGATCCGTATTAATGCCAATCTGGATAAAATGGTACTATCAAATTGGGAACCGCTAATGCGGAAAATTAAGAAGGATCTGGACAGAATGGAAAGCTTACATTTATCGATAGTCGGGAGATGCAATGTCTTAAAAATGGATATTCTGCCTAAAGTGATGTACTATTTTAGGTGTGTTCCTTTGGAACTCACTGTGAAACAACTTCAAAACTTACAATTCATCTGTGGTAGCTTCCTATGGGCACAAGGCAAACCCGGCGAGCAATGAGGTATATGACTTTGCCTCGATCTCGAGGGGGCTGGGCTGTTCCGAATTTTTGTTCTATTATTGGGTATGAATGTTGCAACAAATGGGTATTCTTTTGGTTGGGGAAAGAGATGGAAAGGTGGAAGAATTCCCGAATATTTTTCAGTTGTTATTGGGCTCAAGAACAGAGAGAAATTTATTTTTAAATCTGGAACCTAGCTATTATAAAAAAACTCGTTTTAAGGTGTTGCAAGCCGTTTATAAAGTGTGGAAACAGGTTCAGAAGTATCTGAAGCTTGGTAAACTCAATTATTATACACCCACCTCATCTGTAGCACTACCCCCCTTATTTTTTCCGATAATGTTGTGGCTAGATGGAGACGGAAAGGACTGATGACTTTGGGAGATTTAATTGACTGCAGTGGCGTTAAGACATATGCTTCGTTAATATCTGAATATGATCTCCCCAAAACCGATTTCTTTAAATATTTGCAAATCCGCGACTATCTACAAAAGAGAGTAGATGTAACAAATTTGGCTATAAAAAGTAAGGGGCATATCATCAAGGCCCGAGATAAAAATATCGCTGCTTTAGCGTCCGTTTTCGGGCCAAAAGCGGCGATAATTTTATTGCACTATTAACAAGGTCACGCTATCGCGTGAATCCTTGACGTAGCGCCCCTTCACTTAACGCCCAGCTTTGTATCTCTAATGAGATGCAAAGTGGGCGTTCCTCCCCAAAACAACGTGAGAAATGTCGCTAACCGACATTTCTCCTATCAACAATGTGAACGCTAACCTGCAGAGCGATAAGAAAAGTAGCGCTAACCGTGGTTATCGCTACTTTCCTTACACCTGCTTTCAGGCTGACTTAGCCATTAGATCCAATGGAAGGTGGATATAATGGCTAAGTCTGCCCTGCCCTATCAACAACGTATCGCCAATCGTTGTGCGATTATCGCTGGATTTCCAGCGATAATCGCACATTTGGCAGCTAACTCTGGAATTTGTATCGCCTCGGCGATGCGCGCTGTTGATAACGCGCTAACCGGGCAATAAATTCCAGAGTTAGCCGGCGATAAATATGCAAGCGCTAAGCGCGCTTTGCGATATTTATCGCCGGGCCTTGATGATATGCCCCTCAGTTGTTGGAAACAATTAGGAAACATGGGAGGATTGGTGTTTTATACCAGAATCTCATGGAACTGCAAGGGGACGATCTTGAAAAACAAAATTCCAAATGGAATAATAGATTAAATCAGGCCGGGAATCTCTTACAACAGTCAATAGCATTATCAGAAAAGCTTTCGGTCTCCTCTAGTCTTAAGGCGCAACACTATAAGACTATATATGATTTGTATTATAAGCCTGCCAAAATTGCACGATGGGGGTCAAAATGAAGGTAAATGTACGCGCTGTGCATCAGATCAAGCTGATAGCCTCCATATGTTTTTGAATGTCCAGATCTGAGACAATTTATAAGTAAGATGGAGATCTTTCTGACAGAGGTGACAGGGGTGCGGATAGAGATTACACCCACTGGGATGATGCTAGGAGTGGTGGATGAAGTAGTAGATTCACAGGGAATGTATGAATTTAGGTATTTTCTATTTATAGCTGTGGCGATAGCAAGATTATGTATAGCATCATTATGGAGGGAGAAAGAGCCACCATCTTTTGAAATGTGGAGGGGTAGACTTTATTCTATATGTAATCTGGAATATAGCCTTTACGCTCTCAAAGGTTCTCAGAAACGCCGGTTAGGTACTAAAATCTGGTGGGCGTTAGTAGAGTATCTACAATAATCCCCTTCTCCCTCTTCAATTTATATGTTAATATATCCCGATTTATGGCCATTCTCCTATCGGTGTTCTGTTCTCTCTTGCCTCCGTTTTTTTCTTTTTTTTCCCTTTTTTTTTTTCTTCTTTTTTCTTTTCTTTTCTTTTTCTCTTGATGGAGGGTCCCGAAAGTCCCGTAGTACCATTTAACAAGAAACCCATTAATGATTTTGCACTACCCACCAAACATGATACTCCCAGATAGGCCCTACCAGGCAGGCTCAGATAGAATGTCTTAAATTGTCCACTTTCCCTTGTCCTGGTAGCACATCTCACATAGGCCCAAGCCCAGCTCCCTAGATAAACCATATCTTACATAGGGCCAAGCATTCTTTCTTAGATACAAAAGTGTAGGCCCAAATGAAAGTGACTCTTGCTCTCATTTTTATAATAATAATAAAACAGACCTCGTAGGCCTCACTGATCTGCTAGCAGAAATCTGTCCCATCCACCCAGATACAACAGTAGCCTGTCTTGTAACTTTCCACAGTTACAAGAGCAAGGGTGGCCCCCACCCACTTGACAACTTGATGGAACATCTGGCAGTGTCACATGCAAGATTCATGATATTCTTAGCTATGGGACTTTCCGGCGCTTGCTAAACTGGAACCCAAGGCAGGAACTTGACCAAGAATTAATATATTTAATATTAATTCTAAAGCATTTTCACGGTAAAAATTATCCTTTGTTTACTTTTTGCGGTCAGAGAACTCTGACCTTCTGCCACCAGTTCTGTTTTATCCTGATACCACTTCTCATATAAAATTTTCCAGTAAACCAGGTGGCCGAGTGGCCTGCGTCACATCTCGTGTCAAGCCTCGTGCCCACGTAGGCGTAGGTTCTGCATTTTAACGATAAAGTTCTGCATTCAACTATATAAAAAGCCTCGCCCACACTATAAGCTTGAACTCTCCATTGCAGACTGCAGTTAGGGGGTTCCCGTGCGATCGATCGTCCGTACAACTGGGCTAGAGCTTCAAACTTTCAAGGTGGTAATATTCTTTTCTTAATAATTTAGCCTTTTGGCTTTAACACCCTATCTAATGGCATAGCCTATTGGCATTGTCAACCTATCTGATTATTTCACTATTGGTTTTGTCAGCCTATCCGATTATTTCACCATTCGCTTATTCAGCAACTTTAATAACAACCCCCCCCCTCCGGTATGTCCATTGATCCCCCACGAATTATTAGTCTCCTTATTCATTCAGTACGTGGTACTGCCACAGCAGTGTACCACACCGGTCCTGACCACTTTATCCCCCTCACGCGCCATCAAAGCGAAGTTCTTGCTGCTACTTGGGACATCTTTGAGATTGACTTTACACCCAATACTGAACTTCGCCTTTCACTCCTGTCTCTTGTAGACTTACCTACCTCAGGCGCCGCATCTTCCCAACCACCACCAGACACCACCCGCCCTGAACTTTTGTGGCCTGCCCACTCCTCTAATTCACCTTCGCGCTCCCCACCTTCTTTAGGGTATTCTGTTTCTCTTGCTAATTCTCCCACTATTGTTGTCCTATACGACGAGTCCAATACTGACTCTGCGCAGTCCACAGCATCCTCTGAAGAGGCAACACTCCCTAGCATTATTGCCCCTGCCCCCCCTATGGTACCAGCATCAACACTTACTATTGCTCCCCACCAATCACTATCTCCAGCTACTGACTCCCCATTCCTCTTGGCACTCCTGCAGGACTATTCAGTGGATCTAGAGGACTCTATCCCAGACATCTTAATTGTGCCTCCCCTGGCAAGCCCACCCTCGCATTTTCAGTCATTATAAGGAATGACTGCCCCGTCTCCTGACAGTACAGCTTCTCCCATTTTTGTATATCTAGTAAATAATATTGTTGTGGGTCTTTCCACTGGTCACCCATCATCTTTTTATCACGTTACACCCTTAGCAAGCACGGTCCTTCTCACTATATTTCACGTTTTAGGGGTTGACTATACCCAGGCACAGCAGATAACGCTTTCACTAGCACCATCTTTCCCCCACCTTCCGCTTCCCACCGTTGCTAAACATAGAGAACCAAAACAGTCCAAGCACTAATATCATAGGGAAGCACTTCACTCCCCTAACAACTACTGGTCCCCATGAACAGGATTATAGGTACCACGGTTCATAGGAACTCAGATTACATTTACATACGCATTCGCCTCATAGCGCCAGGTTTGGACATACCCTCCACACTTGTTATAAATTTTCCACGCAACCCGCTACAAAGCAGAGTAATTGCTGGTCTCTCTCGTAGCCGGCTCCAATTTCCTGACTTCTCCCCTAACGGAATATACACCGGCCCACAGGAACTGGAACTAAGACAAGCATTGTATCACGTTATTAGTAGCGCAATAGGAGAGGAACTGATAATAGACGCTATTCCCTCCACGTCTGCTACTGAGTCCACCTTTGATACTGAGCCCCCATCTGCTACAGAGTCTACTTCTGCTGCAGAACATATTCCTACCACACAACATATTTCTGACGCAGAACATATTACTGACACTAAAAACACTCCTGCCATCTAATCACATTCTTCCTAATGAATGGCATACTGAGTTCTACAGTGTATAAAACGTTTACCCACTTCCACATCTTTTTTATCATACATCCCCCTGGAGCGCTATTCACTGCCATACTATCTAGCACCTGGCCAAGGCACCCTCTCCAAAGTTATATTGCTGAAGCTTGCTTTGACGGTCGGCTCCACTTTCCTCTCTATACTGAAGAACAAGAGCGAGACTTGCAGGACGGTGTGTATGACATTGTCATTCAGGCAGTAGCACAAGAACTAATCAGAGACATTGGCCCTAGCACCTGAAACAAGCGCTCCTGTAAATTAGGCCTTGCCTAGAGCGCCCCGTGTTAGACATACCAACATGGCTACTCCACTCCAGCATGTCCTAAAGACATTCGGAGGTCAGGAGCACCGTATACTAAAGCACTGCCGTGAGCTTCATAAGCGTACGGCGAAAATGACTCATCCGTGGCCCTCAGAGGGAAGCTTTGAACCAATAATATTAGAGCATGCCACCACCTTTCTAGACACCAAGTACTCTGGCACTAAGTTACAGAAAAGAAAGGCTACTTTAGATCTCTGGCGCATTTTTAAAGACAAGGTTCAAACACCCTCTGATTCCACACACCCAGCTATACCCAATGCTCCGCCCCACCGCCTTACCATGTCAGCGGTATGTATACCGAGCTCACTAACAAGGAACAACCTGAGCTGCCAGTTACCACTAATAATTCTCCGGCTGCTGGTTTCCAATCATTACCAGATGAGGCAACTACCTCACCGCACCTCGGCCCAGAATTACACATCACACTGATTGAGGAATTTCAGGCTTCTCACACATCACCTAGCCACCCGTACCACCCCGTGGACAGACCACCGGCTCCATCCACGCCCCTGGTAATGCATACCCCGACCTGACAGAAGTCCGCAGCATATATTTGCCTCCCCCAACGGTACAGTAAGGGAGACAGCAGTATCAGGTATCCCAGGCTTCATAGATGCACAACTATCACTAAAATTTACACCTACAGTCAACACTGCACACCCACGCCCAGGTGAAGAGGATGAGGAAGGCTCTGACTCTGCCTCTCAAGCATCATCCTGTCATTTAGACTCTGACTCTGCCACTCAAGCACCATCTCGCCCCTTGCGCTCACCAGTCATTGCCGTCTATGACCTCGGCACTCAACAGGCCTCTGACTCTAACATATTCCGTGACACTCACACACAACAAGCACCTGTCCTTAACGCTTTCCTTGACACCGGCACACACCCGTTCCCAAGTTCGCACCTCCCACTACAAACTAGCAGCATGCCTTTCATGACGGCTGCACCCTCTGCTGAGGTACGGGGATCTGCCCTTATGACAGACCAGCTGCAGCTCACTGAGTTCCCCAACCTGCCATTGCTGCGTGTAACGGAGGGACAGTGTGTTCCTCTCACTGGTCTTCCCTCCTCTTATGACAAGTATAGACAATACGCAGAATTGAGCAAAAGCACTAGCCTGGAAAGTCTTTCACCACAGCATCATGAGGACGAACAGACACCCACACATTACTCACCTTCCCACGCAGACCAAGTGAACAAAATGAGACACTTGTCATTTAAAATAGAGGACCTAAACAAAAGCATTGTGGACATGATGTCGAAGGCCAATACACCAACAGCACCATCACCCAAGTTGCACAATCTTGTGCAACAACACCCAAAAACATTTGTTAGTAGGAATGGGGAAAGGAGCAGACAATATCGCTTTAATAGGCACCCCTACCACCGTGAAGCCGCCACCTCTGGAATGACACAAACATTCACCAACACACATCAAGACCACCAATTCCAAACACCAGTAGGACGGGATAACACACCCCCACTGGTGCTAGAAGGCCACAATCCAATGTTTGGTGACATCCCAATATATTGTGGACTCCCGCAGGAACAAGACAAAGTGGTAAGAAGTAAGGTCAGGACCACCGAAGCACAAAGACTTAAAGTATTGGGGACACATGGACGCCCAGACGACATACTATATGACGTCTCGGGCTCTGCTTCCTTGCGCACCACTAGGATGAAAAATAGATACAACATGAGTCTCAGCAGACCATGTCCACCAAAAACAAGCAATGACCTCACTCCCAATGAGATAGTGACATTGGGGGAAGGTTCAGATTATGCAGTTAACCCCTTTTCAGATGATTTGGCAGGCTGGTCAGAGCCCTTAGCGCCACAAATGCTCCCTTGGCCAAGAGAAGGCTCTTTTGAGCCTCAGTACATGGCGACAGCAGTTGAATGTATCCTCAAAGGACTAGGATGTGAGGATTGGGACTATGACTATATGAGGGAGAGCCTGAAAGTCTGGCAAAAATATGCCCGCCAGCATGACTATACAGGACCCACAGCGCAACGCCCTGGGGTCATGCGCCAGATGCCACTGCTTTACAAAAATATCACGGATCCCCCTATCTATATCCCATGGTCTACACTAGACAAAGAAAATGTCAAAAGGCACTCCCCCTCACTGAGGGTGCGGGAAAATGGATTGCAGCCTTTGAAAATTGCACCACAGGCAACAACATAGCAATAGGAGATGTAAAAAGCCTGCTGATCTCCCTCATTGGAGAAGACGCAGAAGATCTCTTCATACGTATTCATGCAAATCTTACAAAAACAAATACCAAACATGATGGTGTTTCCTTTAATGACATCCGAACACTAACATGGGCTGAGTTGCGCAGGAAATTCCCTGATGTTCCTGACATTGGGGCTCTGTTGTCACAGACTATGCAACCAAATGAAGACCCTGCCAACTATCTTTCCAGAATAAAAGAGAAATGGCACCAGGAGTTAGGGCAACGATGGGACGCAGCTGGAGGGTATGGGAGATTATTTTACCATACAGTAAAGAAAGGTCTACCCACTGAAGTGCAGGAAAAATTAGATGGCATTGTAGCAATGGAATGCAAGCCATGGGCAGAAATACAAGACCACATTGTACATTACTGCAAAAAGAGACAGGAACAGGAAAAGACTAGACAGCTGGCAATAGAGAATGCCGCTGCCAAGTTGGTACAGCAGAAACTAAATAAGAAAAAGGACAATGTTGACACAGTCATGCTTGCAGCACCAGTCACTCAAATGACAGCAGTAACATCCTTCCCCCAGGCTGCCATGAATGCTCTTGCAGGCAACGCCCAACCTGCCCCACAGCAGGTTCAAGCACCACCTGTAGTGCAGTATATACAAGCTCAACCCCAACCTGCCCTACAGTATGTCCAGCCGCAACCACAGCCAATGGTACAATACATGCCAGCACCACCTGCTTACAGCACTAACACACAGCCCTATTACAATAACAGACAAAATATGTACAGAAACACAGGTGGACCAGGAAGAGGGCGAGGGATGGGACAACAAAGATTTCCACAACAGCCAGGACAGGGTACACCACCAATTATCTGCTACTATTGCCAGAAACCAGGCCACATACAGAGAGATTGCCACAGTAAAAGCGTGACATGGGTCAGCAATATATGAATACTGGCCACCAAGCACAAATACCATTCCAACAACAGCAGCACCCGCAACAACACCTTCAACAGCCCCAAATACTATATTCTTATGCACAACCAGCACAGCAACAACAAGTGCAGCTCCAAGCGCCCCCAATGGCCCAGGTTCAGCCAGCAGTCCAACAAATACAGGTTCCAATGCAACAGCTACAGCCACAGCAACAACTTGCTTATCAGGTGGTCCCCCAAACACAAAACAGTGTCCCTCTAGGAGGAACAATTGTTGCCTCCAGCAACCCCTTTACCCAGGGCACCATCCAGCAATATCAGCCTGGAGGATACACCAGCTAGGACAGCCCACAGACAACTCTTGTGTGCCCAATTTTGTCATGCACAGGCAATACTGAAGAGGACCCTATTGCAAGTGTTGTGATAAATAACAAAACATATAGTTTTCTTATTGACACAGGCGCCACATACTCCTGCATTACAGGTGGCCCTCTGCCCATTTCAAACAAAACAGCGGACACACAGGGATTTTCTGGGGCAATAGCAAGGGTCCCTTTCACCAAGCCAGTCTCAATGGAGATTGGAGGCCATGTAGTGGAGCAGCCTCTGCTCTATTCACCCAGGTCCCCAGTCAATCTTTTAGGACGTGACCTCATGGCCAAATTAAACATGACAATCCACTTTGATGACAACGGAACAATGATTTGCTCCATACCAGGTACCCCACTAACTAGGATAATGGCAGTCACTGCACAGTCTTCCTTAGATAGCCAGGTCAGAGCACGCCCAGTGGATGAGCACGCCTTCTCCGCAGCTGTCCACACAATTGTTGCCACCACTCCCGAATTACAAGGCCGCACTGTTCAGTTACCAAAAGAATTTCTTTTTAGGCCCCAAGTACCAGATTCGCAGGCATTAGATAAACACCTGACATTTGACATCTGCGCCTTTGAGATAACACCTACCTATGGCGCATTCCTGGCATGCGATGACAACGCTCATACTTGGGCTTGTGTCATTTTCATCGAGCCTAAAGGGTTGGTCAGAGACATTTCAGATGCCCAGCTATTTGGATCCCCTGAGGAACACTCTAAAACAGAGATTATCTATGATAATAATGTGCCCGTCTCGGTGACAGTGGAAATTCGAACACCAACTGTCACCCCTGATTATGACTCCGCGCGAGAAGCAGATTTGGCCCAAGTACCAGCGCATCTTTGGACAACAGGCCCAAATGATGTAGGTCTTATCAGCTCTGCCAGGCCATTTAAGATAACTCTCAAACAAGGTGCTATCCTGCTCAGAATAAAACAGTATCCCTTGTCCAAGGCAGCAGAAGAGGGTATAGCCCCTACCATACAGGCATTGCTAGAACAGGGAGTAATTTATCCTTGTATCTCTCCTTGTAACACAGCCCTTTTTCCTGTGCGTAAGGGGAAAACAAATCAATGGAGACTAGTTCATGATCTGCGCGCAATTAACAACATAGTTGTACCAGAGTTCCCCATTGTCCCAGACCCCTCTATTATCCTCACAAATGTCCCCCCGATGCACAGTATTTTTCTGTCATCGACCTGAAAAATGCGTTTTTAGCATTCCTTTGCACAAAGACAGCCAATACCTATTGGCTTTTTCAGTCAAAAATGTGCAATTCACGTACACAAGGCTCGCTCAAGGGTACTGTGAGTCCCCTAGCGTCTTCAACAGGGTTGTCAAAGAAGACTTGTCCAATTTCCAATGTGACAGCACCTTGCTGCAATATGTCGATGACATACTGCTTTGCAGCCCCACAGAACAACAATGCAGGAAAGACACCATCTTCCTACTTACCACGCTAGCACAAAGAGGATATAAAGTTGACAAACAAAAGTTACAGTACTGTCAGAAAGAGGTACACTATCTAGGTCAGCTACTGTCTGCATCAGGCAGACGAGTGACTCCAGGTCGAGTTGAGACGATAAAAGGTACCCCTGAACCCCAAACAGTTAAAGACATGCAAAAATTCCTCGGCCTGGTTAACTATGTCCGTCAATGGGTCTTTGATTTTGCAACAACAACTGCCCCATTATTGAAAGCTGTGAAACTGGGCAAAGACAGACACAATAAGATTGAGTGGACACGTGACATGAGAACAGCCTACACCCAGCTCAAAGATGAGATAACAAATGCACCAGTGTTAGGATCACCTGATTACACAAAAGAATTCTACCTATTCACTCACTGTGATGGGTTAGTCATGACAGCAGTACTCACTCAGAAATATCCCATGGGCCATAAGCCCATTGCTTACTTCAGCGGTATGCTGGACGCTGTCATGAAAGGTCATTACCCCTGCGAACAGGCCCTTGCTGCCGCAGCATTTGCTGTTGAGAAAAGTACTCCCATTGTAATGGGTTCCCCGCTGACTATGTACACAGAACATGCTGTCTTTGCAATAATACAAAAAGCCAAGACAACTCTAACAACACAAAGGGTGTCAGGTTACGAAGTAATATTGTCATTACCTTCCCTGAAAATTGTGAAATGCCACACAGTGAATCCTGCCACGTTTTTTGCTCATCCAATAGCCACCTCAGATGATGACACCCATGACTGTGCCACATATTCCCCAGATGAGTCTGGAGCAGCAAAAGAGGATCCCTTGCCAAACAGTACTGTATATTTTGTTGATGGCTCCTCTACCATTGATCAAGAAACAGGAGTAAGATACACAGGAGCAGCAGTAGTCAAAGCACAGCAGAATGATTCCTCTGATTCCCTAGACATTGTACAGCAAATAACATTACCTTCACATTATTCTGCCCAGGCAGCTGAACTAGTAGCCCTCATAGCTGCCTTAAACATTGGGGAAGATGACCGCATTACAATTTATTCAGACTCTGCATATGTCACAACAACCACACACTCCAGCATCCTCCGCTGGAGAAGACGTGGCTTCCTCAAATCAGATGGTACACCTGTCATTCACAAAAAGTTACTAGAGGAACTTATTGAGGCCCTTACACTACCGGCTGAAGTAGCCGTAGTCAAATGCGCAGCGCACACCAATGGCCAAGATTTTGTCTCCAGAGGTAACGCCCTGGCAGATTGGGCAGCTAAGGCTGCAGCCAGAGGCCCCCACTCCAAACAACAAGAGAAGTCCCACTTGCACCCATTTTACTTTCTCAAACATTGCCTCCCACAGAGCATGACAATAACAATGAAGGAATTCCAAAAACACCATCCCAATTAACAACACAATTCGACATTGACACCACACAGCAATATGATCAAACTGCACAGTTACACCTCAGAGAAATGCAAGAAAGTGCACCAGATCAAGAGAAAGAGTTATGGAAGAAGAGGGAGTACAACAGGACTCCGCCGATTTCATATATAGACAGACAGTAACAGGGAAACCTGTGATGCCACAGGCCTTGTTACAAGTGGCATTAGACCAACTCCACCTTCCCACACATGTCACCCGAGATAACATGTCCACCACCTTGCAAACAGACTGGTTCATCCCCAATGCCTATGAACAGATACAATTGTATGTTAATAAATGTCTTATTTGCCAACAATATTCTCCAAACCCTACTCTCAAAACAGTTGTTTCCACCATTCCTAGACCATCTGGCCCCTTCAAAGAGCTACACATTGATTATGTCGACATGATCGATCGCTGCCAAAATTACCGCTATCTCATTGTAGTAGTATGTCCATTTTCACGCTGGATCGAAGCTGGGCCTTGCGTTCATTGTGATGCCAAAGCAGCTGCCACATTCCTGCTCCGTGATGTCATCACTCGCTGGGGCATTCCAGATGCCATCCGGACCGATAACGGAAGTCATTTTTCAAACGCCATCTTTTCCTCCCTGACCACAATGCTAGGCATTAAACACAAACTGACATCAGCCTATCACCCACAAAGCAACGGCATCTGTGAGCGCCTCAACGGCTTGCTCAAAAATAAAATAAGCAAAATAAGTGCCACAATAGGAAAGAAATGGCTTTACTGCCTGCCCATAGCACTCTTTGCACTAAGAAACTCTCCAAGTTCGGATCACCACCTCACGCCCCATCAACTTGTCACTGGACGATCCATAAATGTAACAGTTCCATCCACACGCTCTAAAACAGATAGTGAGTCATCACCTGAGATAGTTAAGGCAGAACTATACAATTACCTGTGCCAACTAACAAGCGCAGCGCAGTTCCTTTCTATCCAGGTATCCAAGAGAAGAGACAAGGGCCCCGCCGATCCTGAGCTCCCACCAATCCGTCCCGGGACACTGGTCTTCGTCCGAAAAAACGTCAGAAGTTGGAAGGATCCTAAATTTGAAGGACCCTTCCAGGTGAAGGACTCATCACCAACTGCAGTGCGAATAACTGAGAGAAAAGCATGGATCCATCGCAGCCACGTCCGCCTAGACCCCGCGCCACCACCTCAGCCAATAGACTAAGGGAAGGACTGGATTTCTTATCGGTACAACTCCATGAAGACAGCGGCCTTCCATCCTCCTCTGATGAAGAACACAATGAGCATCGCGTACTTAGAATCAAAAATGCTAATGGAGATGCAAAGTTATGTATTCCATTTGTCTTACTAATTTGTGGTTTTGCTATATTTATTTTGTTAGCCCTAAATTGGTATATGTTTTATCTTACAACAATTGATCAATGTGACCTTCCCGATGTTATTACACCCGATGTTATTACACAATGTTCAGGACAGTCAGTTGTATCACCAGATAGAGATAAGATCAAAAGTCCACCACTCCCACCGTGTACCACTGATACAGCACACAGTAACACACACCCCACATCCACAGTTACTGAACTGATCCCAAGCAGTGCTACTACCCCAGGGGATGACGCTCTGAATACTACAATAGGACCCCAGTTGTCCCGCAGTGTCCCTCCTCGCACTAACTATAGATTTAAAAGAGGATTTAAACGAGGTAGGGCAAGAGCCTCGGCCCGCAACCACAAGAAAAAAGTTGAGGTTACACAAGAGTGGGCCACTGCTCTTCAGGACACAGTGGTTCACATAGCACAACCTAATCCCATGCCCGAGTTCCATTCCACACGTCCGGACGAATTCGATCCGGATCATGGAGCCCATGATGCCCTGTTAGATAACATGTGGTACCGGCACATGTTCGAAATAGGGAAAAAGACAACAAAAGAAGCATGTTTTGTGTGCTCACATATTCCCCATGCAGTAGGCGCAGACAAAATGATTTTCCCAAAAGAAATACCACCCCCAAAAGCCCAGTGTCTCCTCCATCTGTTCCTTTGCCGTATATACGGCCAGATCCAGCTCCTGTCAGCAACTATCGAAACGATTTTTGTAAATACGACCATATGGGATCATAATCCTGTCACATTCAAAATTATAACTGATAAATATGAATTTGACAGAGACATACAGGGTCGGTCTAAAGAAGAGATACAACGCTGGGAGCGTACTTTTGCCCAGTTACGCTACTTTACCTTTTCAAAACCAGAATCAGTATGTTATGAACAAATAGACAAAAGCCCCTGTGTGTACAGGCCTGTGCTAGGATTATCGGCCAACGTCTATGTTGAAAACAAATGGAGTGGGCCATACAACTTCAATTGTAGAGCTGCTTCCCTAGGAGCGCCCTTTATAACAACAATCAATGATGGAGAAATCGATAGGGGTGTTGAGGATGGGTGCGGGGAGGTCTGGACACAAGAAAGTAGAAGGTACACCTTTAGTAAGGACAGCACCTATCCATGGAAAAGAGCATATAAACTGAAATATCCTCTCCTTTGCTTCCTAGGTAACGGTACCCGCCCTGTGGGCAGCAACACTAATTGTAACACGACAGTTTTTAATTTGGACCTCCAAGACGGCACCGCCAGCCTCATGGACATCTTTTGGGCCTGCGGAGAACGCATCTACGCCCAGCTACCCCCTCAATGGAAGGGCCTATGCACCATGGTCACAATGCATGAACTGCATCTCGTTGTCCCGGCATCCAACATTTCCCAAGTGCTTGAACACCCCATGACAGGTGATGTCACCCTGCTTCACCGGCACCGAAGGAGTGCTCAATATTTTGCTAACGACGCCTTTAAGGAAGTTCCTGACGAGTTTCGCCTGTTCAATGGCGCCCAGGAATTCTTTGGGGGCCTGTGGCCCATCTGGCAATCATCTGCTAATGCCCGATGGCTGCAGGTCACACGCTATGAACTAATGACTCTGATCAACAACACCCGAGATGGGTTCAACGCCATACAGGAAGAATTACGACCAATAAGACTTATGGTTCTAGAGCATAGATATGTTCTAGATCAGCTCACAGCTATGCAGGGAGGGGTATGCAGTTCCATCGGATCGAGCTGCTGTACTTTCATACCATCTAATGATGCGGGCAACGGGTCTCTCGCTAAGGCCATTGAGGACTTGGGCAATTTGGGAAAGAAGATGCGTGATGAGGGCGGTGTCGATGCAGACCCTAGTACGGGCTGGTTCAACCTGGACTGGATGCCTTCATGGCTATCTGCTATCTTGAAAATTGTGTTACCCATTTGTTGTGTCATCATGTTAATGTGTTGCGGTATACAGGTACTAATGAGGTGCCTCAGTAGATGTACCGTCAAGACAGTTGGGATAAACTACGTTAAAACAGAAATTTACAGCAATGCAGACTATCAGGACATGCACCGTGCTCCTGGGGATGGGGATGGCCAGGTCCACATACAACTTATAGAACTAGGTGCCCCTGAGGCTTCTCCCAACACATCCACAGCTCCCCCAGTTCCACCACATAGGTACAGTTTGAGGGAGGAGCATAACGCTCACCAGTATGACGAATTACTGAGCCACGATGATGGAGAATATGTTACCCTACCATCAGATTTGCTACTCCCGGCTGCGTGCCCCAACGTTAATGACCCACCCAGCATGCACCCGATTCATGAGAGTCCTTCACAGTATTGTATCCGGAATGTGTTCAAAATTGAACAAGAGCAGGGAGATGATGGAGGGTCCCGAAAGTCCCGTAGTACCATTTAACAAGAAACCCATTAATGATTTTGCACTACCCACCAAACATGATACTCCCAGATAGGCCCTACCAGGCAGGCTCAGATAGAATGTCTTAAATTGTCCACTTTCCCTTGTCCTGGTAGCACATCTCACAAAAGCCCAAGCCCAGCTCCCTAGATAAACCATATCTTACATAGGGCCAAGCATTCTTTCTTAGATACAAAAGTGTAGGCCCAAATGAAAGTGACTCTTGCTCTCATTTTTATAATAATAATAAAACAGACCTCGTAGGCCTCACTGATCTGCTAGCAGAAATCTGTCCCATCCACCCAGATACAACAGTAGCCTGTCTTGTAACTTTCCACAGTTACAAGAGCAAGGGTGGCCCCCACCCACTTGACAACTTGATGGAACATCTGGCAGTGTCACATGCAAGATTCATGATATTCTTAGCTATGGGACTTTCCGGCGCTTGCTAAACTGGAACCCAAGGCAGGAACTTGACCAAGAATTAATATATTTAATATTAATTCTAAAGCATTTTTCACGGTAAAAATTATCCTTTGTTTACTTTTTGCGGTCAGAGAACTCTGACCTTCTGCCACCAGTTCTGTTTTATCCTGATACCACTTCTCATATAAAATTTTCCAGTAAACCAGGTGGCCGAGTGGCCTGCGTCACATCTCGTGTCAAGCCTCGTGCCCACGTAGGCGTAGGTTCTGCATTTTAACGATAAAGTTCTGCATTCAACTATATAAAAAGCCTCGCCCACACTATAAGCTTGAACTCTCCATTGCAGACTGCAGTTAGGGGTTCCCGTGCGATCGATCGTCCGTACAACTGGGCTAGAGCTTCAAACTTTCAAGGTGGTAATATTCTTTTCTTAATAATTTAGCCTTTTGGCTTTAACACCCTATCTAATGGCATAGCCTATTGGCATTGTCAACCTATCTGATTATTTCACTATTGGTTTTGTCAGCCTATCTGATTATTTCATCATTCGCTTATTCAGCAACTTTAATAATTTAGCCTTTTGGCTTTGACAGCCCATCTAATTCAGTTCATTCTAACCCAAGCCATTGCATTTAACTTAGTTTAAACTACATAGTCTTGAATGGTGTTGCTTTCTTAAGAAAAGATTAGCCTTCTAGGCACTAGCCTACCCATCCTCTTTAGAGTTAGGGTTGCTCCTTGGGCAGCTGCTTATAGCATAATATTTTGGTCATATATTTGCTTCTTTGAACAACTGAGTTTGAACATTTAAATTGAATTGTTTTTATGCTTTGAACGGCTCATATGTAGGTGGGCAACATTTAAATTGAATTGTTTTATGCTTTGAACGGCTCATATGTAGGTGGGCAACATTTGAATTGAATTGTTTTATGCTTTGAACTGTTTGAATAAAAAGTCACTGTTTTACACCGTGGTTTCTTCTTTCCAAGTGAACGCACAGCGGTGGGGTCAGGCTTTCTGGAGCCGGTAAGCAGAAGGGTGTGACCACCAAGAGATTACCCTCACCCTTTGTCACTCTCCTGTCTGGTCCCCGGCATGATCATAGCTCTGTGAAATATATTGTAAAGTACAAGGTGATGAAAAATGCGTAATGATCCCTCTCAGTTTATTTTGCTTCTTTGTTTGAATAAATGAAATACATATGTATGTCGATTTTATTGTCTAATTAAAAAAAAAAAAAAAATTAAAAAAAATGGAGTACACAGAACAAAAAACTTGTTCTTACCAAACAGATGCAACTACACAAACTGCAAGCAGGAGACACAATTGTAAACAAAAGTTTGCACTAGAATAAAAAGGAGAAATAAAACATTACGATCACAAATGCAGATGATGACGAGAAATAAAACAGTTAACTTTATCAAACACTATAAAGTCTACCCATCAACATCCAAATGCCAGCCACACACACTGCCAGCCAAGCACCAGTCCACACACAGCCAGGCAAATGCCAGAACATGCAGAATATCATCTGAACTACATTTGACACACAAACTTTCCCTGGTGTCTAGTGGCTTCTGCCCCAATTTTGGGCAGACAGATCTAAAATATAATGCTGATCTGCCCCAAAGTGGGGCAGAAATAACCAAAATATTCACCCCTAAAATGGGAGCAACCCTTGTCCAAGGGGCCACTCCCCAAAACAGTATGTGCCACATAAAAATAATCCCTGGTGGTCTAAGGGCTTCTGCCAAACTGGGGGGCAGATAGGCCTAAAATATAAAGCCGATCTGCCCCTAAAGGGAACAGAAATGGGCAAAAAATTAATACCCAAAAGGTGAGCGACCCTTGCCAAAGGGGCCAATCCCAACATTTAAATAAATAAATGACCCGGTGTCTAGTGGCTTTCTGCATCCCATGGGGGCAGATGGGCCAAATAATTTGGCCAATGTGCCCCAGGGAAGGTAGAAAACAGCCAAAACATTTCTCCAGTAAAGGGGAGTGACCCTTGCCCAAGGGGCCAATTCCGGACATACACAACATGCAATCCCTGGTGTCTAGTGGGCTTCCAACCCCGCAAATGGGCGATTAGCCCTCTGGGGGGGCAGAACTAAAAACAAAATAGCTCCCAAGGGGAGCGACCCTTTCCTAATCATTGCTCCTCATAATAATTGCCATAAAAAAGAATCCCTGGCTTCCAGTGAGTTTTGGGCCTCGGCCACCCTGGAGGGCTGATCGACCTAAAAAACTGTGACTCAGCCCCCAGGGGGGACCAAAACATGACCAAACATTCCCCCAAGGCAACAACCCTTGCCTAAGTGGTCACTCCTCCAACATCAAAGAAACAAATCCCTTGTGGTCAAGTGGATGGATTCCTGCTCCATGATTGCGGGCCACACCCCCGATCGTGGAGCAGGAATCCTTTCAAAACAGGCACAGGTGGAAAGGAAAAACTCTTTCCTTTCCCCCGTGTCTGTTTTTCCTTCACCAACCCCCTGGGAGAACGAAGTACCTCGATCACGGCCTCTCTTGGGACGCGCTGCAAGCAAATGGCTTCCAGCATATCCCCGGCAGCAAATAATGACAATGGCGTGCTGTGAGCAGGCCGACGACATCAGATTACTGAGGGGGGTCAGGGTGGCAGCGGAAGCGCTTTCGTTGCTACCCCCAGTATAGATGGGGGGTACGTCAGCGCTTCCGCCGTGGGTGGGTGCCAGTGCATAATGGTTATGTCCTTAGTACATGAGTACCGTGGCTGAGGGCGTAACCGTTATGCCCTTAGCAACCAGGGGTTAAAAGGCTACTTAAGTGGGTGGCACAATCAGTGCCACGGTACCTGTAGAACCACTTCACTAGGGACTTGTAAATAAATGAAATATGTCAATTGGGTCTAAGACAATTCTACCATGCTTAAAGGGAGAGCACAAGCACTTTAGCACTTCTGGGCTGTGGTAAAGTGCGCAGAGTGCTAAAAGCCAACAAAAACAGGACGGTGAAGGCAAAAGGTTTGAGGATGTCCTTGCAGAAAGGGCTATGTCCTACACTTACTTACAGGGGTTCAAAAAGGCAAACTGTACCTCCAAATCATAGTTTCTCTTAAGTACTTGTCAAGTGATAACAAGCTATGTGCCTTTCTTTCCCTCCAATGTATTGGGATCTAGATGTTATGTGTCAGCCTGTTATACGGCTCTTAGGGACATTGTCGACATTGCTAAGTTAGCATGAGCTTTGCTGCCATGATGCTGCTTTTGCGCACGTTACTACATGACTTTATTTTTGCAAGCCTCTGTTTATGCCTTTCACATGAGAACTGTCTGCTTTTCGCGTTCTTTGCTGACTTCTTGAAGTTTTGTCTGAACACGATGTACAAGGTCGATAAACAATGCCCCTTGTTATTCTGTTCTGGTCAGTCCCTAGCACCTATACATAACATGCTAAACACAGCTGCAAGGCTGGAGACTTGTGCTTTGATATTACGGGGATGCATGTTGTTCTAACAGACACATGGAGAGAGCCCTTTCCATGGAGAAGAGCTACGCTGTACCTATGATGTAAACCTTGCATCTAGGCTTTAAGGTATGGGGTCTGCTGTCAAAGCCCAGAGATCTTCCTTTATATAAATAAACTTCTTCCAACCAAGGGGAGGGTGGTTAGGCCTTTTAGTCCTTTTTCCACTGTCTTTATAAAATGACTTCCCCTTTTGGAATTGTAACAATGCTAATTGTTTTGAGTTTATGCATTTTGCTGCTGGTAGTGGCTCGTATACTGTATTGTAGAGCACGATAGTTAAAATAAACATTTTGAACTATTACAGTGACTCTGCCTAATCTTGTTGTGGAAAAGTACGAGTGAGCGAGCGAAAGAGTCTGTCTTGCTACCGCGATTCCTGAGAGAGTCGGGAGTGTTATGTTCTGGGTTATCTAATCATTTGTAGCTCTGTGATATTTGGAGGAGAACGAATGAGACACTATAGCTAGTCGGTTTGGGGATTTTTGGGCACTAAGGTGGTAGGTTGGTACACCCCTATACACCGAGGTCCCGGTTTCCTGCGCATAGTTCTGTGTAGGTGCAGAATCCCCGCAACATGGCGCCGCCAACGTTTGGTCTGGTTCTTATCTGCAAGACGCTTGAGTAGTGCTTGTGCTTGTCCACAATCCCCTCACTTCTGTTTCCAGAGACAGCTGTGACGGTGTACCCTCCTATATTGATATTTTATAGGTTCTTTCAAGCTTGAAGTTTTAAAAGGTTGTTACTCTTTATTCTTGACCCATTATTGCGCTGCCGAGCTTTAGGTTATCGTTCTTTCTTTTTATTATGGCGTTTGATATTACACCTCATAGCCGCGCTCCGCTCAGGGCATATTTAACTCAATGTGGAGTGCCTGATGCGGGTGCAGAATTTATATTTGTAGTGGAAGCAAATTCAGCTTACTACTTCGAGGTGTTTTATTCTTGGGTCACCTTTCTGGCAGTGGATGGAACAGATAATTTGTTTCATACATACACTGCCATGGCCCTTCCTCACGCTTATCAGCCTTATCGGGCTCTAGAGGTTCCGCTTATGGCTTGGCAACACCAGATTTCGTTTAATGGCGCCCTTCCTCACCCAGTATCACCGGGTCGTTTAGGCCCTTTGTCGATAGATGGGGCCACGTGGCCCATTTTGGCTGGGTACACCCCAAACCCACGGTATTTGACTGTTACAATTGCAGACCTGCGCGTGTTACATACTTCATTGATATGCGTACATAGGGCTGTTATACAGTTCATCATGCGCAACTTCCAGGTGGGTCCTCCTGGCGTTGCTGCGCAACCTGCGGTTCCTGGTGCTGTGACCATCAGCCCGCTTATGGTTAATTCTGTCATGGGCAGGAGTCCACAGAATAAGGATGAATTTCCTTATTGGCTTGCTGAGAAATTTGGACAAGTAGAGGCTGTTTTTCCAAATACCAGTCCTGTGGATAAACACAGGATCTTGACTATAAGTTTGCCTAAAGACTTAATTCCCGAACTCGCTGATTGTAACACTTGGGGCAAGGTGTTTGCAGCGGTATATTCAAAGTGTTTCGGCACTCCCTCCATGACCGTACTCCCCTCCATGATAAAACGCGTTCAAGATGAACATGGAGCCGAAGCGGCTGTGGAGTTGGGAATGAGACTGGTGGGGGTGTTCGACGTGGTTGCTGACATGATTCTTGCTAATGTCAAGGGTGATGCTGTCAGCTTTCAAGTGGCAAACCGCTTGGAGGCTGTACCTGATGCAGACAAACCACGCAAATTACCAAACATTATTGCAAAGGCATATAAAACTATAGGCCGCAATAGTCTGGGAGTTAAGCCTTTTACTCAAACGCAAACTCAATCCCAAACTCAACAGAAAGCCCAGACTGATAATGACGGGCGTCCGTTCTTTCCTAAAAAGAACTGGAAGAATAAGAAACAGGGGCAGCAACTACAGAAGCAAGGTTCACCGACACCTGAGTCTTCTGAGCGTAGTTATGACTTACGCGATCGCGCAAAACTTAAGACTCCTGATAGATTTCAAGTCCCTGATCAGCTCTCTCCTCGTTCTTTACAGGACACTTCGGAGTCTCACGTCGGAGGTGGGGAGCGCCAAGATCGTGGCAAAAGTCAGACCACACAACAGGGGCGAGATCAACCTCGACAGTTTGACGTTAAAGCCAAACAAGAGGACCTGCCTAGTTTTAGACCCCCGTATCAGACGAAAGAAGTTGCCACTTTAACAGCGAGATATGCCTCAGACGGTGAGAACACGACTCCTGGACTCGACATGGGCGGTGACTCTGCTCGACAGCGCAGCGGAAGTTACCATTGTGCAGGAGGCACTGCATCCCTGTCTGGAGGCGACAGCAACTGATACCTTCATCACTGTGGAAAGAGCAGATACCCGGGTTGCCCCCCCCCGGATAGACTGTATGACATTATTTTTCAAATTGAGGGTGATGTACAACGTCCAATCAAGGCATTTTTCTGGGAAAATCTAACCTCCGCATACGACATTTTGTTGGCAGAGGTGGATTGGACTCCACCATTTGTGGTAGCCGCCTCGAGAGGGGAGGACTTGATACTTCCGAGTTTTTCGCATTACGTCCCTGTAGAGCATGCAACGGCTTTAGCAGCTGAGTGGGGATTGGCCCTTGCCCCCGCTGTGTACCGTAACCAGGTGGGCTGGGATATAGATTTACCGGCACATGAAATACCTTTACGGTCTACGCCACAGCCACAACCGCAATATCCAATTAAGCGCGAAGCTAAGGCTCACATTTGTGACATTCTGACACAGTTAGAGAATCAGGGTGTGATTGAATCTTGTACATCGCAGATGAACAATCCTCTCTTTACGGTATCTAAGCCTGATGGTTCATATCGGATTGTATTGGATTACCGAAATTTGAATAGTCATTGTCGCATTTTTGCAGTGCAAAACACACACAGCTCTGCGCTGGTGAACAACCTTGTTCGTAAAAAATACAAAACTACACTGGACATATCCAATGTTTTCTACAGTCACAATCTGGCTCCTGCCGTCGGAAACCAGAAAAAATGTACACGATTGCCCATGGGGTATAAGAATAGCCCGGGGCATTTTCCGCTCGTGTTGTGTCTTTGTTACACGACATAGACCCAGATGCGTTCTCGTTCGTAGACGATATTTATCTCACGGACGTTGAGCTTATCCCGCATCTTATCCGCGTCGACCGCATAATTTCTGCGTTCGCCGACTATGGATATAAATTTAACTTTGCAAAGTCACACATCGCTCATTTGGCGGTGCTCTTCTTGGGTTATGAGCTCAATAATGAAAAAAAGGGGTTAGCCCCCCATTTCCTGGAGAAATGTGCACATTTGCAACCCCCTTCTACTCTGAAGAAACTTAAGTCCTTGCTGGGGTTTTTGAATTTCGGGAGGACTTACATTCCCGATTACGCCCAGCGTATCAAACCACTTTATGCGTTGATACAACCAACATTTTCTTCTGCCAGCTGGCTCCCAGAACATACCTCTATTCTACATTTGTTGCAATCTGACTTGCTTGCAACTAATTACTTATTGACTCATGATAACACCACGAACCTGGTGATACGTATCGTAACAGGGACGGTGGGTTTCACATACTTGACGTTCAATGAGGGAGACACAGTACCTATTGCATACAAATCACATTTGTACACTGCAGCTGAAATGCGTTTTCCCAAAGTTGAGAAAGTTTTGACTGCGGTCCAGATGGCGATTCTGAAGGAACGATCATTGGCGCAAGGTAAACGCATTCTTATGGTCACGCCCTACCCTGCTTTGGAGGCCGTGACTAAGGCAAGTGTATCTAACTCTAAAGCATTACATCCCCGTTGGATACAATGGGCTACGTCTTTGACATCGTCAGATGTCACTTTAAACTTTGACCCTGCACTACACACTCAGGAGTCTTTAAAGTATGAACATGTTCATCCTGCTCCCTTGTCATTGCTTCCTTTACATGAATACAAATGTGTCATTTACACCGATGGCTGGGCTCAACCGGCCACGGGTTCCAGACACGCTTATTCCGCGGCTTGCGCGATTGTTGCTGGCTCCATTGTCAATGTTTAAGTCTTCCATTGTGCATACTCAAGCACTTGGGGACTGTATGGCACAATTAGCGGAGCTGCACACTCTTATTCTTGCTCTCGAGTTCGCCGATCCTAATGTGAATAATCTTATTGTATGCGATTCTTACTACTGTGTTCAATGTTTCAATGACAACTTATTTTTTTGGACTCGAAATGACTATCGAGACAGCGCAATTAAGCATAAATGCTTTGGGTTCGAGTGGCGCAGCTTAATCAGCTTCTCCCCCTCACACAGGTTATCCATACTCTTGGCCATCAGCGTGTGGGAGCACATGCCCTTGGTAATTCTTTGGCTGATGAAGCGGCCAAATCTGCAGTAGCCACGTGTTCCATAGGAGCAGTTACAAGATCCATGACAAAAATAGATGATGATATTTTGGCAGCAGTGGCTGCTACGAGGGATGGAACGGTTATCCTCTAGGTTTCCCTTCGAAATACTCTTATCATATATCTCCCGAACAAGTTCCTTTTACTCTTCTATTCCTTCTGTTGGGGATCGGCTGATTCCCAACATGGACCGCAGACCTGCTTTGATCAGAGCCGCACACGAGGGCATGGCTTCTGCACATGCCGGAGTGTCTGCGACTGTCTCGATCTTACAGCAACGTTATTGGTGGCGTGGTTTATATAAACAGACCTGTACTTATGTGCTTTCTTGTGACATTTGTCAGCAAATCAAACCATCTACGGCGTCACACCCACCACAAACACAGCTATGTATTTCTAATAAACCATTTGGCTGTGTATATCTTGATCACTGTGGTCCGTTCTCTTCTGATACTGCATTTAAATGTATTTTGGTTGCGGTTGATTCGTGCACTAGATTCCTTTGGGTTTGGTCACAACGCAGTGCTGACGCTCGAAATGTCATCAGGGATTTGCCTGTCTTTTTCGGGATGTTTGCCTGTGGCACCTTCCATTCGGACCAAGGTCCAGCATTCGCCTCTAAGGCTTACAAGGACGCGATGAAGTCCATGGGGGTGCTGGTGCAGTTTTCATCTCCATACAGGCCTGAGGGCAATTCAATTGTGGAGCGAATGAACCGTGACTTAAAGCAATCCTTGACAGCTAGAGTCTTAGTTACTGGCAGGAACTGGCTGGCTCATTTTTATGGTGTTCAATGTGCACTCAATAATCTCCCAAGAAGATCTCTGGGTGTGCGGACCCCATACGAAATGCTCTTTGGCATTAAAATGTTTGTGCCAGACCTTGATGGTCTAGACGTTGTGGCGGCTGCTGCAACCTTTGACGTAAATAATCATTCTACTGTGTTACAGGATCTACAAAAGACCCGTGACAGCTATGCAACTGAACATTTACCCTCTTCCGATGATGCAGCACTGCTGATTCCCGTTGCCGGCTGGCTTCCCAAGATTAGAGACCTGGTACGAGAAAAGCTGCAGAACAAGAAAGAATTTGGTCCCTCCTATCGTGCACCAGTCCCAGTACTTGGATTGAAGGGTACTCGTACAGTTATTTTACCACCTTTACCTGGTCGCAAAGACAACAGATATAGCTCAGTGGACAATGTCAAGTTACACCGTCTGGCCGATTCTGAATAGTGTCACGCGTGCTGTTACGTGTAACGCAATTTCATTGACTCCCCTGACTTCATCCTCTTCCTCTGATGCTCGTATAGCTGGGAAGGTGATGGACACTACTTTTGACCTTTCATCTGTCCAGCCTCAATCTTCCAATGCAGAGGTTGAGTACGCTTATCCAAAAGATGAGTCCATTAGTGAAATACCGGTCAGTCCTCGACAACATCAAGCTGACCCAGCTCTACCATCGCTCATTAACAGAACTGCAAGCGGCTACTTTAGAGATAATGCCAGCTTCTCTTCTGACTTATCCTCCTCGACTTCCAGTTTGGCAGACCCACCGACTAAATTGAGTATTTTTTTCTCTTGGTTCAAAAAGACTTACCTGGTCCCTCCATGGACCTACATTTGGTTGGGGCTCATACTGATTTTCCTTTTCATGTCCATTGGATTTGTGATCGTGTTCTTCTTCCTCATCAATGGTCACTATCTACCAGAACGTTCTGCTGTGAACTTGATCGATGGAATTCTGGCCCCTCACACATCCTCCCATATCATGATACGTGATCAAACACTTGTTAACATTTCAGCATTCCTGGTTGCAGATGGCATCGTTTGGGATAAAGTAGCCTTCGAAGTCCACGGCCCGACGGAGGTACTCAGAGTGCCATACGTGTTTTGCGACTCATTAGGAGATGTGGTGACACGGGACATACATTCTGACGATTGGGATGTTCAGGCTGTACATTCGTTATTTTCTGATTTAAAGTATTATGCTGCTTTTGAATGAATGAATGAAACAACACTTGTAAAGCGCATGGCTACCCGAAGGCATCCCAGCGCTAAGCGGTGAACTGAAGCTTCATAGAGATCACTTGGGGAAGAGCCATGTTTTCAACAGCTTACGAAAGACCATATGATTGGGCTCCTTTCGTAACTGAAGAGGGAGAGATTTCCAAAGTTTTGAGGCATTATACAAAAAAAGACGGCCACCACTTCTGGCCCTCTTAATTCTAGGAACTACGGCCAAATGTTGTTCATTAGAGCGCAGCTGCCTGTTCGCTTGATAGGGCTGGACCAAAGATGAAATAATAGCTGGTCCTTTCCCACCAATCACCTTATGAGTGATGCATAAGGTCTTAAAATGAACTCTCTCCCGAACCAGAAGCCAATGAAGGAATTTAACGGCGGGTTTTGCCGATTGCCTACTTGGAGTCCCCAAGAGAATCCTTGCGGCACAATTCTGCACAGTTTGAAGTTTGGCAAGGACCGAGCTCGGAGCCCCAAGATAAAGGGCATTTCCATAGTCCAGGTGCGATAGAATGAGCGCCTGGACCATGAGCTTTCTAGCTTGGAAGGGGAGCAAAGGAAGAACTTTGCGAAGCATTCTTATAATGGCAAAGCAAGACGCCACAACCTTCCTGGCTTGGGTTTTAAAGCTAAGATCTGAATCAAGCCAAAAACCGAGGCTCTTTATCTCTTGCTTGGGAACGAGTGTGGGGCCCATGCACAGTGGCCACATAGTGTCTGCCTTGAATAGAGAGGGGTTGCCGAGAAGCATGAGCCCTGTCTTGTCGCTATTCAATTTCAGGCATGAGAGTTCCATCCATTTAGTTACCTCTTCCAAGCAGGGACAGAGGCAGATAGAGGCTCTGTCTGAGTGATTCAGTGCAACAACCAGCTGAGTGTCGTCAGCATAGGTTACAATATTCACCCCAAAGGGGAGAACAATGTCCGCAAGAGGGGCCAAGTAAACATTAAAAAGAGTGGGGCTCAGGGAGGAACCCTGAGGAACCCCACAATGGAGAGGCAAAGGTTTTGAAATAGCCCCACCCTCAAATACCTGGAACGACCTACCCTCCACGAAAGATTGCAGCCAAGTGAGAGTGGCTCCAGACACCCCCAGACTTCTAAGTCGTTGGACCAAGATACGGTGGTTGACCATATCAAAGGCCGCGCTGAGGTCTAAGAGGATCACAGCCAATGAGCCTCCAGCGTCAATGATTTTTCTGGAGTCTTCAACGACTGCCAGTAGTGCCGTTTCCGTTCCTTGGCGCGGCCGGAAGCCAGTTTGGGAGGAATGGAGAAGGTTAAGAGATTCCAGGTGCTTAGAGAGCACTGAATTGACGTACTTCTCTGCAATTTTGCTAATCCCTGGGAGGAGCGAGATGGGTCGGTAATTACCAAGGCAGTCTGGGTCCAGGCTGGGTTTTTTCAAAAGGGATTTGACCATAGCCTTTTTCCATGATGGGGGGACCACCCCGGTGGACAACGAAGAGTTGATCAGATCCAAGATAACAGGGCCGGCTAATTCAACCACTTGATTCAAGATCTTAAGTGGAGCGGGGTCTCTGGGCGACCGGCTTTTTACAAGTGCTGAGGAAGTCTGGAATGTTTCCCAGTCCATCAGCGGAAAAGACTTTAGAGGAGGTTCTCTACTCCAAAGGCAGGGGTCTTCAAGGTGAAGACTGGTCTGACAGTCGACCGGGGCAAAGGAGCTATAAATGGTTTGAGTTTTATTATAAAAATAGTCTGCAAGTTCGTTGCAGGGTTGGTCCGTTGCTTCAAGAGTATCAGGGGGGAGGGGGCTTTCAGTAATTTTTTTATAATATGAAAGGTTTCACGAGGGGAGTTAGCTGCTAAAGAGATTTTTTCTTTATAGTAGGAGGTCTGAGCTTTGTTGACTTCAGTTTTATAGTTTTTGATGGCGTCCCTGTACTCCTTTTTCTTGCTCGGAGAAAACACTTTTCTCCAGCTTCTCTCCATTTTGATGCTGAAGATTTGTATTTAAATTCTGCCAATTCTGCTGATCTCTTTTGTTATCAGCATTATGGGCATCATTTTTTGCACAAAACAAACACGTTGAGACCTGTTCGTAATTACACTCAGTGGGAACATTGTCCAACTCCTATTCAAGGGAGTTCTAAGACTCTTAGGGGATATTCACAAGAACGTGTGCTAAACAACACAAAAAATGTTAACGCAACTTTACACATCGCAGCCTATTGCAGGAAAATAACCCTGTGTCAACGTGGAATTCACAACAAGGCGGTACCATGCGATAGTCTGCCGTAACCGCGGACAATGTCTGCGATACAACAACCGCGACGGTGATAAAAACACAAACCTCAACGCGAAAAAACATGCGATGGGCCGAAGCGCGATGAGGAAATCAGCGATAAGCAGCGCCAGGCCTGCAATACACAGATGGCAAATGCAAAAACAACAATTGATGGACAGAATGCAGAACAATGTCATACATTCACCCCAGTACAGAGATCTGGGCCTAAATCCATCGTTTTTTTGCTCACCATGCCATTCCAGTTTGAACCCAGCCATATGCAAATCAGTCTTGACCCTGTGCCCTATGGGAACAGTCCAGCCCGAACTGCAAGGCCAGGTCCTCCCTGGACTGGAAACAAGCATCCTAGGACCGGTTTCGGGGTTTCACCCCTCTTCAGCCAGGATAGCTTGACTCCAGCTGCATGGAGAGCACGGGACCCACGTCTGGGCATACCCGTCCCACTCGGGGTGACAAATGCAAAAACAACAATTGATGGACAGAATGCAGAACAATGTCATACATTCACCCCAGTACAGAGATCTGGGCCTAAATCCATCGTTTTTTGCTCACCATGCCATTCCAGTTTGAACCCAGCCATATGCAAATCAGTCTTGACCCTGTGCCCTATGGGAACAGTCCAGCCCGAACTGCAAGGCCAGGTCCTCCCTGGACTGGAAACAAGCATCCTAGGACCGGTTTCGGGGTTTCACCCCTCTTCAGCCAGGATAGCTTGACTCCAGCGGCATGGAGAGCACGGGACCCACGTCTGGGCATACCCGTCCCACTCGGGGTGACAAATGCAAAAACAACAATTGATGGACAGAATGCAGAACAATGTCATACATTCACCCCAGTACAGAGATCTGGGCCTAAATCCATCGTTTTTTGCTCACCATGCCATTCCAGTTTGAACCCAGCCATATGCAAATCAGTCTTGACCCTGTGCCCTATGGGAACAGTCCAGCCCGAACTGCAAGGCCAGGTCCTCCCTGGACTGGAAACAAGCATCCTAGGACCGGTTTCGGGGTTTCACCCCTCTTCAGCCGGGATAGTTTGACTCCAGCGGCATGGAGAGCACGGGACCCACGTCTGGGCATACCCGTCCCACTCGGGGTGACAAATGCAAAAACAACAATTGATGGACAGAATGCAGAACAATGTCATACATTCACCCCAGTACAGAGATCTGGGCCTAAATCCATCGTTTTTGCTCACCATGCCATTCCAGTTTGAACCCAGCCATATGCAAATCAGTCTTGACCCTGTGCCCTATGGGAACAGTCCAGCCCGAACTGCAAGGCCAGGTCCTCCCTGGACTGGAAACAAGCATCCTAGGACCGGTTTCGGGGTTTCACCCCTCTTCAGCCAGGATAGCTTGACTCCAGCGGCATGGAGAGCACGGGACCCACGTCTGGGCATACCCGTCCCACTCGGGGTGACAAATGCAAAAACAACAATTGATGGACAGAATGCAGAACAATGTCATACATTCACCCCAGTACAGAGATCTGGGCCTAAATCCATCGTTTTTTTGCTCACCATGACATTCCAGTTTGAACCCAGCCATATGCAAATCAGTCTTGACCCTGTGCCCTATGGGAACAGTCCAGCCCGAACTGCAAGGCCAGGTCCTCCCTGGACTGGAAACAAGCATCCTAGGACCGGTTTCGGGGTTTCACCCCTCTTCAGCCAGGATAGCTTGACTCCAGCGGCATGGAGAGCACGGGACCCACGTCTGGGTATACCCGTCCCACTCGGGGTGACAAATGCAAAAACAACAATTGATGGAAAGAATGCAGAACAATGTCATACATTCACCCCAGTACAGAGATCTGGGCCTAAATCCATCGTAACTGGGGTGGTGTGGTGAGCAAAAGAATGATGGATTTAACCCAGATCCTTGTGACTGGGGGTGAATGTTTGCATTGTCCAGCATTCCGTCCATGAATTGTTTCTTTTGCATTTGTCGCCCTAAGTGGGAAGGGTATGCCCAGACGTGAGTCCCGTGCTCACTACACCACTGGATTCAAGCTAGCCTGGCTGAAGAAGGGTGATGCCCTGAAACCGGTCCTAGGATGCTTGTTTCTGGTCCAGGGAGGACCTGGCTTGGCAGTTCGGGCTGGACTGTTCCCACAAGGAACAGGGTCAAGACTGATTTGCATATGGCTGGGTCCAAACTGGGGTGGTGTGGTGAGCAAAAGAATGATGGATTTAACCCAGATCCTTGTGACTGGGGGTGAATGTTTGCATTGTCAGCATTCCGTCCATGAATTGTTTCTTTTGCATTTGTCAAGCCCTAAGTGGGAAGGGTATGCCCAGGACGTGGGTCCCGTGCTCACTACACCACTGGATTCAAGCTAGCCTGGCTGAAGAAGAGTGATGCCCTGAAACCGGTCCTAGGATGCTTGTTTCTGGTCCAGGGAGGACCTGGCTTGGCAGTTCGGGCTGGACTGTTCCCACAAGGAACAGGGTCAAGACTGATTTGCATATGGCTGGGTCCAAACTGGGGTGGTCTGGTGAGCAAAAGAATGATGGATTTAACCCAGATCCTTGTGACTGGGGGTGAATGTTTGCATTGTCCAGCATTCCGTCCATCAATTGTTTCTTTTGCATTTGTCGCCCTAAGTGGGAAGGGTATGCCCAGACGTGGGTCCCGTGCTCACTACACCACTGGATTCAAGCTAGCCTGGCTGAAGAAGGGTGATGCCCTGAAACCGGTCCTAGGATGCTTGTTTCTGGTCCAGGGAGGACCTGGCTTGGCAGTTCGGGCTGGACTGTTCCCACGAGGAACAGGGTCAAGACTGATTTGCATATGGCTGGGTCCAAACTGGGGTGGTGTGGTGAGCAAAAGAATGATGGATTTAACCCAGATCCTTGTGACTGGGGGTGAATGTTTGCATTGTCCAGCATTCCGTCCATCAATTGTTTCTTTTGCATTTGTCGCCCTAAGTGGGAAGGGTATGCCCAGGCGTGGGTCCCGTGCTCACTACACCACTGGATTCAAGCTAGCCTGGCTGAAGAAGGGTGATGCCCTGAAACTGGTCCTAGGATGCTTGTTTCTGGTCCAGGGAGGACCTGGCTTGGCAGTTCGGGCTGGACTGTTCCCACAAGGAACAGGGTCAAGACTGATTTGCATATGGCTGGGTCCAAACTGGGGTGGTGTGGTGAGCAAAAGAATGATGGATTTAACCCAGATCCTTGTGACTGGGGGTGAATGTTTGCATTGTCCAGCATTCCGTCCATGAATTGTTTCTTTTGCATTTGTCGCCCTAAGTGGGAAGGGTATGCCCAGACGTGGGTCCCGTGCTCACTACACCACTGGATTCAAGCTAGCCTGGCTGAAGAAGGGTGATGCCCTGAAACCGGTCCTAGGATGCTTGTTTCTGGTCCAGGGAGGACCTGGCTTGGCAGTTCGGGCTGGACTGTTCCCACAAGGAACAGGGTCAAGACTGATTTGCATATGGCTGGGTCCAAACTGGGGTGGTGTGGTGAGCAAAAGAATGATGGATTTAACCCAGATCCTTGTGACTGGGGGTGAATGTTTGCATTGTCCAGCATTCCGTCCATCAATTGTTTCTTTGCATTTGTCGCCCTAAGTGGGAAGGGTATGCCCAGACGTGGGTCCCGTGCTCACTACACCACTGGATTCAAGCTAGCCTGGCTGAAGAAGGGTGATGCCCTGAAACCGGTCCTAGGATGCTTGTTTCTGGTCCAGGGAGGACCTGGCTTGGCAGTTCGGGCTGGACTGTTCCCACAAGGAACAGGGTCAAGACTGATTTGCATATGGCTGGATCCAAACTGGGGTGGTGTGGTGAGCAAAGAATGATGGATTTAACCCAGATCCTTGTGACTGGGGGTGAATGTTTGCATTGTCCAGCATTCCGTCCATCAATTGTTTCTTTTGCATTTGTCGCCCTAAGTGGGAAGGGTATGCCCAGACTAGGGTCCCGTGCTCACTACACCACTGGATTCAAGCTAGCCTGGCTGAAGAAGGGTGATGCCCTGAAACCGGTCCTAGGATGCTTGTTTCTGGTCAGGGAGAACCTGGCTTGGCAGTTCGGGCTGGACTGTTCCCACAAGGAACAGGGTCAAGACTGATTTGCATATGGCTGGGTCCAAACTGGGGTGGTGTGGTGAGCAAAAGAATGATGGATTTAACCCAGATCCTTGTGACTGGGGGTGAATGTTTGCATTGTCCAGCATTCCGTCCATCAATTGTTTCTTTTGCATTTGTCGCCCTAAGTGGGAAGGGTATGCCCAGACGTGGGTCCCGTGCTCACTACACCACTGGATTCAAGCTAGCCTGGCTGAAGAAGGGTGATGCCCTGAAACCGGTCCTAGGATGCTTGTTTCTGGTCCAGGGAGGACCTGGCTTGGCAGTTCGGGCTGGACTGCTCCCACAAGGAACAGGGTCAAGACTGATTTGCATATGGCTGGGTCCAAACTGGGGTGGTGTGGTGAGCAAAGAATGATGGATTTAACCCAGATCCTTGTGACTGGGGGTGAATGTTTGCATTGTCCAGCATTCCGTCCATCAATTGTTTCTTTTGCATTTGTCGCCCTAAGTGGGAGCGGTATGCCCAGACGTGGGTCCCGTGCTCACTACACCACTGGATTCAAGCTAGCCTGGCTGAAGAAGGGTGATGCCCTGAAACCGGTCCTAGGATGCTTGTTTCTGGTCCAGGGAGGACCTGGCTTGGCAGTTCGGGCTGGACTGTTCCCACAAGGAACAGGGTCAAGACTGATTTGCATATGGCTGGGTCCAAACTGGGGTGGTGTGGTGAGCAAAAGAATGATGGATTTAACCCAGATCCTTGTGACTGGGGGTGAATGTTTGCATTGTCCAGCATTCCGTCCATCAATTGTTTCTTTTGCATACACAGGTGGCAGGCGGGAAAAACCACTATAGAAGTAGAAAAAACACACAAACACAAAATGACCAGCACCAAAGCACCATGGAGGCAGCTGGAGCAGGCGCAGAGGACGAGCGCAACCCCACAAGCACCCCGGACGACCAGCCTCGGACCTCGGGGACAGGGAAGGGCAAGGACAAGAAGAAGAGGAAGACGAAGTTCAGTCCGCAGGAAAACAGGATCCTGGTCACGGAGGTGATGGAACACCATCAACAACTGTTCGTCACCTCCAACGTGTCATTGGGCACCAAAAATGGAATATGGCGGGACATCGTGGACAAGGTGAATGCCGTCGGAGAGCACAAGAGGTCAATGGACGAGGTCAAGAGGCGATAGATTGACATCAAGCGCAAGACCAAGGAGAAACTCGCAGGCAACCAGAAGGCAGCAATGCAGACTGGAGGTGGGAGCCCAGCACCACAGCTGGAGCTGGATGACATGGAGGAGCTGGTGTCGACAGTCATCAGTGTGGAGTACGATTACGGGCAACGGCGAACGCAGTGACCGCACTCCCCTGCTGTGTTCCCTTCGTGATTGTATCAACAATAATTCCGGATGAGTGTGCACAGGCTACTCCAGCACCTGCCGTCGTTGGGTGCCAGCTGCTAGGCAGATAATGAACAAACCAAAAATTGGGAGTGGTGCACCACTCGATAGTGAAAGTTGTTTGTCAATAAGGCATATAGTCTTGTTTTAATGTGTTAGTAAATCCTTTATTTTCATAAGTATCCAAACATAAAAATTGCCAGTCAACGCGTTTCGTTCATATACAATGGACTTCTTCAGGGCATAGAGTGATGTACGATCCTGGGTGAGAAATTGCATGGGTACAAAATGACTGCGTAGGCCTCCTTGATAAGGGCCAGCATACGATGAATCTGATGATGAACTGGAAGCAGCCGTCAGGTGAATATGCCCATTAGAGAGAAGTTCACATATTTTAAAGATTATGACACATCTGACCCAGAATCATATTACTTTAAATTACAATCGCAACCTTTATCTAAATTTATCCTGACCCACTCTAAATTGATTTATTCCAATTCTTTTAGGGTGCAATTGACTACACGGGGTTATGATCACTGGAAAGAGACCATTGAGTTAAAATCGATCTGGGGCACTAAGTCATGGCAGGTTCAGGGAACTGAAGTGTTACATCGTGCCTGCCTGATCCCAACTCAAATTTTATTTTTTAATAATACAGTGTACCAAACCACTTGTTTTGGGTTGGCCACTGTTAAGAATTTTAATACACCCTCTATTCCGTTTTTAGCGGAATACGACAATTGGCAGGCGAAGACAAATTACACTATTGATGCCTTGCAGGCTTTGTTTCGCAATGGCTCCTTTAACGTCTCAGGAGTTGATTCATCCTGTTGGTTGGTGTGGCAAACAAATTCAAATGCATGTCAATTGCGTTTTTATAATGTAACACGTGGTTTCACCCAGACTAGACCGGACCCACGTTATCCACGTTCACCACATACTCGGTAGGTAAATTATGCCAACAATGGTTGGAACATTCTTCCCTCTCATCAATAAAACAACACCTGTTGCTCTTGTCGAGTGACATTAATTGGCTGATTTTCTCTTGGGACCCAGGGCTCCGAGAGCTAAAAGATTCATGTATGTAGCTTACAATGAAATTTGGAAAATTTTGCAGATGAAAGCAGCCTTCCGTCTACGTCAAATTGATCAGGCTAATTTAGAAAAGTTTCTAGCCGTGGTCGACATCAGCATCAATACGCTCTCATCACGCATTTATACATTGGATAACATTGTTTCTTCTGTTATTGATATTGTTCAGAATGATGTGTCTGTATTGTATCATGGTCAAAACCAATTACGATCTGTTATGCAGTTTGCATGGACGTTACAGACCCTTAAAATGGGAAAAGTCCCTTGGGATTATTTCAATGCTTCTGCACTGTTTTACCATTTAATCTGACTGATAAACAACATTTTATGTCAATGAAAGATGCTACTTACACACTCTTGCATATTGAACAATTAGAGCCCTTGCCGTTCTCTGTAGCGGAATCGGACTCTGCTGTTTGGTTAATTCATGGGGTTATCTCTCTGCCATTTTCGTTGTTTCAATTTAAATCATGCATGCAACATTTTGCGATTGGTCGCTTTGAACCCCTGGGTAGTGCATTTCTCCATGAATTATGGTCACTGCCTTTCACTTACAGATGTCAACGGGAGGATAAGGAAGTTTTCCTTACAGGGGAGGACTGCGATTCCACAGTAGGACATTCCCTGGTTTGTAAACATGTTGGGTTGCACGGCGCTTGTAATGTGTCAGCGCCTAATCTTGCTTGTTTCCTGAAAGGAACTCCAGTCCCATCAATAATTCCCGCATTTACCTTACTTACCAATGGCAGTTATCTTATTTTGAACAACCAAGACTGCTGTGGTTTACGGGCAGGAATTCCCTATTTAGGAACGGTCTCACAACGAGTTACTTTTTTTTTCTTAATTAAATTTCCTCAAACCGTATACGGTATGTTGGTACAGTATCATACAGTGTAGTTAAGCAAGAATTGCAACATAAATCACATATACATGACAACGGTGATCAAATAGATAGTACATCGTAGAGGGCATCACACAGTAGATATGGAGATGATCTATGCACATTACTTCGTTGTTTCATTGGCCTCACAGTGCTCTACAGATCTCAAGTATTGCAACAGAGGTTCCCAGATGTCACGGGGTCTAGAGGTAGAGGGCAGATCTTCCGCATACAGTACTAGATTGTCACGGCAATAGGTTAGGTCTTTGAGCCAGAGGGCACTTTGGGGTTTTGCTGTGCTGTCCCAAGAGAGTGCTACTCGACGTTTTGCAAAGAGCAAAGCGACTTTTACGAACTGACCCACCACTTCTTTTAAAAACGGCACCAAGCCCAGAAGACATATGTGCGGGGTGCACTGCAAGGTCACATCAACCATACCGGACAACCTATGCATCACCTCAACCCAAAATTCGGCAACCCCAGGACATGCCCAGGCTAAGTGCCAGAAGTCAGCTCCTGTGGCCCTGCATCGTTTGCACACATCAGTGTCCCGCAGCCCATATTGAAATAGTCTCTGGGGAGTGTGGTAGGCCTGATGTATGTATTTAAAGTGAATTATACAGAGGTTCCCATTGGGGGTCAAGGCACCTGTCAGTTGGCAGCAATATTCCCAGTCCGACTGTGTAATCTGGGGAGATAAGTATGTATTCCATTTCTCCAGGCTTTTACTAGGGGAGGTAAGTTTTTCGGCTCGAGCACTTTGATATAGTTTAGTGATGAGTTTATGATGCGTAGGGTTAAGAAGCAGTGTATGCAGTGTCTGTAATGTAGGTGGTTCTGTGGGGAACATAGGAAAGTGGGCCTGCAGCGCTTTTTTGAGTCTGTGAAGAGTGAATAGAAATAGGGGGGTTTTGTTCTGTATGTAGCTGAGATCAGCGTCCGACATGAAGGTTCCATCCACGTATAAGTCACGCATGTGGGTAATCCCGGCTAGTTTCAAAGTGTGTATAGTCCCTTTGTCATGTGTGACCGAAAGGGCTGAGTGATAAGCAATTGGCAGTAACGGGGAGTATAATGGAAGTTTCCCAGCCAAGCGGCCTAACGTGTGCCAGGCTGCTGCAGTGGAACGCAGAGGTATGGGATGTGCAACCCCATCTTCAACCGCAATATGAGGTATGAAATCGTGCGTGCCGAGCCAATAATGTGCATAAAGTGCATGTGCGCATAAGTAATATAAATACAGATCTGGCACGTTAAAACCGCCCTCTTTGTAACTTAGGCTGAGCGTTCCCCAGTTGACCCGGGCCTGTTTGCCCCCCCAGATCAGTCGAAGCAGTAAGGAGCGCAGAGTTTTGAAATAGTGTTGGGTGAGTGTGATCGGTATATTACTAAACAGATATAAAAATTTGGGCATCCGACCATCTTTATGAGGGCTATGTGGTCAGCTAGGGATAGCGGAAGTTTTACCCATCTGGTGACCTGTTGTTCTAGGACCGTGTATGCCACGCCATAATTTTCACGGATAACTATTTCCGGGTCGCGGTGTACCCACACCCCCAGGTATTTCACGGGGTCAGTCGCCCACATGAGCGGGAATTCGAGATCATGGGGTTGAGTGCATAGTGTCAATGGCACCACCACTGACTTGGCCCAATTGATCTGTAGGCCGGAGAAACGACCAAACCGGATATACTCCCGTAAGACAGGCGCCAAATATGTTTGCGGCTCCCTGACAAAAAGCAACATGTCATCCGCATACATGGAGATGTGGACTGGACGGTGAGCAAATCGAAGGGCCGAGGCTCTGTGGCGTTGTCTAATGATACAAGCCAGTGGCTCAAGTGTCAACGCGAATAAAAGTGGGGAGAGAGGGCAACCCTGCCTCGTGCCCCTGGTGATTTTGATGGGGTCCGACGTGTAGCCCTCCACACGAATTCGGGCCACGGGGTCGGTGTATAATAAACGTATCCATCCAATAAATAGCGGTGGAAACCCCATTCACCTCAGAATTTGAAATAGATATCCCCATTCAATAGAATCAAAATCTTTGGCTGCGTCGAGCATCACCGCCGCCGCCTGCAGATCTGGATCGAGTATGTGAAACATGGCGAAAACCGTACGCAGATTATGAGAGGTGGATCTAGTAGGAATAAAACCCGACTGATCTGGAAGAACGAGTAAGGGCATGAGGGGCTGCAGCCTAGTAGCTAATATTTTGGCCAAAATCTTTGCATCCATGTTGATAAGTGACAGCGGCCGGTACGAGTCGCAACGGGATGCTGGCTTATCTTTTTTTATCAGGGTAATGATGAGGGCCTCCCGTAGAGTGGGGGGCAGTATACCAGAATCGTAGGCCTTGGCATACATTTCCAAGATGAATGGTGTGAGTTCTGCGGCGTATTCTTTATAGAATTCACAGGGGAACCCATCGGGCCCCGGGGCTTTTTTATTGGGGAGTGTCTTGATGGCCGCTCGCACTTCCTCCTCTGTAACCGGTTGGCTGAGGAAGTCCCATTGGCCGGTCGTAAGCCACGCAATGGCAACGTCTGAGAGGTATGTATCCAACTCCTGAGGGTCAACCTCCCCCTGCGATGTGTAAAGCGTGGCGTATGTGTGGCGGAATTGCGCAACGATGTCCAGGGTGGTATAGTGATCGTGTTCGTCATCATCTGTTATCTTGGTGATAATGTGCTTATCTGTTCGCATTTTAATTTTGGAAGCCAGATGACGTCCCGGGCGTCCTCCTTCAACCTACGCGCGGGCCACATGATGTCTATGTATGTAGCGCGTTTCTTCCTCAGCGAGGGAGTTATATTCGAGCACAGATTCTTTAATAGAGGCAAGAAGAAGGGCAGACGGAGAATGCTCGTATTCTCTCTCAAGATTATGCAGAGTAGTCTCTATTCTGGTTAGCCGCCCACGCAGGTCACGCAAGATGCCCGCTGTTGTGCTAATACAAGTGCCGCGAATGGTGGCCTTGAACGCCTCCCATAGGGTCATAGCGCTGTCGACTGAACCGCTATTCATGTTGAAATAATGTACGATCGCTTTGCGAATGGTCGTGTTATATAGCGGGTCAAGTAGTGCCTCCGGTTGGAATCGCCACATGAAAGAGCGGGGCACAGTCCTCGGAAAATGTAGGGTTAGGAGCACCGGATTGTGGTCCGATAGTGTGCGGGGTAAGCTATGTATTTCTGACACCCAGCCTCCTGCATGTTCACTGATCAACCAATAATCAAGGCGGGACCAGCTGTTATGTGCAGTGGAGACATGTGTGCCCTGCAGTGTGTTAATATTGCGATGTCGCCAGATGTCAAGTAGGCCCAGCTCCGCCATTCCCTCCCGAATAATCATGGCAGTCTTAGGAGATTGCCCGTCTCGTGCACTCGATTTGTCTTTGGTGGGGTCAAGGTGCGTATTTAGATCTCCGCCCCACAATATCACGGCATCAGGCCAGTCTCTTAGAATGGAGATTATACGTTCGTAGAGGTCCGGGTCGTCGATATTGGGACCGTAAGTATTGACTATAGTGATGAGTTTGCCTTCTAGTTTCCCATGTACCATGGCATATTGCCCATTATCGTCTACGCACGAGTGGATCATGGTGAAAGAGAGGCTTCGCTTAATGAGCGTAAGTACCCCACGGGAGTAGGAAGAGTAGGAGGAGGCCAGACGATAGCCGGCCCAGCACCCCCCAATATGCGCATCCGTTTGTTTGGTTAAATGTGTCTCCTGAATAAGGGCAATTTGGATTTCGTGGCGGTCCAAATACGCCAGGACTTGACGGACCTTTTTGGGTGAGTTTAGACCCCGGACATTCCAAGTGAGGCATGTTATTACTGTACTGTCATTATGATGTACTCAAGTGGAACATATGTGAAGCGTGTGGTTTTGTGAGTGCCTGAAAAAAATGCATATGGCCCATATTCACCAATACTGCACATGTTATCCAAAACAATTCCCCATCAACCCCCCTCCCACCAGTACCCCCCACCCACTTTGGCACCCCCAACTCGCCAAAGCCAACTCAAACAACCCATAACAATTCCCTAGTGCATTCCCAGGGAAGTAAACAAAATCGGGAAACACCCATTTGGGGGACACTGGAGCTCGCCTTCCCTCCTGGTGATTGAGGAGGTGGCAGAGTCGGGTAAGGTCATAGTCCTGCTCTTGGGATTTATATGTGATAGACAAAATATGAGTAATTTTATGTACGTTATACTCTGAAGCGGGAATAGAGCATATATAATGGTCAAACAATAGAACATGACTGTACAGTCTGTGTGATTCATATCCAGAACATTAGGAGATAAGTTTGCAGTTCGTGCAGTTCAAGAGGAGTACTCAACGATAAGGGCACACTCAAGCTCACACTCAAGCTCAGTGCAAACCAAAATGAAAAAAGAAAGATCTTATCTGAATACTGCAAGTTCACTGGAAAGGTCCGCACTGCGGCGGCTTCGATCATTTCCGATCAGGTGCAGGATGGGGAACCAGTCGGAGTGCGGCGGAGAGTGGGCGATGAGGAAAGTTCAACAGTCCGTGCCACTTAGCGATGTCACTGATCCGCCGCACCGGCCCCTCCGCAGTCGTCCTCCGCTGGACCAGACGAGTCCCGACCGCGACGTTTAAGGGTTTTTTCAAAGTCCATCGCCGACTTGGGGGTGGTGAAGATTCTTGGCTTCCCATTGACCTCGATGCGCAATTGTGCTGGGTATAGCATCGCATAAGGTATCCGTTCCGAGATGAGGATCTTCTTCACAGATTGGTATTCTCGTCGTGCTTCTTGGACAGCAGCCGTAAAATCTGGATAAAAGGCGAGGGTATTGCCCTCGTGCTTGATGGTGCCCTTCTCGCGCGCCAGACGGAGGATGGTGTCTCGGTCTCTATAATTTAGCAGGCGCGCGATGATGGGACGCGGTGGAGCTCCTGGAGGTGGTCGGGTGGCAAGAGACCGATGGGCCATCTCGACTATTAGGACTGAGGATAGAGTCTCCGCACCGAAGATTGCCCGAAGCAGGCTCTCCATGTAGGTTTCCAACCGGCCGGTGTTTGTGGATTCCGGCAAGCCCGTGACGCGGATGTTATTTCGCCGGGATCTGGCCTCCAAATCCTCATTGCGAGCTTGGATCACCGCTAGCACATTTTCCATGGAGGCCGCCCTTGAGGTAACCTGCTGTAAACCATCCTCTGCGGTAGAAATGCGGTTTTCCGCCTCTCCCAGCCTCATGGCATGCCCATCTAACTTCGTGGACATATGGTCCATTCGTGCGTTTAGATGGTCGATCCTTCCATCTATTGATTGTAGAATGGCTTGCACCGCAAGCAAAGTTTTATCAATATTGGTCAGTGGGTCGGCGGGCGCGTCTACTTCGGAGTCGGAGGCAGCATGTTGGGCTGTCCTGCCGCTGCGTCGTGGTTCGAAAGTAAGACGTGGTTGGTTTCGGTCTGTCTTCCCCATTTTCGGACACAGAGTTAGTGCGCGTTTCGTTTGTTGGCACTCAATGTGCAGTAGTGTGGGCTGGTCGCGCAAGTGACTAGGGAAATAGATTGGGCCTTGTTGCACTCTGCAGAAATCCGTTCTCAACGATGATGCTGCCTCACGTATGGGCCAGGGTGTATTGCGCACTATTCAGGCGGGCGCCAGGGGCCCTTGGGAAATGTGCAGCGAGAGGAGCAGCTATATGTTCTGACGGGGTGCAGCAACCTCAATACAGCGCTATCCCTGCGCGGAAGGTATGGTATTTGCAGTGTGCCACCAGGAAGGCCACAGGAGATTGAGCACGAGCGATGTGAATTCCTGGGGAAGAGTAGCAGGGAGTCAGCATGTAATTTCTGATGAAGTGAGGCTATGCACTGGCACAGAGTTGCAGTCAGTGATCCAACGTAACTCAGCAAGGGGCCCCCCCGTCTATATGCAGTGGTGGCTGGGCCGTAGTTAGGGCGCCCCGGCCGCGGATGATAGTGCGGGCGGGCCCAATATGAAGGACAACCCAAGGGGAGCGTGTCGACCCCTATGTTGCGCTGCGGCACTCACCCAAGTGGTCAGGACGTCTTCGGGGTAGGCCGACGCTGTTGTGGAATCCTCCCCACGCAGTATCTCTGCAGGGCGGCGCCAGCAGCACAGACCGCAGCAAGTCGCGCTGAGGCCCGCTAATATTAGTCGCGATGCCGGAGCCGGCCCCCCGTCCGCGGACGGCAGTGCGGTCGGGTCCAATGCGGAGACCAGCCTGATGGGAGCGCGCCGGTCACTACGCTGCTCCGCGGCACACACCAAAGGGATTCGTCCAGCACCGAGGTAGGCCACCGCAGGCTCGGAGACGCCGCTCTGCAGAGGCTCCTCAAGAGAGCATGGGTTACACAGGCCACGTCAATGCCCGCCAGAGGTCACTGTTAATGCCGGGGCTCACCGTCTCGTACAGGTCGCGTACTGGGCAACCAACGGGCCATGCCTCTGGGTATCGGTGCTGTCGTGGCTTAGGAAGCAATGAGTCCGGGCACCCCCGCAGGGCACCAGTCACGGTGGAGTCCTCAGAATCCCCCTAGGACGGCGCCAGGTGCACCGGCCACACTAGCGTCCGCCAATATTTGCAGAGGCACACCGCGTCGGGAGGGCCACGCACCAGGCAACTCAGCGCTCCTCGTCTCGTGTGGCTGTGCTGCCGTAGCCGATGTTGGGACAGGTCCGGGCACCCCCACGGTGTACCAACCTCGGGGGAGCGCCACACGTCGCTCAGCACGGCGCCGTCCCCAAAGCGGGCCCAGTCCGCCAGTTAGCGCGAGACAGGCCCAGTCGCACGCCCGTGGCGTTTGTCGCCGAAGCAGCCTTTTACAGCGGATCTTTTTCCAGCGCCGGGTGCTTGCACGTCTCCGATGCTCGGATTACTGGGTTTAGGGCTGTTATCACAAGCAGGACTGCAGGATTTTGATGAATTATGGGCTCGGCCAACAGAGCTGCTCTAGTGAGCGGCCATCTTGTCGCGCGCCCTCTAGCGCCCCCCCACAACAAGTTACTTGTTGTAGCAATGTGCATTTTCTGCCCCCGCATGGGAGTGTAGATAGTTCCCTTTGGCCTTCCATTCCGACTTTGAAAACAGATTTCAACAAATTAAGCACGCTCAAAGCGCTACTATTCCAACAATAGGTCGCTCTCACTTCGGCTCAAGAGACCTTCGAGTTACAGGTGGCTAGAACATCTAGTGAAATTCAGTCGCTGCTGAATACTAACCTCCCACTACACTTTGGGGAGCTTATTCATCAAATATTTAATGCGTCTGACACAAAAGGCCTTGCCCATTTTTTTAAACAAGTGGGAGCCGGCCTTGTGACTTCTTTTCAGACGATATTTAGTGTAATACCGGCTTTTATTCATTCAATTTTTTCCAGCGTCTTTGGTGGATTCCCCTTACTACTAGCGTTAGCTGGTGGGATCCTGCTTCTACTGCTCCTGTTGCGCAATGGCTGCCCAGCTTGTGGTCCTGCACAGACCAGGCCAGTTACAACTGTACCGTGATCGGTTTCGACAAATTTTTGGATGCCTGCCGTTAGCGACGCTTAGCTTGAGTTATGGCTTAACTTTTTGCTTTGCCTACTTTACTTGCGTGCAACCAGTCTTCTATTGCCGACGATGCCCCTTCTATTGACCTATGGATTTATGCCTCTCCAATACGTCATGTACAGTCCCGGAATATGTCCAGTTGATGGGCCCCTTAGAGGCGCATGACCAGGCTTTTTCTGGGGATGCCTGTTTGGCTCGTGCAGCAGCACTTGGAGTATTGGCTGAATGGGATATCTGTGCGGCTGCGCAGAACCTCCTACATCAGAGTTTCATCGAATATCACGCAAGTTGCCTGATGATGCTTTTGGAAGCATCGGATTATGAGGAGCACGTTTGTTCCTTCGATCTGCTTGATTTGATGGCATCCCTTTTTTGTACTTACGACAGAGATGGCCTTTTGGAGGGAATTACATTCTTAAGTTCACGTACTTTGATGGATTAACGACCTCCTTCATAGTATCGTTTTCCTGGAGCTGAAGTATATATATATATTTTTTTGCACATGGAACATACAAGATTTTTAATTTTTGCCAATTTGGTTTTTTCTTACTCACCAACGTTTTGAACTCTGCTTGGTTTTTTGAACTCTGTTTCGGTCCTATTGCTAGTCCTATGGCCTTACCAGGGGGAGGGTGTTATATGGCTCTTAGGGACATTGACGACATTGCTAAGTTAGCATGAGCTTTGCTGCCATGATGCTGCTTTTGCGCACGTTACTACATGACTTTATTTTTGCAAGCCTCTGTTTATGCCTTTCACGTGAGAGCGGTCTGCTTTTTGCGTTCTTTGCTGACTTCTTGAAGTTTTGTCTGAACACGATGTACAAGGTCGATAAACAATGCCCCTTGTTATTCTGTTCTGGTCAGTCCCTAGCAGCTAGACATAACATGCTAAACACAGCTGCAAGGCTGGAGACTAGTGCTTTGATATTACGGGGATGCATGTTGTTCTAACAGACACATGGAGAGAGCCCTTTTCATGGAGAACAGCTACGCTGTACCTATGATGTAAACCTTGCATCTAGGCTTTAAGGTATGGGGTCTGCTGTCAAAGCCCAGAGATCTTCGTTTATATAAATAAACTTTTTCCAACCAAGGGGAGGGTGGTTAGGCCTTATAGTCCTTTTTCCACTGTCTTTATAAAATGACTTCCCCTTTTCTACTCTATGGAATTGTAACAATGCTAATTGTTTTGAGTTTATGCATTTTGCTGCTGGTAGTGGCTCGTATACTGTATTGTAGAGCACGATAGTTAAAATAAACATTTTGAACTATTACAGTGACTCTACCTAATCTTGTTGTGGACAAGTACGAGTGAGCGATCAAAGAGTATGTCTTGCTACCGCAATTCTTGAGAGAGTCGGGAGTGTTATGTTCTGCTTTGTTTAATCATTTGTAGCTCTGTGATATTTGGAGGAGAACGAATGAGACACTATAGCTAGTCGGTTTTGGGATTTTTGGGCACTAAGGTGGTAGGTTGGTACACCCCTATACACCGAGGTCCTGGTTTCCTGCGCATAGTTCTGTGTAGGTACAGAATCCCCGCAACAAGCCAGGGTGGTACTTGAACAAAAAGAGGGCTACTGGCACTTTAAATCATGGCTTTTTCACTGGGCCCAAGTGGCGGTGAAGTTAACAAAGCCCCTTTAGTGCCTTCAGGCTGCTGCTCGGAATAGAAATCAGACAACCTGCAAGTGCTGCTGAATGCGTCCAAGTGTCAGCAAATGACACCCAGACAAATGCAGCATATTTCTCTGGGGCCAATTCAGATCCTGGGTCCGGCTCATCAATAGCTGCCAGATCAGGAATCCAGTTGCACCCTCTTCACTTCCTGCACTGCTGACAGATGAATTTACGCACAGATATTTCTCCACTCACAGTTTAAGGCCCTCATTATGGCCACATGTGGAATGCAATAATTATCACAACTGTTAAAAAGTGATATCCAAGGGATCAGAATTTAATGACTGTAATAATTACACCCCATTGGCTTTCAGAAATGATTTAATATCCTATGAAATTGAGGCATTTACAGTTCCATCGACTTCTGTTACACAACTCTGAAAGTGAAATAACCATGTGCTTTCAGTGTGCCACTGACCCCACAGATGTATTTCCCTCCACTCTCGAGGTGTCCGATCAAGTTGGTACAGTGTTGACCCTGCCTCTGTGCAAAGGGGTCAATCCCATGAAATCCCAACATGGTTGTGATTGCACAAAGTTATGCACCTTTTGTTTATTTTTGTTATTCAATGGTTTTACGTAACACACTGACGTCACAGAGGGTAGTAGGACTCTTTACACTCTTTCATTATGATCTGAAGCTTAGAAGGGCAGAGTTAGTTATAATATTAGCTGAAATGTGATGTATATAGCAACTTCTACCCCCTGACTAGGCACTAAAGTGCTCCAAGGCGAGTAGGGAGTTAATGCCCCAGTTACTTACCAGTAATCTTCATTACTCCGAGTCCTACTCTTCCTCACCACAGTAATTCACACATGAGCTTTAGCCTCCCACAGAAACTCCAAAGTCAAAGTTAGGATACTAGCCTCCCATTCCTCAAATATGACCACCTCCTCTATCCACCAATGAGATTAAAGGAGTGACCACCCCCCAGGAAAACCTGCAAACACATTCACAGAGAAACATGAAGCCCCAAACACCAGGGACGGGAGGGATGGAAACAATACTGTGGCGAGGAAGACTAGGACTCAGAGTAATGAAGAATACCTGTAAGTAACGGGGGCATTACCTCCTCGTCCATCTTCCTCGCCACTGTAATTCACGCATGAGCAGATACCAAAGCTAGCATTGGCTTTATGGATAACAGAACAAAGCCAACACCCAAGAGAGATTGCAGCACCCTGTTTAATACACACACAACAGAGTTATAGAAACAAGAACATCAAGGTGCAAGACCAAGCACAGAAGTAGAAGATAAACAGAGGCACCACCACCAATCTACAGCCTGTAATGCTCCCTAAAGGTATGGGGGTAGTCCAAGTGGCTGCCCTGCAAATATCCTCCATGGAAATACCCTTAAAAGCGGCCCCAGACACAGTCACCGAATGTGTAGAATGATCCTGAATCGGGTTCTCCACCACCCTGGCCTGTGACTTATTTGCCACCAGAATGACGTGCTTCAGCCAATGACTAAGGGTAGAATTGTAGGGCTTCAAACCATGTACACACAAAAGGAGGGGAAGAGAGGTCCAAGGGGAAATAATATATTTTAGGACCAGCAAAGGTTAGCTCCCCAAATTTAAACCATAACACTACAGAAAACCTTTGGGTCTAGAAAAATAACAAAACAAATAGAATGACAACATCCAAAATAACGCCTGGGGATATCCCTCTATTAGGACGAAATTCCTCACCCACCAGAGGTGGCATGCTTCATCATTGGGATTCTCCTCGTGACGGGAAAACCTAGTCCCGCCACGGCCTACAACCCCTCTCTGAGAGGGAGGAGCTCAGGGATGTTTTTTTTCCTAATCTTGGATGTACTAAATCCAGCAATGAAGGGCAACAAACTAGGTAGGGTGAGGTGCGCAGCGCAAAAAAACTTCAATAGTGAGGAGGTGAGATAAAACTAGCTACCAGGTACATAATGAAACTTTATTGGCTCGTCCTGTGCAGCACCCTGTTTAATACACACACAACAGAGGTATAAAAACAAGAACATCAAGGTTCAGCACCCAGCACAGAAGTAGGAAGTAAACAGAGGCACCACCCCCAATCTACAGCCTGTAATACTCCATAAACGTATGGGGGTAGTCCAAGTGGCTGCCCTGCAAATATCCTCCATCGAAATACCCTTAAAAGTGGCCCAAGACATAGGGGCCCATTACGATGGCGGGCGGAAGCACTACCGCCGTGCTGGCGGATGCAAAAACCACCAGTTACCGCCCGCATGCCGCAGCCCACACGCCCGCCCAATTACGATGCGAAAAGCAGGCCAAACACCGCCGGCAAGCCAGCAACACCGTCCGCCATCAAAGTGCGCCCGCACACGTAGCGGCGCAGCACAACTGACACACACCGTCCGGCGAAACACGTCCCGCCCGGCGCATAAATTACGATGCCGCAAACAAACGGCTCCCACGGCAAAGAGACACCGCACGTGAAAGAGAGGCGGAAACACGGACGCAGAGCACGGACAACGAAGAAGCGGCACCCGGGCATGAATCCAGCACTGCAGGCCCTTCCCATGCTTCTGCTGATGCACCACCAAGGACGCAACGTACCGCGGAGACGCAGGTAGGCACACACACAACAAGTGCACGCAAACAGCGCACACAGTGCAAGGGCGGAAAAAGCGGACAACCCCCACCAGCGCGTGCACACTACACATCCACCATTGCATCCACATATGACACACAGGCCACATCCTAACATCGCAGAACACATGTGTACACACCACCTGGGACTAGGAACCAACCACCCCGTCACGGCCCCAAAGCGCCGATGGCGCCGCCACACATGCGCACAACGCAGAGGCCAACCGCAGCGCCATGCATGCGTCGCACACAGACACAGGGACACAACCAAGCAGCACACACATCAGCCCCACCCCGAACGCACATGACACGTGACAGGCCGGCCACAGACATGTCCCCAACGCCCAATTCACGGACAACACCCAACGCCACACAACCGACGCACACATGTCAGTCAAGTCACGCAACAGCAGGACACACCCCAGTGTAACAAACATGGCGAAGCACACAGCGGCGGCAACACCAACTAGGAGAAGCAGGGCCCCTTCGGGAAGAGGAACGCCAGTACCACACTGAAAAACCCATACCACCCTGCACATATGAACAAGACACATGAAACGGAACACCAAAGAGCCCGGTGACCGACAACAGGTGGCCCAAGAATTACATCCACACACAAGGCCCAACGCAGAGCGGAAAGGCAGGCTGCCGCCCACACAAGGGAGAGCAGACAGCACTGAATGACCTTCCATTCCAACACCGAAACCACAGCCCTACGACAGAAGCCGGTGAATACAGCCATTGTCCAAGAATAGACCAACACAGGCTTGCCGAGGAGACCGACCACAGGGCAGATAGCGCATATCACAGAAGCACACAACGGACGGGGAAGAAAGAAGAAAACACTCCCCCATGTCGGCCACATGCAAGTTAATTGGAAGGAGTCACACAGCACTGACCTTGAACTGTCTGAGAAGCATGTGGGAAGAGGGCCCGTGTCCTCCAAACAAGCCAACAGAACACAAGTCCTGTCTCCCCACGACTACACAGAGCTCACAGCAACCCCGGAGTGTGCACATTGCAGACTGCACACACAGCCGGAGCACGCCACCACAACGCACCGCTGCGAAATGGCAACCGCAACACACCTACCCAACTACGCCGAAGAGCTCAAGCTGTACCAAACCAGCACGATACATACATTGGGATGCGATCTCCTGTCCCTGCTGAACGTAAGTTACCGACTGACTTACCGCATCACATTGTTCAGCTGCGTCATGCCCGTCTTCTACTGTCGGAGGTGTCCCTACCAGCATCCCGTCGAGATATGCCTCTCCAACCCGGCATGTCTGAAGGCGGACCTGCTACCACTACTCCTCCCTCTGGACGCACACGACAGGGCCTGCTCTGCCTATGGGGGCATGGCGTATGTGGCCAACATCGCACGCGCACTGAAATGGAACCACTGTGCCTCCACACGACGGATCATCGAGAACAGCTACATCGAATGTCACCCAGCATGCCCCATCATGGTCCTCCAAGGGACAACCTACGAACAACACCTTGACAGCCACCATCCGCTTCATTGGCTGGCAAACATGTACACCACCAATGACATGGAAGCCCTGCTGGACGGCATCGCATACCTGACAACCTGTAAATACGTCGGACCACAACGCAGGTTCCCCGACTGACCTATGAAGTCCAACCCCGCACCCATGCTCAGCTTCCGCACGGACTGGCCAGTCACCACCACAACAGCCATACCAAGCGACCGGCAACTGTAACCACACCATCAACGACATCGCCATGACATCGGATATGACCGGGACATGCACACTGTTCCCCATCACATCCAGGAACACCGCATGCATCGTGGGAGGCAGTGGCATGGGCTCTGTGCATCGCACCCACATGGACGGAACTGCACGAACAACCAGGACACGACATGGATCCAGCGCACATGGACACACACACCGCTCAGTGGACATGAATAGGTCGCCTGGAGTCTGTGGGTGCTGCACCCCTCCCACCCCCGCCCGGGAATCCCATACCAGGACCTTTGCATGGACGACAAGTGCATACAACAACAACACGACCCCAGTGACTGTGACATGTCCAGTAACCACCACAGTGCAACAACAAGTGGCACGCCGCTGCATGCACGCAAGCACATGCCCTGATGTCATCTCACATGCACGCGTGCATGAGGAACAACCGCAGCAAACCTGTCACATGGAACTGAGATGGACTGTGCCCATGATGCCGAGCGGTCTGGTAGGCTACATGTATACCGTCTGTGTCAAAGTCCGCAGCTCCGCAGCTATACGTAAATGTACATTAGCACAGCCTTGGCCAAGCAGATGTAACCCCACACCCTATCCCATTTGTTATCATGCTCAGTATATCCTCAACATGTATTCCGCTGCCAGTAGTGTCCACTATACTGCATCACAGAGGACAGAAGACTCAATATAAGGTTTGAAACCAGAACTGTCTCCGCTGACTCATTTCACAAGTACGAATGAGAGAGGATGAGAGTATGTGAAGTACACGGCAGTCGTGACATGACCATGTAGTCCACTGGTATTGGATGTCAACGCAAATGAGTAGCACTACTGTGGAAGACACACATGTGTCGTGTGAAGTCGTATGGACGCAGTGCTCAGGTGGGTGGGTGCGACGGGTAGATGCGCACATGCCAAGTTGGAGCACGCCGTGTTGGGAGGGCTCATGAACAGTACACCACCGCTTCCCTGGGCATTGTGAGAGGAGACCTGTCGGGGGGGAGTGAACACGTGTGTGCACAGCAGCCGGGCACACGTACAAAGCGGTACCAGGCGCACCGAATGCCCACCCTCTGTGGACGAGCTGGATCCTGTTGTGCGCCCGCCATGCCCCTTGACAAGGCACACACAGCCCCAGTCGACCAGGTGTAACCCCAACATAGTCAATCCGCACAGGCGATACAGGGCACGGGATGGCAGTGGAGCATGGTGTGTGAGAGGTCTCCTCGCGCTCCTCCTGCTCATATCACGCAGGCAATAGAACCTCAACGTCCAGCATGGCAAAAAGTCAAATGGAAGTGTAGGGGGACGCACCACAGCACGAGCAGCACTGACGTCACGGGAGGTGGCTCGCACCATCCCATCCATTGCCCATCATACCAACCACGACACATGCCATTGCGACTAAGTGCAAGCGCGTGCGCCACCACCCCTGAGCCCTCCCCAGAGAGGCCAAAGAGTGAATGTGTGGGCCATCAGCCACAGACGGACGCGGCCTGGCCGCAAGGGCAGCCACAGCCACTGGGTGTCGCAGGTGGCGGATCCGGAAGGCGAAGACTGTGATGCATAGTCCATGCAGGCCGGGTCTCCATTTGGGGCACCACGCAGGTGGACGGCGTCCCGCCACACATCATACCCTGAGACAGCCCACTCGTGCAACTGGACCCACACATACACTCCTTGCCCTCTCTGGTGCGAGCTTGGGGCTGCCTGTGCAAGCGCTAGCCTCGCAGGTGAGCATGCATATTGGGGGCGAGGGGAGGACATGAGGGCTGGGGCGAAGATGACTGTATCACTGTCAGTTAGTACAAGGGATGACCCAGATGTGGAAAGGAAGAGACGTGTCCCGTGTGTACTGCAACTAGTCGCCAATCCAACTACCCCCATGTCCGGAATGTAAGCCCGCACCTAGGCCCGCCCATCCGCCACATCGAACATACCACCAGCACGACAACCTTCCCATTCGAAACACTGACTGGGGGTGGCGACCAGTGAACAATCATGTGTAGCCTACCCACGCGTACATGTGGGCCCTCCATGATCCATGTCACCTGCGGCAAAGACATGACATGCGCAATGAGGGAAGTGAGGAGAGCTGTCCGCCCCACGCGCAGAAGGTGCATCAGCTCCACAGACCCAGCAGCGAGTCCAGCAGGGGTCACATGTGCAGGGGCAGCTGTGCCTGGTGTGAAGGCACATGCATATAGACAGCACATCGACCAATGTGTAGTCTGCCCACATCCACAGTCCATCATCATGCGGACATAGGAATTGAACACAGGGCAACACATCTTAGCTGGTGCACCCACCGTGACCAACAATGCGCAATCATCGACGTACCCGCCCTGTGCATGGCCCCCCAACGGAGGCACATCCAGTGCCACCATCCCACACACACAAGCCTTCCACGGAACATGCTGTGTCCAATGGTCAGTACAGAGTCAGCGCCCATCTGGTGGATCCTGAACAGGAGACACATGCACACACATGCCAGCTCCCACTATGTACGACTGCCACCTGGCACGTGCAATGTAACCTCTCACCTGTGACGTGTGACGCAAGCACACAGCCGTCTTGGCATGGGGCTGTCAATGTGGACACCAGTCAATGTTTCGGGAGCTGTGATCCGTACAGTGCTGTACATAGGGTGCAGTGCTGACACCTACTACTGTCTCATATCCCCTCGTGCCACAGGTCCCACTTGTATTGGCCGCTCAGCCCGTGCCCACATCGTCGTCGTCGTGTGCCATACTCATCCAGCCTCGGAAGCAGTACCAGGCTCAGCAGACACTCATGTTGCCGTGGCGTTGCCGCTTGACGAATATGCAGTCAGTCCCCATCAGCACGCCCGCAAGTCATTGGGGCCTAGATCCCCATGTGCATGCACATGGCAGTGGTATGTCTCACTTGCCATTGCCATTGTTGGGAGACCTGTGTAAGTGTATTGTGGCCGTGCCGTCCCAGCTTGACAGCTGGGCTGTGGCTCATGTGCTTGCTCAGTCATGTCAGTGATGTGTATGCGAAATTGCTATGTGCCGTGTTGCTTTGACATGTGTCCTCTGCCATTTAACCCAGGCGGAGACCGAACATTGACCGCCCATACCAATTGCTGGCGGACATGGACGATACAGAGGTAATCAGGAAGTTTCGGCTGGACAGGCCAACTCTGCATCGACTGTGTGCCATGTTAGAGCCCCATCTCCGTCCCCGCAGGGTGTATCCGACTGCTGTCACCCCCACGGCTAAGGTGATGGCCGCCATGCATTTCTTCGCCACTGGGTCATTCCAGCACACAGTGGGCAGTGGAGGAGGGATGTCCCAGCCCATGTTCAGCAAGGTGCTGAGGGATGTACTGGCAGCCATGATGCTGTACCGGAACAGGTACATCCGCTTCCCCAGGGCTCGTGAATTGGCGGCAGTGAAGGGTGCATTCTATGCCCTTGGCAGAATCCCACACGTCGTGGGAGCCATTGACTGCACACATGTTGGCCTTGTTCCACCACAGGCCACTGAGCACCTGTACCGCAACAGGAAGCACACGCACTCCCTGAATGTGCAAGTGGTGTGCCTTGCGGACATGGTGATCACCCACGTGTGTGCCAAGTTTCCAGGCTCGGCCCATGACGCACACATAATGCGCAACAGCATCTTGCCACGACTGATGGCCAATCTGCAACAGGATCGTGGCTGTATTGTCGGTGAGTATGTGGAGTGGTGTAGCGTGCTGGTTGTGCGATGCTGTCCCCTGTCCAGTTGGAATAGCAACGGTTCTCTGTGTCCCTCACACCCAGGTGACTCTGCGTATCCGAATGGGGCATGGCTGCTCAGTCCATTGAGGAATCCTCGCACCCCAGCAGACGATCGCTACAATGAGGCACATGGGAGGACCAGACGTGTGGTCGAGCGTACCTTTGGCCTCCTCAAGTCCAGGTTCAGGTGCCTGGACCGCACCGGGGGTGCACTGGCGTACTCCCCACAGAAGGTGTGCCAGATAGTGGTGGCGTGCTGCATGCTGCACAATCTGGCCATTCGGAAGCAGATCCCCCTCATTGTGGATGACGGAGATCAACCAGGGCCCCAGCCCGCAGACCAGGACAGCTCGAGTGAGGTGGACAGCGGAGAGGAGGAAGCTGGGAATGTGCGCCAGCAGCTCATCGCCCGCTACTTCACTTGACGGTGAGTGTCCATGTACGACGGATGATGTGTCTGTATCTATGCAGGTGTGTGTGTGCTGTGTCAGGGTGGCCGTATGTTCACTGCGTGCAGTGTGTCAACGCTCCATGGCCAGGGTAGTATGCCACTGTTGGTGACTGTGGCATTGTGCCCTATTGCTCTGTGCGATGTGTGTACATTGCTTGTAGTTGTTGACATGTACTGTGTGATGGGTGTGTGACACACTCATTGAATGTGCTCCTGTTCTGTCTCCCACCCCTAGGTCCCTACAGGCCCTCCGGATTCCATTTCCATGCCACGCATCAGGTGCCTTTCCGCCCAAGGTGGCCGTTGTATTCCGTACAATAAAGACACAGGGCACAAACAGCAGTTAGTGAAAAAGGTGCATTTATTACAAACTGTGACATGTGATTGTGTGTAAGGTGATGACAAAAGTGGTGCGTGCAGTGACAATGAGCTGTCGGTCATGGCTGCGTGATGATCAGGGTGTACCCACTGGTTCTATGTCCATAGTCCAACACACACATGCCATCCAGCTGGCTGTGTGGAGTGGGATCGTAGAGCAAGTCAATGCAGTGGCTGGTCAAGGAAGGCTGGCGGAAGGCTGGCTGGCTGCCTCACTTGCGACTGGAGCGTGCGAAGTCCTCCCGGGAGATCTGTTTCCTCTTCGGACGGCCCCTTCCACGTTTGGGAGGGGGTGTGTGGTGGCGACCTGCTGGTGGTGGGTGAGGTGTGCTCACTGGCTGTGGACGCAGGGGAAGTGGACACTGCTGGCCGACCCTGCGCCCTAGCAGGTGGTGGCGGAGGTGGTGTTGCTGGCCTTGCCTGTGACCCCACCGCCACCACCAGCTGGCCCATGAGGTCCACGAGTTGGTCCATACGGGACACGAATTGGCCCATATGGGCGTCCATGGACCTCAGCACCCCCAGCACCTCCCGCGTGTCAGTAGCAGACCTGGCCCATTGTCCTTGGGCCTCTTCATAGGCCCCAAGGACTCTGTCCATTTGAGGCAGGGCATGGCTCCCAGGGGAGACTGGCGTTTCCCTGACCCTGCTCCTCCTACCAGTCCTGCTGCCACCGGCCTGCCCACTAGCCACATTGCTCACCACGGTCCTCGCTGTGGCTCCCAGGGTGGATCCAGTCGGCCGGGCCACCACCTGCGCTGGGGCTGGTGCCAGCGAAGACGTGGTGGTGGTGGAGGCGGTGGTGGTCGGTGCGGCGATGGTGGCGGTTGCGGCAGTGGTAGTGGCCGCAATGACCGTGGGTGTGGCCGCAACGACAGTGGCAGCAGGGGACTGGGACTGTTCAGCATCCCTGGATGATGGGTTGGTGGGTAGGAGGGGTCCTGGGAGCGGCTGGGCCCTGCCACGCCAGATGGGCCAGCTTGGTAGTCCGTGTCCGAAGAGGTGGACAGATCCTCCAGATCCGTGTGTCCTCGTTGGGGGCTTGTAGGCTGGCTGTGCTGGCTGCTGTCTCCATCCCCAGCGTCCAGCAGTTCGTCACCTGTGGAGAGAATGAGATTTGTTATTGTGTTGCACCTGGCGAAGTATGTATTAGTCGTCTGACATTGGCAGTTCGTGCAATCTCGTACATGGGTTTCCCGGAGGCGAGTGTGTGGCTGTGGCATCTGTAGGTGTGTGTGCTAGGCAATGGGACTGTGTGCTGTGCACATGTGGCATGGGACGGATTGGCTATGCCGATGGGAGTGTTGCTGTGCTCCTACTTATTGTGACTCTGGTGTATGCGGGCTCCAGGCCCATCCTGGGTCTGGTTTGTACTTTGCTTTTGGAGTTCATATGGAACGCTTAGGAACGCATATGGCAACATGGGGGCCATGCCCCAGATTCGCATTTGGGAGGGGATATGCTTTTGGGGTACATGCTGTGAGCCATGGGTGCCGAACGTGACATGTGTTGTGGCAGCATGACAGTGCATGGTCTGAGGTGTGTGCATGCCTGACATGCCCTGCATATTTGCTGTCTGTTGTGGTTACTGGACATGGCATTGGACGCATCGTTATGAGTGAGTGATAGTTGTGTGCCAGCCAACGTATTGCAGTTGTCCCATCTCCTTGGTGTGCGTGCTGCCCTGTGCCATGTGCATCACTGCAGTGCTCGGGGGTGTGGCCCATGTTGTGTGTTGTTGCTCACAGTGTGTCGTGCGCTTAATTGACTTCTGGCACATGGTTGGTCATGGGCATGTGTCTTAGCGTGACTGCTGTATGTGTGGCAGCTGTGCGGATGACATGCCTTTCATGAGACTGGGGCTGACGGATGGGATGGATGGTATGTTGTATGTGCATGGTGTGTCTGTGTGTTTGATGGGTTCAGTGGTGTTCGTGTGCATTTCTGTTGTTCCGCTCTGTTGCGTCTAGTGTTGTTTGTCTTACATAGGCGTAGTTGTGGGGTGTGTGGTTGACAGGCAGTAGGGGCTACATGGACAGGACTTCAATGGTGTTTCGGTTGTGTGTGATGAGTTGCACAGTGGCTGCCGTGTGGGACTATGTTCAGTGTGGCTTGTGCATGCAGACGTGGCTCCTTGGGTGTTGCTATGTCTGTGATGGGTCATGTGGGGTGTGAGTCTGCTGTTCATGTCCGTGTGCACATTGTTCACTTGTTCGTGACGGTGGGCGGTGCTGCGTGTTCGTGTGCTACGTGACATGTCCCATGTGTTGGTGGTGTTATGGTCCTCATGCCTCCAGTAATCCAGCCCTGTCCAGTTTCCCACCTGCAAGTTGTTCGTGCGTGCACTGTACTGGATGCCACATGGCTCTAAGCGGGGGTGCTCCATGTTGCAGGTCTGTGGGGGTGGGGGGTGTAGTGGGTCGTGGGGTGGCTGTACACCCACTGACACCGATTGCTGTGGACCGTGATGTCTGCCTTTCGGCTGTCGTTGTGCACTGCGGTGGCTGACACGTGGGTGTGGGGTGTGGGGATGCTCCTCCTTGCTGTGCTGTGGGACTGGGGCCTGGTGTGTGTTGTACTTGGGCTGTCCACCGTCCCACCCACTGCACTTTGTGTTCCTGCCACTTACCTGTTACTTGTCGGTTGGTGCAGCTGTGCCTGACACATGGGTGTGGGGAGTGCTCCACCTTGCTGGTCTGTGGGAGTGGGGGCCTGGTGGGTGTTGTACTTCAGCTGTCCCCCTCCGACCCACTGCACTTTGTGTTCCTGCCACTTACCTGTTACTTGTCGGTTGGTGCAGCTGTGCCTGACACATGGGTGTGGGGAGTGCTCCACCTTGCTGGTCTGTGGGAGTGGGGGCCTGGTGGGTGTTGTACTTCAGCTGTCCCCCTCCGACCCACTGCACTTTGTGTTCCTGCCACTTACCTGTTACTTGTCGGTTGGTGCAGCTGTGCCTGACACATGGGTGTGGGGAGTGCTCCACCTTGCTGGTCTGTGGGAGTGGGGGCCTGGTGGGTGTTGTACTTCAGCTGTCCCCCTCCGACCCACTGCACTTTGTGTTCCTGCCACTTACCGGTTACTTGTCAGTTGGTGCAGCTGTGGCGGACACATGGGTGTGGTGGGTGCTCGTTGTGGCGCTTCTGGCATATTTGGGGACCTGTTGGTGGTTACGTGGCTGGCTTAGTGTACACATGTCCCCACGCATCTTACAGTTGTTCGGTTTGGCCTGTGTGTGGTAGTGTCTGTTGCATGTGCGTGTGATGTGTTGTGTATTGTGTGCTGGACATGGGGGTGTTTGTCCCTGGGAGCTGTGGCATGGTGGTTGCGCATGTGTGTACATAGCGTTGTGCTGGTATACATTAGTTTGTACTTACCAGCCTCCACTCCCCCTGCTAATCCGGCGAGGATCTCCGGATGGATTACGACTCGCACCTTCTCCTCCCACGCTTTGAAGGTCTTAAAGAGCGCGGGATTCCCTCCGCCAGTGACGGCAGCCAGCTCTCTGTTTTTGCCCTCCTTCTTCTTGACCAGGCTCTTTACGTCATTCCAACGTTTGTTTATCTCGGTTCTGTTCCTGGGCAGGGTCCCGACTGCATTGACCTGGTCTACGATCCGGGTCCACATTCTGTTTCTGGTGGCTAGTGGTGTGTGCTGGACCATGTTCCCATAGATTTGTGGGTACACCTTGATGATCTCGTCGACCATGACCGTCAGCTCCATGGGCGTGAACTTGGGCATCCTTTGTGGTGCCATGGTGTTTGTGGTGCTGGTGCGGTGTGTGTTGTGTAATGTGCAGGGGTTTGTGGTGCCGGTGTTTGGTGGTGGTGGTGGTGGTGGTTGTGATGTGTGCGTTTCTGTGGTGTGCTGCTGTCCTTGCTGTGTCACTGTGTCCTCTCCTCTCCTCTCTGGTTTGCAATGTAGCAAGGGGTTGTGGTCTGTGGGAGTGCTGCTTTTGTACTCACCTATGTGGGTGTGTCCTCATGGTCTGTTGTTTTCAGGTGTGTTGTGTCTGGGGTTCTGGCCTTTGTATTTTTTGTTTGTCCGGGGGGTGTTTTCGGGATGTGTATTTGTGCGTGCCTTGCTGTGTGGACTTGTTGGCCATGTTGTGTGCTATTGGTTTTGTGTGCGGATGGTTTCTGTGCAGGTACGTGGGCGCCATGGCTTCTGCCGTGTCGATTCTCATCGGCGTTGTTTGCGCTGGCGGGCGGTATTTTTGTTGTTTTTCCGCGCTCATGGCGGTGCGATCGTAATTTCACGTGCGGTGTGTCGGCCGTGAGGGCGGGCGGTTTTGTGTTGTCGTGCGTGTTTCCGTCCGTGGCGGGCGGTTTGACTCCGACTCGGACGATGGCGGGCGGTATTTTGTATGATTTTTCCGCCGATGGCGGTTTTCAGTTTGTGTACTCATAATGGCGTGGTCGGTGTTCAGGCGGTGTGTGCGGGCGGATTTTTGCCGCTTCCATGCCTGGTGGATTTTTTTACGCCGGGTATCGTAATGTGCCCCATAGCCACCGAATGTGTAGAACGATCCTGAATCGGGTTCTCGACCACCCTGGCCTGTGACTCATATGCCACCAGAATGACCTGCTTCAGCCAGTAACTAAGGGTAGAATTGTAGGGCTTCAAACCATGCCTGCCCTGACCAAATGTGACAAAAAGACTGTCCCCTTTCCAGAATGGCCCAGCCCGTGTCAATGACACCAACAACTCCCTCTTCAGATCCAGGAGATGTAACAGTGTTTCTTCCTCAGATTGAGGCTCTGGAAAAAAACAGGCAGTACCACTCCAGCAGACCTATGAAAAAATGAAGCCAACTTAGACACAGAAGTAGGGTGCATTCTCAACACCACCCTATCACCGAGAAATTTCAAAAAACGGGGCAGACAGCAAGAAGGACGCCAACTCACCAATGCACCTGGCCTAGGTAATCACCACCAAAAAGACAACCTTCAAGGTCATAAACTTCAAGTCCACAGAATCCAGAGGTTCAAATGGACACCTCTGCAACACCTTCAGTACCAATGGTAGATCCCACGAAGGGGCATACAACATCGGCTGTGGCCGCCTCTACGCCGGAGACCTCAACAAACGAGAAACCAGAGGCTCCACTGTAGGAGAGTAGGATCTGCTTCTTATAGTTACCCCCACTTTTTGCTGATGTCTTACTGTTTTTGGCCTAGTCTGACTGGGATCCTGCTATTCAGGACCCCAGCCTATCTGCTTTCTCCTGTAAATTGATTGCATGTACTTTAGGTACACTCCAGATTGGATTCTGGGGTACCCTTATCAGTCCCTAGTATATGGTACACCATGAACCCAGGGCATAGGTACCCCAGAGGCCTCCCAGGGGCTGAAGCCTGTATTGTGCCACCCCTGAGAGGCCATTCAAAATGACACCACAGGTCTGCTACTGCAACCTGTGTAAGAAGGTGCATGCACCCCTTACTTAGCTATAGGTTACCTATATCTATTCTAAATCACTGCACATATAAACCTATCAGTCACCCCTATGGCAGGCCTTATCAATCCTGAAGGCAGGGTGCTGGGTTTTACGTGAGAGGGTGCCCCTGCATGAGCAGAGCCCCTCTGCAGCCTTCGGAATCTATTCCCCGGGGTTATCTGTGATGCAGCCAACCATATATACTTAAGTGCATTATAACCTTGCGGTAAATGCTAACTTTAAAACGGCTGCTTAGAAACATGTTGTGTTTGGTGTCAAACACCTTGGAATCATACCTCCACACCAGTAACTGGTGTGGGAGGTATGATTCCTCCCTTGTAGTACCACTACTATGGGGCACCGGTCTACCCGGTACCAGCTTTCTTGACCTGGGCAGCACAAAATGGATGCTGCCAGCCACAGACACGTGTATGCCCTCCAGCTGCTGATCCAAGCTCGAGCAGAGGAAGGCCTGACAATAGGTTTCCTGTCACAGGGAGGTGTGACCACCTCCCAGACAGGCTTTAGTGTATTGGGACTGGGTGGGTGCACTCTTAGAGTGTCAGAAAGTCTGCACTGGGGGCACATTTGGTGTCACTGTGCATAGTCCAGCTCAACCCGGTTGCAGGAGCCAATTGCTCCTGCTCTGGTGCGAAACTGGACAAAGGACATGGGTGTAGCCACCCCTCTGTCCTGACCCTTCCATAGGTGGGTCCCCAGAGTTAGTCCAACCCCTTCCTTGGGTATAAAGTAGGAAACCTGACTACAGGACTTTAGATTTTACCTGGACTAAACTCTGCAAGCAGAAACCAAGTACTTCGACGGTCTACACTTCGCTGGATGACAGAAGAATCTCCCTTGGAGTAAATGAGTTACTCCCCTGCAGCAGCAGGCACCTACACGCATCTGACCGGTTTGCATCTCCTGAGCTCCTGAGGACTCTGAAGATTTCTGCAACACAGGAGGTGGGTTCCCGAGCATCCCTGAGCTCGATCTGCTCTCTCAGCAATCCTGAGACCAGTATCCCTTGTGGGGACTGTGCAACCTGAACCCCTGTGCACCGTGTACTTTTGCAAATTACTCTTAGTTTGTCAGTCGAGGCCACCAAATCACTTGCCCCAGGCTCTTTGACAAGGCTCGGTCTAGGGGAAAATCTGATTGTTGCTAAAATTGGGTTATGATCGCCCTGCGTGGTACGCAAGACCTCTGCCTTTACTAAAAAATCCTCCAATGAGGCAGATATAAAAACATAGTCGATGGTGGAGGCACTGCCACAACCCCTATAAGTGGGTATTAGACGATTTTTGTTTTGATGTACATCCGCTATTTCCATCATATTAAGTAAGTTGCAGATGGACAAGTGATCTAATAGTTCCATCCCTCTTTTACATAAAGGTTCGAAAGCCAAAGGAATAGTGGTTGGGCCATTTTCCTTAGGGAGTCTGGCATTAAAATCACCACCAAGACAGATTCCAATCAATTTATCATACACATTCTGGTTTTGTAAATTAACAATAAACTCAAACAAATTAATAAAATTCGTGTTAGGTAATGTTATAAAATCGTTGTTGTAAAAATTAATAAAACAAATTGCCACCCCTCGTGTATAAATCATAGCTTGGAATTTATCATTATTTGTCACAAGAGACTTTATGCTCCCACCTGCTGAGATGTTAATCCAGGTTGAGAGTCCACCTGATGGGCGGCCTACTTTAGGGCTCGGTACAATACTATTAAGACATGCGAAGCCTTCTAAGAATAGTTCCTTTGTGCACCATGTTTCCTGGAACATTAGGATGTCATATTTTCGGACTGTATTAACCCAGTCTGTTGTGCATAGCTTGGAAGCTAGGCCTGCAACTTTCCAGCTAAGCGCCTGCAGATTTGAAACATCTAGTTCAGGGGTAGCAACGACAGGAGGGTCTAACAAGGGTCCAGTAATAGCTGGTGTTGGAGAGGGAGATAGTCAGTCCAGGCTGTCTAAACCAGACAAAGCAGAAAACCTATTATGCATGGTGTGTGGGGGGATAACAAAGATGTTTGGGCCCTGGATTGGTTTATAGAAAAAACCTAGGGGCAATGACCAAATGAGGGTTGGGAAGTTATTATTAGATTCCTGTACTGACAGTAACGATTTTACCAGTAGCGGTCGTCTAAAATTAATAACAACGCAGTCCCCCTTGATGTTCTTTGGTGAGGGTCCTACCCAGCCCACCCTACGCACCATTAATATCTCACCGATATTTGCCACCCTAAAGCCTTTGTGTTTAACTAACCAGTCAACGCTTTTATTCCGCAATTGGTCCCAAGTCTCAGTTTGGTTTTTTCTTAAAGGGGGAACGCCCGCTAAGACTAGGACATAGGGACATGCTGCAGGTGGTAGGTTAAGGACATCACTCCTGGGCTCTAGAGGCGGCCCTATGTCATGGTTGTCTATGATGGAGGTGGAGCTCAAGGTGTTGGGCCGCAAGGGGGCCAAAATTGTGGGATTGTCGTTGGGATTGCCGGTGACAGGAGAATTGGCTAAAGAAGTGTTGCTGTTGTTAGTGTGCACTGTGCATAATAAGGTATTCTCACTGGGGATAGATTTAAGAGGTAAACTTTCTTTTATTTTACCGCACATTACACTGGCATTTTTAAAAGGGGAGGATGTAGAATTCGCGGTTTGCTGTTGCGTGTTTAGGTTCTCTACGCCAGAAGGTTTTGGATTCTGAACCCCCCCTGATTTGGTTGTGACTTTGGGTATACTTGTATGTGTATTTGATTTATTTATCAAAGTCTCCAAATGATCTAGACGTTTCAAAAGACCGTTAAAGTTCTTGTCCACCAAGTTTTTCATACGTTCGTATACCATGTCCACTATGGTGTCAGTTAAAATATCACCAGGTCTGGTGTGAGTTGTTGGGGCTATTGTATACTCAGTTTGCGTGAAAATAGAGTGAGTTACAGTTTCTGGTGGGATCAGATCAACAATGGTATCAATTATGACATTATTAGACTCCGTATTTATTGTGGTCGCCGGGGCAACCGTTCCTTGTATCCATGAGCTCAGGGCTGTGCATTGTGGTTTTAAGCGTGATGGTTGTTTCCTCTTGGAACTGATTGGTTAAGCCAAAGTTCTTTTTCTTTTAGCCCCTGTAGTTGTTGGATCTGGGGAGACATCTTTATTTGGAACAATGTCCTTTGCAGGGGTCATAGTTTGATTTTCCATTAAGACTTCATAGTCCTTATTGCCCTCATTGTTTACCACCTCACAACCACCTCTCTGAGTTGGTGAGTGTCTGATGGTATTAACAATTATATTTGGCGTTAGGGAGGGCCAGTACAGTCCTCCTGCTCCTCCCCTTCCATCATAGTGGGTTGAGGTGCTAGCAGTCCCAGGGATAGTCGCCTTTCTGTTAACTCAATTTCTGTAGAGACGATGTGGACTGCCCTTTCTAACATGCTGTCTATGGTAGTGGAGGTGATAGGACGAGAGCTTGGTGTGGTGGTGTGTTTCCCCATGTCGCGATATCTTATTAGCACTCACCTAAATCCGACAGCACAGCTACTTCGGCAGCACCTCTCTCAGGGGGGTGGCCCAGCCCGGCCACTTCTGGCCTCTGACGGGC